>VHKM01000662.1:0-459046 GCA_007210695.1 Neogobius melanostomus | reverse complement strand
ACACCACAGGCAAGGCGCAACTATGGACAAGAAAAAGCAGTCGATGACGAGCGCAATGCGCTCGTCCATCGACCATGGCCACTCACCAGCACTTTCCAAAACAGCTGTTAGGATTGACTCAGCCTCAGGCATTCGAGAACACTATCCGATAATATAGGTTCTTTGCCGCGAAAGCGGCATATTTGCTTCCTGCTCGCACAAAAATACGGAGAAAAAAAAAAACCATTGGGAAAATATTGAGAAAGAAGAGGTAAAATACGAAGCGCAACGCGCTCGTATTTGACATATAAAACCCCACGGTTGGATTACTGGACGTGAGACCTGTTCCGATATATAAATATGCGCGCCTTAAGGCGGCGCTATATTGTTATTGTACGGGTTTTCTTATTATTTTATTATTAATTATTATTATTTTTCTTCTCCCTCAAAGTTCCACTTTCCACTGACGAAAAGTCCTGATTTTTTGGCACCAAATTCAAACACTTAGTGAAAACAAAAATTCTTCACATTTAAAAATATAAAAAATCAAAAAAATAAGGGCGCAGCGCCCCCTGGAAAATCCAAAATTACATTGCGCCCTATGGAGATGCCCGAAAAACTTGACTTCGTCCGTAGACGAAAAAATTCGGCACGTGATTTGTTTCATGTGAAGCCAAACAAACACATATTACGCGGTGCTAGGCAACCATTCAGGGGCGCCATATTGGCCAGAAGAGCAATCTGGCGCGAAGGCGCCATTTCGTGCCCTCGCATTTTAACGAATCGTCCTAGGCTTTTTAACGCGGACTTCCCCGTTCGCTCCGATTCATCTACAAACAGTGGGACATCAAAAGTTATAAAACTTAATAGGAATTTAAACGTGTTGTCATGGCAACGCATGATTCGCGTCCATTTTCGGCGCTCGCCACGACTTCAAACAGTCATAACTCGCACTACTTCTGGCCGATTTGATGCGAAACTTGAATCGTTGCGTCGAGTCCTCGGACACCGGATGTTTTGCATATATGAATTTTGAAAATGGCGCAGATAGCGCCCCCTGCAGAGCACCAAATAAAAATTAATGAGGAAAAAATTTGAATTTTGTTGTAGAAAAAGAAATTTGGCACAGGACATACGTCACATAACCCCGAACAAAAAATGCATTGAGGCCACGCCCCTTTCCCCACCGTGTTGCCATGGCAACGACCCGATGTCAACTTTGGCGCAGCCAAACCAAAATTGGTACACGCGTGCGTCATGACAGTCCGAACAAAAAAGTACATTACATGGTTGCTAGGAACCAACAGGAGGGCGGCCATTTTGGGAAAAATGTAGTAATCTGGCGCCGAAGGCGCCATTTCATGCCCTCGCATTTGAACGAACTACTCCTAGGGCGTTGAACGCAGCGACTCCCCGTTCGCTCCAGATCATCTACACAAGTGGGACATGAAAAGTTATTAAAAACTTTCTAATAGGATTAACGGTGTTGTCATAGCAACGCCATGAATTCGGCGTCCATTTTCAGCGCTCGCCAACGCATTCGAAGTGTCATAACTCGCACATACTGTGGCCGATTTGAGTGAAACTTTAATTGTTGGTCGAGTCCTCGACCCCGTATGTTGTGATTTAGGACATTTGAAAATGGGCGCGATAGCGCCCCCTGTAGAGCACCAACAAAAAATGAATGAGGAAAAAAAATTGAACTTTGTCGTAGACAAAAGAAATTTGGCACAGACATCCGTCACGTGACCCCAACAAAAAAGTCATGAGGCCACGCCCCTTTCCCACCGTGTTGCCATGCAACGAACCGATGCCAACTTGGCGCAGCCACACCAAAGTTGGTACACGCGTGCGTCATGACAGTCTGAACAAAAAAGTACATTACATGGTTGCTAGGCAACCAACAGGAGGTCGGCCATTTTGGGAAAAACGAGTGATCTGGCGCCGAAGGCGCCATTTCTTGCCTTTGCTCTTTTACAATCTCAACCTAGTGTGGCAGGTACGGCGCGGCAGCGCCTCCCGGTTATTGGGGCGGTGTGCGGCCACCGGCGTCAACCGGCCAACGAGACCCTCGAGGGCCTCTAAATGCCGCTTGCGGCTTTAATTCTTATTATTATTTTTCCTCTCCCCCTGGGAGCCAGTTTCGGCAACTTCCCACTGATGAAAAGTCCTGCATTTTTGCCCAAAATTCAATTAGGTGAAAAAAAAAACCTTCACATCTCCAAAATGTAACAAATCAAAAAAAATGGCGCGTCAGCGCCCCTGGAAAAACAGCGTTAACATTGCGCCCTATGGCCAGACCCCCAAAATCTCCGAATCCCCGAAAATTTTAGTTCGTCGTAGACGAACAAAATTCGGCACAGTGATTGGTCACGTGAAGCCAAACAAAAATCATATACGCGGTTGCTAGGCAACCATCAGGAGGGCGGCCATATTGGCCAGAAGAGCGATCTGGCGCCGAAGGCGCCATTTTGTGCGCTCGCATTTGAACGAACTCGTCCTAGGGCGTTGAACGCAGCGACTCCCCGTTCGCTCCAGATCATCTACACAAGTGGGACATCAAAAGTTATTAAAAACTTTCTAATAGGATTAACGGTGTTGTCATGGCAACGCCATGAATTCGGCGTCCATTTTCAGCGCTCGCCGCCGCGTTCAACAGTCATAACTCGCACAAACTGTGGCCGATTTGAGCGAAACTTGAATCGTTGGTCGAGTCCTCGACCCCGGATGTTTTGATATCTGAAATATGAAAATGGGCGCAATAGCGCCCCCTGCAGAGCACCAAATAAAAATTAATAGGGAAAAAAATTTAAGTTTGTCGTAGACAAAAGAAATTTGGCACAGACATCCGTCACGTGACCCGAACAAAAAAGTCATTGAGGCCACGCCCCTTTTCTCACCGTGTTGCCATGGCAACGACCCGATGTCAACTTTGGCGCAGCCAAACCAAAATTGGTACACGCGTGCATCATGACAGTCCGAACAAAAAAGTACATTACATGGTTGCTAGGCAACCAACAGGAGGGCGGCCATTTTGGGAAAAATGTAGTAATCTGGCGCCAAAGGCGCCATTTCGTGCCCTTGCATTTGAACGAACTCCTCCTAGGGCGTTGAACGCAGCGACTCCCCGTTCGCTCCAGATCATCTACACAAGTGGGACATCAAAAGTTATTAAAAACTTTCTAATAGGATTACCGGTGTTGTCATGGCAACGCCATGAATTCGGCGTCCGCTTTCAGGGCTCGCTGCCGCGTTCAAAGAGTCATAACTCGCACAAACTGAAGCCGATTTGAGCGTAACTTTAATCGTTGGTCGAGTTGTCGACCCCGGATGTTGTGATTTAGGACATTTGAAAATGGCCACGATAGCGCCCCCTGCAGAGCACCAAATAAAAATGAATGCAGAATAATATCAAACTTTGTCGTAGACAAAAGAAATTTGCCACAGACGTGCGTCACGTGATCCCGATAAAAAAGTCAATCATGGCCACGCCTCTTTTCCCATCGTGTTGCCATGGCAACGACCCGGTGTCAACTTTGGCGCAGTCAAACCAAAATTGGTACACACGTGCGTTAGGGTGCATCAAACGCCCCATTTTTTTTTTAACTTCAATGGATCATTTTGTCCCTTGTCTAGTTTTTTTATATATAAAAAAAGAAAATGTATGGCAAAGTTTGGTGAAGTTTGAAGTACATTTAGGTGGTCCACCATTCAACTGAATTTTGTCTAAATATCGAAAATTCGCCATTTGGCATATTTCCATTTCATTTTATGTCATTTTGTTAAATAATATTGCATACAGAGTTGTATATAGATATTGCAATAGTAAATTCTCAGTTTTTATCTGATTATATTCAATAGTATGATGCTACATTTATACAACGGGTGTTAGAAGTGTTTATTATATAACATTAACCATTCGCTACATCTTTTAAAATGTTTCAACTCATCGGAGACAATAGTTTCAACGCAATGAATTCATATAGTATATGTTGTTTTCAACATTGTTCTAATGATTTATCCAATGTTTAAAAAGTTAAATATAGTTAAATGTATTCTACATTCAGCAATGTTTTAAAGTCAATGGTAGTTATTTGGTAGATTCTTCAGTTAGTCGCTATGTCCTTTGCCTTTTCGCAAGTTGGGCTGTTCTTTACGGTCCTTCTCAACAACTTGCAGCACGTTCTGGTCATGTCCTTCACCCCTTGCTGATGCCAAGAAATCTGAGCTAAGCTTAACACCTGTCTCAAGATTCAAGATTTATTTTTTAATTGTCAAACCATGTGAATGATTTGAAATTACATTTCTCTCATTCTTGATTGTGGAGCAGGGGGTGGGGGAAGAGGGGTGGGAGAGAGGGCAGGGAGTTCAGCTTCCCGATGGCCTTGTGTATGAAACTGTTCTTAAGTCGACAGGACCTGGCCCGTAGATTCCGCAGTCTCCTCCCTGAAGGCATTACCTTGAAGAGACTGTGTGATGGGTGCTTAGGGTCCCTGGTGATTCTGACGGCTTTGCGGGTGAGACGGGTGGAATACATGTCCTTAATAGAGGGGAGAGGGGCTCCACAGATCATCTCCGCTGCTCTCACGATGCGCTGGAGGCTCTTTCGGCAGGAGGCAGTGCTGGCGCCGTGCCACACAGTGATGGAGCTGGTCAGGATGCTCTCTATAGTCCCTCTGTAGTAGAACCACACAGTGATGGAGCTTGTCAGGATGCTCTCTATAGTCCCTCTGTAGACGTGCCACACAGTGATGGAGCTGGTCAGGATGCTCTCTATAGTCCCTCTGTAGAAGTTGCACACAGTGATGGAGCTGGTCAGGATGCTCTCTATAGTCCCTCTGTAGAAGAACCACACAGTGATGGAGCTGGTCAGGATGCTCTCTATAGTCCCTCTGTAGAAGAACCTCACAGTGATGGAGCTGGTCAGGATGCTCTCTATAGTCCCTCTGTAGAAGTTGCACATAACAGAGGCTGGGACTCTGGCTCTTCTTAACTTGCGGACAAAGTAGAGACACTGATGACTTTTCTTGACCAGTGATGTAGTGTGCACGGTCCAGGAGAGGTTCACTGTGATATGCACACCCAGGAGCTTAGTGCTGGTCACCCTCTCCACTGCAGCACCGTTGATAATTAGAGGAGCATGCTGGACCCGCGCTCTTCGAAAATCCACAACAATCTCTTTTGTCTTCTCCACATTTAGAGAGAGATTGTTCTGTGTGCACCACATGGCCAGACTGCTCACCTCACTCCTGTAGTTTGACTCGTCTCTGTTGCTGATGAGACCCACCACTGTTGTGTCGTCTGCAAACTTGATATAGAGGTTTGAGTCGTACTTTGGAGCGCAGTCATGGGTCAGCAGAGTGAACAGGAGGGGGCTCAGCACACAGCCTTGGGGAGCCCCCGTGTTCAGTGTGATGGTTCTGGAGGATTTCCGCCAACACGTACAGCCTGTGGTCTCCCCGTCAGAAAGTCCAGCAGCCAGTTGCACAGTGATGTGTTGATCCCCAGGTGGAGCAGTTTGTGTATTAGCTGCTGTGGGATTATAGTGTTGAATGCTGAGCTAAAGTCTAAAAACAGCATTCTGGAGACTTGGATGACTCAATCTTCAGATCATCAAAAACATGACACAGGATAATCTCACCAACATGGTGACGACAGGCTGACCAAAGGAGAACTTGTCCAAGCTGCTTCTGGACTGTCACACAGGCTGCAGTTACGTGACCTGTATTTGATTCTGTGGTCATGAAAAAATGGTCTGGATTATTGGCACACTATAGCTAAATCCCCAAAACAGCGCGGCACTCAATGTGTTAACTAGCCTGGCTAACGCCAGACTGCTGTGTGCGCTCGAATCTTTTCGAACTTCACAACAGCCTGGGGACCATGGCCGACATTTTTCCATGGATTGGGCACCAATCACAGAACGAGGAGGGACGGTAAGACGATGACGCGCTATTTGGCATAAAGCTTGTAGTTTGTTTAGGGATAAAAAAATAAAAAAATATTTACGGATCCAACATGACAGCAGCAGACGCGATGCCATCTTTCGATCAAGCTTTAGAACGTGTTCTAAATAGTTTAGCTCAAAAGTTTACAGCAGGTACGTCATACGTCATCTGATACCATGATACGATTGGCTATGGCTACGTGCAGACGCATGAGAGACATTCGTAGCGCCCAATAAACGGCTATGAACAATCGTAAACCACACCTCTCCTACGAGAAAATGAATTGGTGGTCCCCAGACTAAATATCACTTGTGATTTTAGTCTGGCGTTAGCCAGGCTATGTGTTAACAGTCAACATGTGCTAAATCTAACAGCCCTGTAATGACTAATAACAGTTTGCATATAACATTTGTAAAACAGGCTCTAGAATTGCGACAACATGAAAGTATAACATATTAAGTTCAATAAAAATTAAAATTAAAAGGTTTAATACAAAATTAGATAAAATTGAAATATTTTGTAAAAACTCACTTTCAAAGATTGCAGACTTCACAAACAGCTTGAATAAACAAGCAAAGAATAGTTATTTTATCAAATTCAGTACCATTGTAAAATATTACATAAGTAAAGAGCAAATAACATTCAACTACATGAATATCGCAATATAATGCCCATATAACCCAATGCAAATCTTGCTTATTGAGGTGGACCCCCTAAACAATGTTGGAATTAGACAAAAATTGGTAGAAATTCTTTTTATGACCAAAGGAATGTTTTTAAACTGGGGACAGAATAATTGGTTGACATTGGGGCGTTTGATGCACCCTAGCGTGCGTCATGACTGTCCAAACAAAAAAGTACATTACATGGTTGCTAGGCAACACACAGGAGGTTGGCTATTTTGGGAAAAATCGAGTGATCTGGCGCCGGAGGCGCCATTTCTTGCCTTTGCTCTTCGACCTAGTGTGGCAGGTAGGGCGCGGCAGCGCCTCCCGGTTATTGGGGCGACGTGCGGCTACCGGCGTCAACCGGCCAAACGAGACCCTCGAGGGCCTCTAAATGCCGCTTGCGGCTTTAATTCTTATTATTATTATTTTTCTTCTCCCCCTCAAAGTCCACTTTCCCACTGACGAAAAGTCCTGATTTTTTGCACAAAATTCAAACACGTGAAAACAAAATTCTTCACATTTAGAAAATATAAAAATCAAAAAATGGCGCGCCAGCGCCCCCTGGAAAATCAAAATTACATTGCGCCTATGGAGATGCCCGAAAACTTGACTTCGTCGTAGACGAAAAAATTCGGCACAGTGATTGTTCATGTGAAGCCAAACAAAAAAACATATTACGTGGTTGCTAGGCAACCATCAGGAGGGCGGCCATATTGGCCAGAAGAGCGATCTGGCGCCGAAGGCGCCATTTCGTGCCCTCGCATTTTAACGAACTCGTCCTAGGGCGTTGAACGCAGCGACTCCCCGTTCGCTCCAGATCATCTACACAAGTGGGACATCAAAAGTTATTAAAAACTTTCTAATAGGATTAACGGTGTTGTCATGGCAACGCCATGAATTCGGCGTCCATTTTCAGCGCTCGCCGCCGCGTTCAAACAGTCATAACTCGCACAAACTGTGGCCGATTTGAGCGAAACTTGAATCGTTGGTCGAGTCGTTGACCCCGGATGTTTTGATATCTGAAATATGAAAATGGGCACAATAGCGCCCCCTGCAGAGCACCAAATAAAAATTAATAGGGAAAAAAATTTAAGTTTGTCGTAGACAAAAGAAATTTGGCACAGACATCCGTCACGTGACCCCGAACAAAAAAGTCATTGAGGCCACGCCCCTCTTCTCACCGTGTTGCCATGGCAACGACCCGATGTCAACTTTGGCGCAGCCAAACCAAAATTGGTACACGCGTGCATCATGACAGTCCGAACAAAAAAGTACATTACATGGTTGCTAGGCAACCAACAGGAGGGCGGCCATTTTGGGAAAAAAGTAGTAATCTGGCGCCAAAGGCGCCATTTCGTGCCCTCGCATTTGAACGAACTCGTCCTAGGGCGTTGAACGCAGCGACTCCCCGTTCGCTCCAGATCATCTACACAAGTGGGACATCAAAAGTTATTAAAAACTTTCTAATAGGATTAACGGTGTTGTCATGGCAACGCCATGAATTCGGCGTCCATTTTCAGCGCTCGCCGCCGCGTTCAAACAGTCATAACTCGCACAAACTGTGGCCGATTTGAGCGAAACTTGAATCGTTGGTCGAGTCGTTGACCCCGGATGTTTTGATATCTGAAATATGAAAATGGGCACAATAGCGCCCCCTGCAGAGCACCAAATAAAATTAATAGGGAAAAAATTTAAGTTTGTCGTAGACAAAAGAAATTTGGCACAGACATCCGTCACGTGACCCCGAACAAAAAGTCATTGAGGCCACGCCCCTCTTCTCACCGTGTTGCCATGGCAACGACCCGATGTCAACTTTGGCGCAGCCAAACCAAAATTGGTACACGCGTGCATCATGACAGTCCGAACAAAAAGTACATTACATGGTTGCTAGGCAACCAACAGGAGGGCGGCCATTTTGGGAAAAAAGTAGTAATCTGGCGCCAAAGGCGCCATTTCGTGCCCTCGCATTTGAACGAACTCGTCCTAGGGCGTTGAACGCAGCGACTCCCCGTTCGCTCCAGATCATCTACACAAGTGGGACATCAAAAGTTATTAAAAACTTTCTAATAGGATTAACGGTGTTGTCATGGCAACGCCATGAATTCGGCGTCAGTTTTCGATGCTCGCCGTCACCTTTATACAGTCATAACTCGCACAAACTGTGGCCGATTTGAGCCAAACTTGAATCGTTGGTCAAGTCCTCGACCCGGATGTTGTGATATAGGAAATTTGAAAATGGGCGCGATAGCGCCCCCTGCAGAGCACCAAATAAAAATGAAGAATAAAATTGAACTTTGTCGTAGACAAATGAAATTTGGCACAGACATCCGTCACGTGATACCGATCAAAAAAGTCATGATGGCCACGCCCCTTTTCCCACCGTGTTGCCATGGTAACGGCCCAGTGTCAACTTTGGCGCAGCCAAACCAAAATTAGTACACGCGTGCGTCATGACTGTCTGAACAAAAAGTACATTACATGGTTGCTAGGCAACCAACAGGAGGTCGGCCATTTTGGGAAAAATTGAGTAATCTGTCGCCGAAGGCACCATTTCGTGCACTCGCATTTGAACGAACTCGTCCTAGGGCGTTGAACGCAGCGACTCCCCGTTCGCTCCAGATCATCTACACAAGTGGGACATTAAAAGTTATTAAAAACTTTCTAATAGGATTAACGGTGTTGTCATGGCAACGCCATGAATTCGGCGTCCGTTTTCAGGGCTCGCTGCCGCGTTCAAAGAGTCATAACTCGCACAAACTGAAGCCGATTTGAGCGTAACTTTAATCTTTGGTCGAGTTGTCGACCCCGGATGTTGTGATTTAGGACATTTGAAAATGGCCGTGATAGCGCCCCCTGCAGAGCACCAAATAAAAATGAATGCAGAATAAGATCAAACTTTGTCGTAGACAAAGAAATTTGGCACAGACGTGCGTCACGTGATCCCGATAAAAAAAGTCAATCATGGCCACGCCTCTTTTCCCATCGTGTTGCCATGGCAACGACCCGGTGTCAACTTTGGCACAGTCAAACCAAAATTGGTACACACGTGCGTTAGGGTGCATCAAACGCCCCATTTTTTTTTTAACTTCAATGGATCATTTTGTCCCTTGTCTAGTTTTTTATATACAAAAAAAGAAAATGCTTGGCAAAGTTTGGTGAAGTTTGAAGTACATTTAGGTGGTCCACCATTCAACTGAATTTTGTCTAAATATCGAAAATTCGCCATTTGGCATATTTCCATTTCATTTTATGTCATTTTGTTAAATAATATTGCATACAGAGTTGTATATAGATATTGCAATAGTAAATTCTCAGTTTTATCTGATTATATTCAATAGTATGATGCTACATTTATACAACGGGTGTTAGAAGTGTTCATTATATAACATTAACCATTCGCTACATCTTTTAAAATGTTTCAACTCATCGGAGACAATAGTTTCAACGCAATGAATTCAGATAGTATATGTTGTTTTCAACATTGTTCTAAATGATTTATCCAATGTTTAAAAAGTTAAATATAGTTAAATGTATTCTACATTCAGCAATGTTTAAAGTCAATGGTAGTTATTTGGTAGATTCTTCAGTTAGTCGCTATGTCCTTTGCCTTTTCGCAAGTTGGGCTGTTCTTTACGGTCCTTCTCAACAACTTGCAGCACGTTCTGGTCATGTCCTTCACCCCTTGCTGATGCCAAGAAATCTGAGCTAAGCTTAACACCTGTCTCAAGATTCAAGATTTATTTTTTTAATTTGTCAAACCATGTGAATGATTTGAAATTACATTTCTCTCATTCTTGATTGTGGAGCAGGGGGTGGGGGAAGAGGGGTGGGAGGGAGTTCACCTTCCCAATGGCCTTGTGTATGAAACTGTTCTTAAGTCGACTGGACCTGGCCCGTAGATTCCGCAGTCTCCTCCCTGAAGGTATTACCTTGAAGAGACTGTGTGATGGGTGCATAGGGTCCCTGGTGATTCTGACGGCTTTGCGGGTGAGACGGGTGGAATACATGTCCTTAATAGAGGGGAGAGGGGCTCCACAGATCATCTCCGCTGCTCTCACCATGCGCTGGAGGCTCTTTCGGCAGGAGGCAGTGCTGGCGCCGTGCCACACAGTGATGGAGCTGGTCAGGATGCTCTCTATAGTCCCTCTGTAGAAGAACCTCACAGTGATGGAGCTGGTCAGGATGCTCTCTATAGTCCCTCTGTAGAAGTGCCACACAGTGATGGAGCTGGTCAGGATGCTCTCTATAGTCCCTCTGTAGAAGAGCCACACAGTGATGGAGCTGGTCAGGATGCTCTCTATAGTCCCTCTGTAGAAGTTGCACATAACAGAGGCTGGGACTCTGGCTCTTCTTAACTTGCGGACAAAGTAGAGACACTGATTACTTTTCTTGACCAGTGATGTAGTGTGCATGGTCCAGGAGAGGTTCACTGTGATGTGCACACCCAGGAGCTTAGTGCTGGTCACCCTCTCCACTGCAGCACCGTTGATTATTAGAGGAGCATGCTGGACCCGCGCTCTTCGAAAATCCATAACAATCTCTTTTGTCTTCTCCACATTTAGAGAGAGATTGTTCTGTGTGCACCACATGGCCAGACTGCTCACCTCACTCCTGTAGTTTGACTCGTCTCTGTTGCTGATGAGACCCACCACTGTTGTGTCATCTGCAAACTTGATGAAGAGGTTTGAGTTGTACTTTGGAGCGCAGTCATGGGTCAGCAGAGTGAACAGGAGGGGGCTCAGCACACAGCCTTGGGGAGCCCCCGTGTTCAGTGTGATGGTTCTGGAGGATTTCCGCCAACACGTACAGCCTGTGGTCTCCCCGTCAGAAAGTCCAGCAGCCAGTTGCACAGTGATGTGTTGATCCCCAGGTGGAGCAGTTTGTGTATTAGCTGCTGTGGGATTATAGTGTTGAATGCTGAGCTAAAGTCTAAAAACAGCATTCTGGAGACTTGGATGACTCAATCTTCAGATCATCAAAAACATGAGACAGGATAATCTCACCAACATGGTGACGACAGGCTGACCAAAGGAGAACTTGTCCAAGCTGCTTCTGGACTGTCACACAGGCTGCAGTTACGTGACCTGTATTTGATTCTGTGGTCATGAAAAAATGGTCTGAATTATTGGCACTCTATAGCTAAATCCCCAAAACAGCGCGGCACTCAATGTGTTAACAGTCAACATGTGCTAAATCTAACAGCCCTGTAATGACTAATAACAGTTTGCATATAACATTTGTAAAACAGGCTCTAGAATTGCGACAACATGAAAGTATAACATAATAAGTTCAATAAAAATTAAAATTAAAAGGTTTAATACAAAATTAGATAAAATTGAAATATTTTGTAAAAACTCACTTTCAAAGATTGCAGACTTCACAAACAGCTTGAATAAACAAGCAAAGAATAGTTATTTTATCAAATTCAGTACCATTGTAAAATATTACATAAGTAAAGAGCAAATAACATTCAACTACATGAATATCGCTATAGAATGCCCATATAACCCAATGCAAATCTTGCTTATTGAGGTGGACCCCCTAAACAATGTTGGAATTAGACAAAAATTGGTAGAAATTCTTTTATGACCAAAGGAATGTTTTTAAACTGGTGACAGAATAATTGGTTGACATTGGGGCGTTTGATGCACCCTAGCGTGCGTCATGACTGTCCAAACAAAAAAGTACATTACATGGTTGCTAGGCAACCAACAGGAGGTTGGCTATTTTGGGAAAAATCGAGTGATCTGGCGCCGGAGGCGCCATTTCTTGCCTTTGCTCTTCGACCTAGTGTGGCAGGTAGGGCGCGGCAGCGCCTCCCGGTTATTGGGGCGACGTGCGGCCACCGGCGTCAACCGGCCAAACGAGACCCTCGAGGGCCTCTAAATGCCGCTTGCGGCTTTAATTATTATTGTTATTATTATTAGTGGTAAGTATTAGGTAAGTTATACCTGCATAGAAATTGATTACAAAGCTTGTCTGACGGGTTATTTCATCAGGCCACAACACCAAAGAAGATGGCTAAATACTGCCTCAGAGATTACCTGACCGTTTTCTATGTCCTCCCTGCCACCGAGTAAACTCAATTGGCTACATCCTCCTACATGTGAGGTATATTGTCCTATCCATGATCTCATATAAAGTCAGTGGCTCGAAGCTTCCCTCGAGGTCCTCTCCCACTGTTATAGCTCCATTATTCCAGACCACACCGGAGCAGATGGACGGAGCAAAAGAAGGTACAGGCCCGACACCATTAGGAGGACGTTTCCCATGATCCCGCGGGGAAAGAGAAGACGTCCGAACACTGAGGAGACAGAGCTAAGAGGCGTAACGGGTGACTTTGATAGGGAACAGTTTTTAATGAGGGTGCAGCGGTGCCTGTGTGACTTGGCAGTGTTTTGTATAAGGCTTTGTTGTCGGTGCTGGCTCTTCCCTGTGTGGATTACTTCAGTATTGTGTGGAAAAACAAGGGCAGCTTCAGTCCCGTCCCTGGCTCAAACTTCAGTGCATAATACAAACGAGCATACTTTAACTTTTTTTTAAATTAAATTACGTTTGCACGGACTGTGATTATTTATTGGTAGCAACAGTATAAGAAGTAGTAGAAATAGCAATCAGAATCGATTTTTTGGCCGGTTCAAAACAGGTTCAAGAACTAGGAATTTTCTTCGTTGCAAACATGCGTAGCAGTAAAGGCAAGGCAAGCCATTATAGGCCACCTGGAGCCTATGCATACTGGCTTTCTTATAATGAGACCAGAGATGAGCTGTGTACAAGGGAGTACAGTACGCTTTAAATGAAGTCAGCTTCACTCTCTCTGTACAACAGCCAAACTTCTGTGCCAGGGTATTAGCCTGGGCATACAACACTCTATTGTCTATAAATGTCATCATCATCAGACAAGTCCTCAGTCATGATGTGTGTGTAGTGAAGTCATGGCGAGTGATTTTACTTCGCGATGAGGGGATCGAGCTTAGCAAGAGATCGAGAGGTGTGGAAAGCATTCAAAGACTACTCAAAGATGTGCGGGTGGGCCGAAACACAACTCCAGGTATGTTTTTGATGAGAAAACATTGTAACATGGTAAAAAAATCTCTAAAAAGTAAGCATAATACCCATTCTTTAAGGGCCAATAAAGTATTCAAACTCTAAAATGTGTAATTGAAAATACTGTACAACACATTTTCATTTAGTCATTCATTTATGCAGTTTGGATGATACCTACAAATGTTATTTTTAATAAAGTACAATTTTTGATTGACGTCAGAATGTTGTTGAGTTACTGTACTAGAAATAGCAGCAATGTTCCTTGGGATGTTCCTTCACAGTTTCTCATGTTATACTTTGGAAAACAAACACATAAAAAATGCGCAATTTGCTCTGCACATCTTGATTTCAGCTCTATTGCCCATCACAAACACAAACACATTGTCTATACGATTTCCGCACATTTTCTCACATACCGCGTTGCATAATTTAACTCCAAACTCTCCCATAAAGCAGTGTTTTCATATTTCATGGCCATGTGTTGTCCCTAAGCTGTTTCTCCTTCCACCGTCGGCTGTGACTAACCAGTCTGAAAGCGATGAGCGCAGATGCAGGTTGATTTGAATAATTCACCGGTCGACATTGCGAAACTGTCAGCTGTGGGAGAACCGCATTACAGAGAGCACAATGCCAAGAGTATATTTACATTTTACTCCTATCACTGAGCTCGTTTTGCGGAAAGAGAAAGCCTTTGGATTATGGGAACATGGTGGTCTAAGCTTTCCAATGAGAGATGAAGCACTTGTGTTTACGGAGGGCTCTGTTTGCCTGCGCTACTGTCAGGAAATGATCAGGAGACAAGCAACTTGGTGAAACACTTAAACAAAATACATCCATCTGACCTCGTCCTCTGCATCCTCATCTTCTCCGACACATTCTATTGTGTCTCTTTCCCGAATGAATCTACTCTTTGCTCTTCCTCTGGCCAGAGTACTTTTAGAGGACCTGTTGTAAATACTGATTAGCATTGGGAATACTCCACAACATTTCTAAAAGGCTCCATATTTTAAAAGCCTAATGTATTGTCAAATGCCACTGACTCACACAAGAAAGCTGATGTTTCCCCC
Source organism: Neogobius melanostomus (assembly GCA_007210695.1). Classification (NCBI taxonomy): domain Eukaryota; kingdom Metazoa; phylum Chordata; class Actinopteri; order Gobiiformes; family Gobiidae; genus Neogobius; species Neogobius melanostomus. Next base: position 444,337 of record VHKM01000662.1, on the reverse strand, counting down.
CTGTGGGTTTACTGTACAGGGTGAATTTGGGCACAGTTTTAGAAGTTGCTAGGTTATTTTTCTCTGACTTTTTACATTAGCACTTATTTGTACTTTCTGCTTAAGTGTTTTCTCCAGCCAATACTCAAGTACTTTAATTTAAAGGTCCTATATCATACAAAATCGACTTTTTGGAGCTTTTAGCCATGTTGCTATTTCCTTATCAAAACATCCCAGAGCGGGTTTTGGCTTCATTCACACAGTTCTAAGTAATCCTCCTGAATCCTGCTGCCCGCCCTCTCCTGGTAAACGACTGAGTTGTTCTGTTGTGTCGTCAGAAAGGAACGGAAGTGCTTGACGGCCTCATTTTAATGTATAAAACAGCGTTTTCATTATTTTTGTTGTAAGAGAGAAATAAAAAAAATTAAAAAAAAAGGAACTCTCCGACGCGTCTGTGCTGTCCCGGGAGAGTAAACAAACGCACCCCCGGAGGATCCGATCAGAAGTTATGTTTTTGAAGACGGAGCTCTTTCTAACCTACTCTGGACACCGCCTGTTCTTTTTCTTACCCAACGATAATGTCACGGATGCACGTTTGTCTCTTTCTGGGATTCAGCTACTATATCAATCAACCTGATGGATGCTTGGTGAACCTTGGCCAGAATCAAAGTGGATTAACTTTTATAACCAACGCGAGTGCCATAACATAAACACCCGACGATGGGAGGCCAGGCTGAGCGGTAAGTCAATCAGAACGCGTGTTAGCGTGTGTGTTAGCATGTGTGTTAGCATGTGTGTTAGCCATTTATGAAACTGTGTTGCACATGTCAACTCCTTATAACTGCATTATGTGAAGTAACATTCACTTTTTGCAGCGATATTTATATTTATAATACTGTAAATGTGGAATGAGCGGAGAGAGGGGCGGAGTTAACTGAATCGAAGCGTCTTGTCTTCCGGGTTTGAAAAATACCCCCAGAAAATACTGATATTTCTCTCAAAAATGAGTACTCCATAGTGATAGAGGTACAATATATAATATATAAATGCCTATACTTTACTTTGGAATGGCTAAAATAGCATGATACAGATCCTTTAAAGGCGTATTACGGAACTTTCTATGCAAAAGTAGGTTCTCTGGTAGGGTCCCGTCAGCAGTGGAAAACCTCCCAGAAGCTCTAACAATAATGGATCTTGGAGCATCTTAGAGGCCACTGTGATGGGACGTAAAGGTGTCGTAAAGTAGAGGCGTCATGCTAACCACTGGGTCACTGAAGGTTTTTTTCACATAAAAGTCCCGTAACGCACCTTTAATTAATGATTCCACATGCAACAGTTACTTTCATTGGAGTAATATTGAGCAGTAATGAAACAAAGTACTTTGACTACCACTGCCTATAGTTTACTTAAAGGTGCATTATGCAACTTTTATGTGAAAAAAAAAAAAGTAGATATTTGTGCATAATGACCATGTAGTGGCTGTATATGTGGTCAGCATGGCGCCTTTACTTTCAATCCCGGTGGTCTCTACAGCGCTCCAGGATCAATTGTTTTGTAGGTTTTTTGGGTGAGAGGGTCCGTCAGCAGAGAAAACCTTCCAAACAATTGATCCTGGAGCATCCTAGAGACCACTGTGATGGAAAGTAAAGAGGCCATGCTGACCACTGGTTCAGCCTCTGGGTCACTATAAGGTCAAATATGAACAAAATATCAACTTTTTTTTCCACATAAAAAGTTGCATAGTGCACCTTTAAGCAATACACCAAAGCTGGGTCTTGGAATTGGAAGGCCACCAGTTCAAATCCAACCTGAAAACACGTTCATGCAATTGTAGATCTGTGCAGAAATGACTAGTTTTGGACAGTTTTGGACAGACACTGGCAGACCAAGACCTCAATTTCCCCCCGGTTAACTCTTGCATATTGCTTCACACTGCAGCCGCACAGGTTGGGTTCACGTGAATTTGATGATGTCAAGATCTCAGATGGAGGGCAGGGGCCAGAATTACGCTTTATGGAAGTGGGACTATCTTTTCTAATAAGCAACCAAAGTACAGAAAGTACAAAGCATAGCCCTCATCAATTCTGTCAGTGATTTATACGTACAAATGTTGTAATTGAATTGCGTGCAGAACTCTGACCTCTGGCTCTCCGCAGTCGCACTCCTCGCCCTCCTCCACGTAGCCGTTGCCACATTTCTGCCCGCCGTAAAGCACCTTGATTTCGGGCATGTTGAACAGACACATGCCCACGCCCTTCTCAAAACTGGCCGACAAGTCCTTCTTACTGCAGCTGCTGAAGACGGTGGGGAACGGGTACCTGCCAGAAATGAACACAGACATCCTGTTAGGGTCATAATGGAACTATTCATCTTTTGAGGAGTTAGTCAAGACACAGTGGCACTTGTAGCCGCACAGAAAAGACTGACAAAAGTACATACAGTATTATATCCCAATTCGCACCAGCACATCCCATACACGGGTTCCAATCACAACTCCAATTTGAGGACACTTGACGGACAAAGATATTAAGGAGGGAGTATCATGGGAGTATCAAAATATCCATTGGTTTCACTTCCTGATTCTCCAAGTGAGCTTCCATAAGCCTCTCCCACCCACCTCCTCATGCTCCCCTTCACTGTGCAGGTTCAATGAGATGATTGGGAAGATTAGGTTAAGGTATAAGGTATATAATTTAATATAGTAAATACGTTTATCCTCTTCTTTGTTTTCACTTGAGACCCAAGGATTATCAATTAGACACTCAAACAAACAAATAGGGATCGTGGGTGAAACATCTTGACCTTGGAAATAACTATGTTCAACGACACACCATGGCTGCATCCGAAACCATTAAATTGTAGCCTCTACTAACACTAGCAACTAATCCTTAACCTTTCATGGGGTCAACAGTTAGATCTCTATGCAGTTAGTGAACTAGAGCTTCAGCAGCATTTGCCCAATTCCACCGTCCTTACCCAGGGGAAGGGGAAGTGACATCACCAACAGCTGTTCTTCTTCTTCTTTAAAGTTCAGTGCAGGCCAAACAAGAGCGCATACCGCCGCCTACTGTATATTGTCCAACAACAACATAGTGTCCAAATAAAAACATTTAAGGCGAAAAAAAAAAGAAACTGATCAACCAAATGATCCTTGACATTTCCCTTTATTTTATTTTTTACTTTATTTATTTTAAATGAAAGCAAAAGCACAAAAGCACAAACTGCCTTCATTTAGGCCATTTACTGAGGCGGCTCTTTAAAACCATGTGACTGAGCTGTGGTGACGACAACATGTATTTTGTCACTTTTATAAAGTTTGGCTTGTGCAGAATCTTATTTTTTTTAATTATTAAATGTGCACCTGTCAATCAACAGTGGTTGCGCATGAATCACTCGAGGGTGGGGGCGAGGGGGGTGGGGGGATTGGCACAGTGGCTTATGGGAAGGCACATAGCTCCTAATCGCCAGTGAGTTAGCATCAGAGGTCCCTATGCTAAAGTGGCTTTGATAGTTAGCATACAGGCCACTTTCCCTAACTCCTTCCTAACCGACAACCCAATTCGGATGCTTCTTATCATGGCGGACGCTGACGCACATCCGGTTTGGCGTAAGACTTCTTACCAATTTACTAGTTTCGGATGGAGCACATCAGTTTGTGGGCTACCATCTATACCAACAGGTTGCACAACTCAGAGCAAAGTCACATGTTCAATTCCTGGGCATTTACTGGAGTAGTTTGCATATTCTCCCTGCTTCTGGGTGGATTTCCTCCTGGAACTCCGGTTTCCTCCATCAACCCAAAACATGCCCAATACGACACCCCTTCAGACCAAATGTAGCTCAAAAACCGTAGATGGGTCACTCCTGTACAGCCACAGAGTCCAAAAAGGAGACAACTCAATGGTCCTGCTACACAGACTCCAAACATGAAAGACGTAGGAGACGAGTACGAACACAACCACACTCGCGTCACGTCCCCTCTTCTCTGCGATGCAATCAGCCCTAATTGCCGCTAATCACAAAGGCAATTAACCGCGAGAGCTCAGCGACCTCTTCAAACGCGCCCCATCAGCTTCGCGGCTGTCACGCAACTCCTCTGACTCCCCCTCAGAGGAGGAACACAGCTGATAACAGGCATTTCGCGGGGCAGACTCCAGCTGCGAGAAAATGTGTCTCAAAACGAGCATAAATGTTGATAGATGGTTGTTTTGTTTGGTGTTTTCGTACAGTGGAGAGGTCCGCACAGCTGGGGGGCGACCCGGGGCGCTCTGCAGTCTAGACCTCATGTGGCTTTTAAGGGATTTATTGCGGCGTTTTGTGATAACTGTTGTGCTCAGAAATCGCCAGTGGCCAATCGCACGAGCACTGTCGAGAAGAGAGATGGAACCACACTTTAAAACGGCAATGGTTTTGTATTTCTTCAGTATTCTGTCATAAAATGTATTAGTGGGATGGACTTATGAGCAAAGATAACACAGTAACACAACTGAAAGCAGGAAAACCCTATTTAGTTTACCAAATTCGCTGTGGCGTTGTTTCAATAAGCTTCTGCAATGTCAAAAGATTCAGTGTTGCATTGATTTTCCACTACAGTAAGTTCTTGTATTGACGATGGGATAGTGTGACCACTGCAGAAAGCTTTCTCCAGCACATCCCAAAGATTCTCAGTGGGGTTAAGATCTGGACTCTGTAGCGGCCGATCCATGTGTGAAAATGATGTTTCATGCTACTCTTTCACAATGTGACCACGAGGAATCGTGACGTTGTCATCTTGGAATATGCCCAACATGCCATTTGGAAAGAAGAAACTGGAATAACCTGGTCATTCAGGATGTTCAACTGATTCATTCTTTGGGCACATTGTGTTACTGCAGCGACCGCAGATCCCAGTGTATCTAATCAATACAATACTGTTTCACGGAGCTTCTCAAACATGAACAAAGCACATGTTCCTTGGGCATTATATTTGAATTATATGAGGCTCTTTCAAACTATCCCTCCTGGAACCGCCACCTTAACGCGGTGGAGGGTTTGAGCTAGGGGTGGGCCATATCGTATCGCATATCGTTATCGCGATATAATTTTTTGATATCGTTGTCATTTTTTATATCGTCGTGGATGCGATATAATTCATGTTACGCTCAGCTCCATCAGCAGCATAAACACTGACTCTAGAACATGGGGACAGGTGCTTATGAAGTTAAATGAAATGAAGGATGTAAACCGCTTGAGTAGATCATATTCGCGAGGAAAGTAGTATGCCGTTAAAAAAAAAAAAGAATGAAATATCACTGAATTAATCTTCCCAATAGGCGTAAGGCTGGGATTTTGAAGTAATTTGTCCATTGTCAATAATATCGTCAAATACATCGTTATCGTGATATTTCTTTTTTATATCGTGATATAGATTTTAGGCCATATCGCCCTGCCCTAGTTTGAGCACATGAATGATCCTGGGAGCTCTGTTGTCGGGGAACAGGTAACGGCCAAACAGGTCCTAGGTGACGGGTCAGACAAAGAGCGGTTCAGAAGCCCCTTACTGTATGAGAGACCAACTGGCCTGGTTGAATCATGAGGCCGTCCTTCCGTTGACCCATCGCTAACAGAAGTAGCCATAGGGGGCTGGTGCTATGTGATTTGGGCAGCTCCAAAAGCTGCCCCCACGAGCTGGCAACGGAAAAGTGGAAGAATATGGATGGATGGATCTTTCAAGCTGTCCCTGAAAGTTCAGATAATTTAGTCCCTTATTCAATTTTTGAAATTGATACAAATATCTGGATATTTTAGTCATAGTTTCAGTCTCATTAAGTGTATTTAGTGTCTTTAAGTCAGCAAAAATATTACTTTGACAAAATATATCAACGAAATCAACATTGCATCTTTTCAATTGTACAGAGCCCATGTCAGGCACTGAAAACAAACCATATCTTCTAAAGAATATTGTAGCTTTAGGGCTTTTAGGGTTGTTCCATTCAAGCCATGGTGTCCCATTGAAAGCATAAGTTTGGAGTTTATATTTTCTGGGAACTAATAGACCTCTGATTTTAAATGAATAGCAGTTTCAGCTCTCACATATGTCATACTACAGTGCGTGTCGTGTGACCTAATTTTCTTCTTTCATTAATTTCCTTCGCATGTCACTGCCAACCCCCAAACTCCCTGTGTACGCAGGGGTTGTGTGAGGTGACAGCTGTGGAGATCAGAGTGAAATCATAATGAAATGAAACAGAAAGGAAACGTAGGAAAGTGGAAAAGCCGTAATACATCTTATAATTGCTCTCTCTAATTTCGCCTCGTGCAGCCCCAGAGGGATAAGGGGCTGCTACACAGGCGGGCCACATACTTAGCTCGCACCGTTGTAAATGTCCTCTTTGCCCTCGAAGGCCTGAACTGAAATTGACTAACCTGCTTGTTTTGGAAGCATCCATTATTCTGCCATGAAGTCCCAAACATACTGTACATGACACACTCCCGGAGGTGGAAGTTATCAGCTACATGTTACAAATGGCTTCTCATTTTACCATATTTTGTTATTCTTTTCGGTAAACTGCTGTGGGCTTCTTTGTACTGTTGTAAAAGTGCTATATAAACAAATACTGATTGACTGTATGATTGATACATGAACCGAACTTTAATGGAATTGTTCCAGGGTGTGTGTGATGTTAGTGTTCACCCACAATGAGTAAAAGCAGGTGGAGTGAAGCCACAAAAACTAATGAATGCTACTCTGAGCTCCTAAAGCGCACCATACATGCGGACATTTTCACTCAAAACAATTTAAAATTATTTACCCAACGTATCAAACTCAAGACAGACATATTTTTATAGATAATTTGACGCTTCCATTGTAACTGCAAACATCGCTCTTCAACATGAGTCGGTAAAGTGTTTTAAAATGGACATATTATGCATAATTATGGCTTACAGACTGGCTTCGGAACATCTCAGCATAGATTTTTCCCATTTTCAAACTTAAATCAATGTCTGTGCATGGAATTTAAGACTTTATTATAAGCGTATAAAAGCAGTCATTATTTTTTGGTTAAGGCATGCAACAACATCCAGGAAACGTAAATAGGAAAATGTGCCTCTGATGTACAGGGAACAAAGGAAATAGGGTAACCTACAACCGATATCTGATATACTGTATGATCCAGTGCATTTGAGGCCAAAACCACTATTGCTTCATCTCTATTCTAAAACTTTGACACAATCGACCACAATATTCTCCTGCAGAGGTTAGAAACTGACGTAGGCATCAGGGGAACAGCCCTCTCTTGGTTTAAATCTTACTTATCTGATAGGCACCAATTTGTTAATGTAAACCAACAGTCTTCACCGTGTTCCAAAGTGTGCTATGGGGTGCCACAGGGCTCAGTTCTCGGGCCAATTTTATTTATATTGTACATGCTTCCATTAGGTAACATAATCCGAAATCACAATATAAATTTCCACTGCTACGCGGACGACACACAGCTGTACTTATCAATGAAGCCAGGTCAGACAGATAAATTAGATACGCTTAGTTCCTGCGTAAAAGCCAATAACACCTGGATGACTGTAAATTACCTCCTCCTTAACCCTGATAAAACTGAGGTTATTATATTAGGTCCTCAAAAACTAAGAGAGTCTTTATCTCAGCAGATCATCTCCCTGGATAATGTTAGCGTATCAATGAGCTCTATAGTAAAAAACCTTGGAGTTCTGTTTGACCAAGACCTCTCTTTTAAAACACATATAAACCAGGCTTGTAAAATTGCGTTCTTTCACCTGCGCAACATTGCTAAAATACGAAAGAGTGATGCAGAAAAACTTATTCATGCCTTTGTTTCATCAAGGCTGGACTACTGTAACTCCCTGCTAGCAGCGTGTCCTAAAAGTTCCCTAAAACAGAGAAGGCTCCACAGAAGAGACACAAAGAGCAAATTCAGTCCAGGCTTCTACAGTATAGTCCTCACCTCAACGCTCTGTTCTTTTCTCGACATAGTCACGGCTCTGTCTCCAGCTGTTTCTCGTGAGATCTGGGCAGAAGTAATTAGTCTCCCGTGCAAAAACCGCGTGCGTCTGGAGGAGCGGGAACGCTGACGGCGGGGCGAGGGTGAAGTACAGCGGATGGCATTCGGCAGCTGAGGTCCCCGCGGCGACGACATCTGCGCCAGCCAGGCCTGCTTTGGTTTAGGCAGGGGGGGGGTGGTGACTATGGGAACATCTGGGTCTGATCGGGACGTCTCATCCAGACAAGTGCTGACCTCATGGGAGTCTAACCCACAACCACAACACAAGTCCGAGGATGACTTTCTGACCTCCGAGTTCAGGCTCATTTACCGGTTTTGCGGGGTATTAACTGGGAACGGAGAGACACAGACACATTTTTCTTTAAAGCCGCTTTATGCGGTCCTTACCAAAGTTGCTGGTTTACGAAAGGGGTTCAGTCTGACTTAATGAATCAAAGGGTGGAAAATAAATGGCAAAAGTAGTTCTTAAGCTTTTAGAAAGGTCACAAAACAGCTTTAAGTGGACATCCATAATTGATGCTGAAAAACCTGATCGGGGGTAGCTCAGAATTGTTATTTTAAGTTTTATACTTTGAAATGATGTCTACAGATTATCTAAGGGTACAATAGACTCTGAGACAGGGATCTCGAACCAGTAGTTCTCCAGGAAATAGTGTCTTGGCTACTAATTCCTTCGGGTGAACTCCACCAAAGTCACAATTTACGCAAGTGTCTTTGAAGCTTAAAGCAGTACTAAGTAACTCTTGCCCCTAGAGGCCATAAGCGCAACTGCAGGTGTCGTAGCAAGTTACGATTTTTAACTTATTAAATGTCTTGGAGAGTAAATACTACACTGACAGAAAAGGTGAAGGGACAGAGGGGTGTTGTACATCCAGTTATACAATGGGAATATATTTTTTTCACTCAAATTTGGCTGTAATACTGTTTAAAGTGGCGCTAGCCCGCAGTTAGCTTTGCCCGTTAGCCTGTTAGCTTCTTCTCCGTGATTCTATTAGTGTGTATTGGTTGCTCCGCCCCGGAGGCAGTCAAGTTGCAAGCATGGTTTTCTGGCCAGAGACACCAGGGGGGGATGAAAGACCCCCCAATCATCCCATTAACACTTGTATTACCCCCAGAGGGACTACGGAAAGGATTTATTAAGGTAAACACGTTACTTAGTACTGCTTTAAGTAGCTTTACAACATTAAGTTATTACTTCTTTCTTCTCCTTTTCATTCATAATGTTAATGTTAATGTGTTTGAATTTGCTTTTGAAATGAATTAAACATATATAATGCAATGAAAAAAGAAGGATACATGTTGCGTTAAAGTAGCTCGCCACGTGAAAAAAGGTTGACGTAGGTGCCAGGCCCCTGGAGCTCTCTCAGCAGGCAAGCATTGGGAATCTTGCAGGACATGTCTGACTTTTTGAAACACATTTAGGAGCATTTATATAGTGTAGTTTATATAGTATATGTAGGCTAAGATGCTTTGCCCAAAAACACAATCGCCACCAGGACCGGAAATGCGATGTCATATACGAAATCCCATGCCTATCATGCAATAAAACATTATGTGGGGGAGACAGGGAGATCATTCAGCACACGCAAGAAAGAACACCAGAAGGAATGTGAAAAGGAGACAGCCAATAGACAAACAAGAGCAATAAAAGAACAAACACTGCAAGAAAATCTCAAATCAGCGATATCGGATCATTTTAAGAGGGAAAACCACATCATGAATTGGGACAATGCCAGGGTTATCCGTACCGAAAGTAACAAGTATCACCGCTAGATCAGAGAAGCCATCGAGATCAGGAAACGTGCACCAACATCTATGAACCGGGACGACGGAGAGTACACCTTATCCCACACCTGGGATGCCGTCCTGGAGAAGGCGTCAGTCAGTAGGGGGTGTAAGCTCTCCCTAAAGACTGGAAAATCCATATAAGCTGCCTAGGACACGCCACCTCCATCACCAGGTAACGCTTCTGAGGAAGATCACAGGAAGTGATCGAAACTAGTAAAGCAGGTAAACAAACCTTCTGTCTTACTAAAAGAACAAAACAGTAATAGTCTAACCAAAGAACCTTTTACAAAGACGCCATTTGCAGGGTTAATTTCAATAAATTGTCCCGTTACTGGGCATATTGTAGCATAAGGCCACACCTAAACTAATCATACTTGTACAATGAAAAATATTGTCTGTCTATCTATCTATCTATCTATCTATCTATCTACTGTATCTATCTATCTATCTATCTATCTATCTATCGACAGTGCTTCATGAAGACTACAATGCGATGAAAGTTAACTGCAGCACTGAATAAAGTGCGCTTGTGGAGGTCAGTGGGAGGTCTCCTGATAAAAGCCGAGTCCCCAGTCTATTACAGTGGTCTGTGATCTGCACTAACACAATGATAAGGCTCTGCAATCCAGCGGTCTTTGAACTTCACACGGGCCCCACTGCACTGACAGGCAACAGGCAGAAGGGAACAGCGGGAGGGGAGCGTACAGATAACAACAAACCAATCTAAATATGTATACATTATTAATTGGTTACTGTACAACATCAGATGTATTAAATTGGTTTTATTTTAGTGCTTAGTGGTTAAGAGGACTTCAGCAAGGACATTGAGCAACAGTACAGAACCATCAACATTAAAAGTCCCATAGTATATCACTACAGTAATTAGACACTTGCACCGAACAATTTATGGAAAAGTAGTAGCTAATAATAGTATCAACAAAGTATTTGTTTCTGCATTAAACTGACAAAGAATTGGGGTCAAAATATAAAATCTAGACCACACAAAGACAAGACACAAACTTCGGATTCAAATACACTTAATCTTGCTGCCATTTTTTGTAGATTTACTTTTGAACACCCCTCTTTGAACCGCCGCCTTAACATGGTGGAGGGGTTTGAGCACCCGAATGATCCTGGGAACTTTGTTGTCGGGGGCTTCGTGCCCCTGGTAGGGTCTCCCATGGCAAACTGGTCCTACGTGACGGGTCAGACAGAGAGCGGTTCAGAAGCCCCTTATGAGAGACCAACAGGCCCGGTTAGAATCGTGAGGCCGTCCTTCTGTGGACCCACCACCCGGCAATGGAAAAGTGGAAGAAAAATGGATGGATGAATGGATGGATGGATACTTTTAAACAGTCTAATATGCAGTCTTTATACAGGCTTATACAACAACTTTAGTCGCCTTTTTTCTGGTAAACCACACCCACTTCTTTTCTGCGCAATAGAAGGTGGGTCTGGACATTGTTGGCTATTTCTATATATGTTTTTATCATAATAGGCTTCAATGATTATATGAAACTGTGTTGATTGTAATCTGTGCTTTTGAAGTGAATTGAATTGCTGTATTGTTGTCCTTACTCTTGGAGTCCACTGGGGGCAGTGTGTTAGGAGTCAGATGGCGCAGACGCAGAAGAAGTGTCAATAAGGAAACGCCTACTTCCTGTGTCTATAAAAAGCCAGGCACGGAGCCGCTACCCCTCTTGCTCCGTTCCATCCCTGGCTGGCCACCTAAGATCACCATGTAGCCTTTAGCATAGCTAACCATCAATGTGTTATGTTAGCATACCGTACGTCTATGCAGCCTGTTGTTTTTTTTTCTTCATTAGGCAATGTTTGACTAGTGCGTCTTATACTCCGGAGCGACCTATAGTCCGGAAAATATAGTAAAAGGTTTGACTCTGAGAGTTTTTTAGCTACATTTTGAACATAACACTCTACTAAATACAGAATAATCCATGTTTAGTTGCTCACGCTGTTATTGTTGTTATTGATTTTATCTGCTTTCTTGTCATTTTATGCAACTGTGAAGCACTTCGAATTGCGCTCTACAAATAAAGCTACCTCGCCCCTGCCTTAATAATCAACTCCAGATTAACTTGGTTTTCCCATTGCGGTCCGACTGTCTGGCCTTGTGTTTCTGATCAGAGAGAGCTGAATGGAGCGGATCCAAAACATCCTGCTCTGAACGTTTATGTCAAATAATTTCAGCCATAAAACCATGAATCAGGCCCGGCTTTCCTTTCCAATGACGCATCTGCCAAAACATTTCTCCTCAAAAGTTACCAAGAAATACTTTGTTCCTCGCTTTTCCAACAGAAACCAATAAGTTCCCGACTTATTGGTTTCTGTTGGAAGAGCGAGGAAGACTCAAAAAAAAAAAATTGGTTCAAGTATCTGACGTTTTTATCTGTGACTTATAGGACACAGTAATTCACATTTTATTAACAGTTTTATAGGGCGGATGATATGAGTTGATATTATGGTCAATCGGTCGGTAATTGTTGAGAAAGGAGTTGAGTGAAGCGTAAAAGGTTTTGTTTCATGAGGATACTTTGGGCTAGGATTCTGAAATAAGTAGCAGTAGTATAGAAGTAGTATATATATATAACAAAATGGTCCAAACCTCTCGAAAATGACAACTATTTTACATTTTGCTGATATTCGTGAGCTGCAACTGTGCAGTGGAGCTGAAAGACGCTGTTGGTGACTTGAAAACATGACGAAATCCAAACAAAGCCATGTGTTTTTGTGAAAAATCCGATGTTATTGGCAAAACATTATGCATGGTTCATTGTTAGCACATTGTCAAAGTTGTTGCATCATCTTTGGTTAGCAAAATATTGTACATGCGCTGCAGTTTTTCGAGGCGACACCCTGGATGACCTTGTGTGCAGAGATGAGGTTTAAAACTTTCTTTTTTGCTACCTCATCTTTGATATTTCACGTTTTAAAGTGGACATGTGTAAAATCGACTTTCTGGAGGTTTAAACCATTTAAATTGAGCTTGTTCTCTTTTCTCTTCTAATATGATGTCAGCGCCTCGTTCTGTACTTCCTGATTACAATTGCATCATTGTACAACTCAACAATGGTCCTCCACATTTTTAAAGCCTATAATCCAACATTATCGATTTTGAGCCGCTCGAAGTGTGTTTATCACGCATTGCTGGAGCTGCTAACCATATTCGACCTAGAAGTTATTTTTTAAGTAAGTGCTTTATAAGTAAGTGCTTTATTTGTCATTGTACAACCAAACAACGAAATTGTGTTCAGGTGTTAGTCCTGAGCTGCTGCGACTGAGCCATGCCACTGTGGGCCAACCTGACCAGCATGTTTTTGGAGGTAGAGGAAAACATAGCACCCGGAGGAAACCTGGCTGGCTGCCTACACTCTCCTCTGAACCTCTGAAACTTCCTTCTGGGTTTGTCCCTGTTTCAGAGCGTGGTGTCCTGCACTGGTCAGCTCCTCCACCTCCTCCTTTCTCTTCCTCCTGCGCAGCTCCCTCCGCTCCACAACAGTCTTTCACCATCTTCTGGGAAGAGCGTAGCCGTTCATTTGTTTTATTCTCCAGTGAACGTCCATTAGCCAGAACAGTAGAAGGCATGTGGGGCTTAGCTGTGAGTCTTGCCCGGATAGCTCCTCGTCTGTGTAGGTCTCAAATGTCTTTAACGCATAAACTATCTTTTTGTTTACATTTAAAAGCTTCTTTCTTCAGGACCATTACGGACTCTTTGCACCAAACAAAATCCGCCAAACCCCACGAAAACATGGCAAAGACACAGAAAATCATCCAGTAAAACAATGTGGAACACAGAAACCACAAATGCAGTTCGCAGAAAAAAGCAAAAAAATTCAGCTGTACTAAGAGAGATCGAGGTTGCTGCTTGTTTACTCGTAGCCATGACTATCTATATTTTAAGAGAATGATTCCTGTAGCTGCCAGCAGGAGGAGCCCTGGTCAAGATTTTCACCAGCTCTTTCGACTGCATTTCATTGCTACTATTTCATTTTTACAGACATAATCTCTCATTCTAAAACGTATATAAGATGAGGCACACAAAATAAGGTTTTTAAGTCTATTTCTAGGCTCCATATGCATGACATGTCCACTTTACAGTTTGAAATAATGTCTATGTAAAGAAAGAAGTGAGAGACTAGGCTGGTCATGATTTGGACTCAAATGGGTCAACTGTACCAAATGACTTAACAACTACCACTGCTTACACTTGCACGACCATCACTACATCTCACTGCTAAGTTCGACCTGGATCACCTGTCTTGGATCTAAGTAATATAGCCATCTCCTATTACAGTTCCTAGAAGGCATTTTCCAAGCGCACACCATTCGAACACTTAGATCAGTTTCCTTTTTTCTCTCGAGATACAATCTTGAAAGATGAGAGACTGCAGCCTGTTCTCGTTTAGTTGAATTGTAAGGAGGGAGGGGCGAGCAGGGTGTGTGTGTGTGTGTGTGTGTGTGTGTGTGTGTGTGTGTGTGTGTGTGTGTGTGTGTGTGTGTGTGTTCTTGTAATTACGACATTGTGAGGACCAGTTTGAGTTTTTAACCAACAGAGTGAGGACATTTTTGGAACGTGAGGACATTTTGGGTGATCCTCACTATTTGAAGGACTGTTTGAAGGTCAAGATGTGGTTTTAGGGTTAGGGTTAGAATTGGGTTTAGACTAAGGTTAGGGTTAGGGTTAGGGGCTTAGGGTTCAGGGTTAGGGTCTGGGTAATACATTATGTCTATGAGTGTCCTCACTAAGATAGAATTACAAACATGTGTGTGTGTGACAATTGTCCGTGACCGATTTGAGCAGGAAGCCATAGTTTCCTCTGCACACATGTGAGCAGCTGGCAATGGGACACGGGGCAATCTTTACCTTGGGCCCCCCCACCACGAATTTGTAATCATCCACTGGTTTTCATTATCTTTGAGTGTGTGTTCCTGAAGTGAGCGAGGTCAACAGTGCTCGAGAGGTATAGATTGTATGGGCAGCAATCTGGATGAAGATTACTTTCACCAAAAGAAAAAGAAAAACGCATGTTTCAGGAAATGTTAAATAAATAAAAAAGAGTTGTTTGCAGTTCTCTAAATGTGGTTCTCAGCTGGTATGGTGTCAGGACCCACAATCACCCTGGGATGACAAGCCGCAAACCAAATATGACTTAGACTTGTGAAATATGATATAAAATATTTTTCCCAGAGATTGTTGTTGAATACATGAATACCTGAAATTACAATAAAAACAACCCGAATCAAGTAGTGATTCTATACTTTTTCTGCACATAAATATTTAAAGAAAGGCTCGAGACTCACTGAAAAAGGTTCCGTGACCCACTTTTGGGTCCGGACCCACCAGTTGAGAACCACTGCTCTGTACTTTACCTCCACAGTTTATGTGCAGCAATAAAGTATTTGTATGCACTATGTCGGGCAGTTATGCATTTCCATTCATTTGCATTCTAGTCAGAACCCTCCATGTTCTGGACTGACTGTCAAAACAAATCTCAAATTTCATAATTTGACATCTAGCCATACTGTGTCATCTCCTGCATGTCCTCTAGTCACTTTTCTTTCAGGAGGTTGGTCTGAATAGAGTTTACATGTTCTTGTGTCAGGATGGGTTTTCTCAAGGTTCTCCCCAATCTAAAACATGCACGACATCAGTGAAAAATCACCTCAAGAAGAAGATGCTGCTCTATGTTGATTACAGGCAGCCGAACACAGGTTTAAAAACAATAGGGGGGTCTTTTACCAAGCGTTTGCTCATGTGCAAAATGAGCAGCACGTGCAAAAATGGATCAGCAGCAGAGTCATTTGCCCATTTTCTATTTCTCATGCACAGCACACACTCATTTACACATCAGATTTGAGGCTCTAGATCACGCCTACATAATAATAGCTACATGCGATTTCCCGGTTTACCCTCACAATTTAGCACCAGTCTTGATAAATGTTTGCTGTGTACTTGAGTTTGCTGGCACATAGAAGTTGGAATGTTCCCCAGTGTGGCTTTAAAGTCTGTGACACTTTGTTTTGCCACTGAGGACACCTTTGAAATCGCTTATGGACTTATCAGGAAACGAGGAGCAGAGACTATCATGAGGCTTTACTTTTACCACGTCATGGGCAACTCTTTCTGTCAAAAACTAAGCGGAGTTTGGAACTTAATTGGAGCTATACCTGACGCTACGAGAAGCTGCTCTCCTCAGGTTGTTTACTGTACGTTTTACCTTGCTTCTTGCTGCTGCATTATTTTCATCACTTGTGCCTGACGCTTATGTGATTGAGCACTGCCGTTGTGCACGCATTTGGAGCATGAGCTAAAGGTGACATCTAAACTCGGTACTAGTATGAGAAACCAAAACACGCTAATGATGCGTTACCCTATAAACTAGCATATAAAAAAATAAGCGGATGTGAAGTGCCTCAGATCAGCAGAATACTGTTCCAAATCCCTGTTCTGAAGCAATGGCAACAAAAACGTCGAACAAATACAGATAAAGACACATGTAGCTAGCAAATGACACAGTGCAGTCATATCTATAAAGAGATGATGATCATATTGTTGGCCCGGGTCGCTTGAAGCTCACTCGTTTAGGCCCCGGGTACTGCTCATTGTTTTGTTGCGGCAAACTCAATTGAAGCGAGTTTAATGACATTGCTCCTTGAACGAGAGCCTAGCAAAACACGCCGGTGCTCCTCGTAAACAAATCACTGTAGCTGGCGGCTGATGAACTGCACGCAGGTTCAAGAGTCTGTGTGTGGTCACATGGCTCCTCTAACCCAGCGCGGCCTCCCGGGAAACGCGGCGCTTCTGCCTCGAGCCAATTCTGTATCGCGCATTACAACCAGCACAAAAGACTTTCTCTAAACGGGGCAATTTTGAACATTTCCTAATCCCGAAATGAACCGAATGGACCCAATATGTAGTCAGTAATTGTACAAGGGATTATTGGAAAGCCACGGATTGGATTAGCTAGTCTTTTGTTGGCAAATATTAAAAAATGCAATGTCTCCAAACTGCAGTGAATAAGAAAGAAGTCGGGTTTTGTCTCCAAATTCAAAAGAGGAACATTTTTACAGTTTTGTCTTCCTCACAATGACGTCAGTTTCTTGATAGTCGAAGCTAGAGGTGATAAGTTCTATATAAAGGTGTATTAAAGGTGGTTAAGGATTCATTCGAAGCAGCACGGAGATTTTCCAATATTAAAAATGCATGCGTGTCAAATCGCTAAAGCTAACCGGCTGTGAGTAGGTCAAGAGATAGCACACGAAAGCAGACAGCGACAGAAAAAAAGCGTTTTATTTCCAACGATTTCAGACCATTTTCCCATAAAAGTTATGGTTCTTGGAGCTGGATTTGACAAGGGATGCCCTTAGTAAGTCAAAAAACCCAAAGAAAATCTGGATGAAGTGGGATGACTTCTGCAGTCTTGCGGCCAACGCAAACACAGAAGGATATTTTCAGCGAAAGAAATAGTGGTATAAATCTCCCACAGACCACAGCAGCCTGGGCCAAACCAAACCAATAAGTTCTAAACAGGACATCCCTGTCAGCGCCGCTCAATTTACTGTAACTGTTATGACATGGCCGGTCCTAAATGCAAAAATCTCATAAAAGATGGTTCACCCAAATTAAATATTTTTCGAAACAGCTTGATACAGGGGCTGGACAGATTGCTTCATCGCAGGGCAGATGAGCGACAGAGGAAAGAGGATCTCGGAGTATAGACAAAAAACGTATTGAGATGTTGTAAGTAGGAAGTGTGTGTAATATCGCTCACCCGGTCGAGGGGTCATGATGCAACCGCCCCGGTCCACTGTCACCCTGCAGCCACATCCGCGCTCCGGCGTGTCGTGGTTCATCCCAAAGTTGTGCCCGAGCTCGTGGGCTAAAGTGACGGCGGCACCGAGAGGGTTATCCGAATGGTCCTGGAACAACATCATGAAAGTGCATTATAATAACGGTGATAAAACATTAAAGGGGGGGGGTATTATGTAAAATCAAGCTTTATATCATGTTATTATGTCATTCCCTCATTAAACACATGCCTGGAGTGTTGCCTTGGCTCATTCACATATTTTGAGTAATCAGTCAAAACTTAGACGGCAGCCATTTTAGGTGTAGCTATGCCTCAGTCCTCCTAGGAACGCCCCCACCTCCTGGAGACGCCTCTGGACCTTTCGTCACCAGCCAAGCCACCAACCACTGCTCCTCAGCTCAGCAGAGCCCCCTCCCCGCACAGTAGTGTTGTTTAAATGCCACAGCAGTGTGCTGAAGGGGGCGTGTCGGAAAGCTTCTTAAAGAGACAGAGGCCTATTTCAAGACGTTCAGTACATTTTGAGAGAGCAATTTTATTCAAGGCAGTTATTTTAATTTACTGCTTATACAGACCAACAGAAGGTTACGTCATCATTGTAGTATGCTATAGACTGGTGCTATGTGATTGAAAAAAGCATAATACCCCCTCTTTAAAATAGCTTTCTTCCTCTTCCTACAGGGACAACTTTTCATCCCTGTAGTATACAAAAAAATAACATATTGGACTATATGTTTTTCATCTTTTCCTCTCCAAAGTTCTCTGTTTTGTTATGTATTTTCATTTCATTGCTTCAACTTGTCACAAAAGAAAGAAAAAACGAGAGCCTTTGTTACACCTCTCTGGCAAAGTAATTAAAAACAGACATTTCTATTACTGACGACATTCTCTGAGGACACTGAGAAATTAAAATAAGTAATCCCGGCCAACTTGTTTCTGACAGGCCCCCCGGAGGAGACTCGCGTAAATACGATTGCTAAACACTGACATTAACCAAACACCGCGTTTGGATCTGCGCTTATCCTCGTGTTTGATGAACTCGACGAGGAGCCGGGGCCAGATGTGCCTTGTCATCCTCGCAAAATGAAGACGTGAGCCTGCTCGGAGCAGTACAGGGGGGGGGGGGGCAAATGCGGAGCGCTGGCAGCTTGGCAACGCAAAGGGAGCGAAGAACGTGTCACGCCGAGCCAAGTGAAAGTGATAAACATGCAGCATTTAGCATATAAGGATGGCCTCGCGTGGATGGGGCACAGGAAGCCCATATGGTGGTGACATGTGAAGGGTGGATTATGATTCACGGAAATTAGTATGAGCGTTCATAACCAGAGTAAAGGTGTGCAAGACGGTGGGGAGATGTTTGGATCAGAGACAGACATTGTAGGGCCTAATTTGGCCTGGGAGTCTTATTATTTAGTGCGCCCTCTTTGCAATCGGATTTATAGTCCATTCAGAAAGTGGCTAAAGGATTCAATAATAATTGGATCGCATTCACCCAGGGACGAGTTATACAAGTGAAATATACTGTACAGTATGTATGACTACTTAAACAATAAGTAAATCAATAGAATGGTGACCAGAAATAGGGCTGGGCGATATGGACCCAAAGTCATATCCCGATATATTTAGGTTGAATATCGATATACGATATATATCCCGATATTTTTTCCGCAAAGTGAGAGCTGTGAAATGAAATGTTAAGTCAAAGTCAAAGTCAAAGCCAAATACGAGTAGCTTTGTTGAAAACTCACTATAAAATGTAAACATAAACAAAGCTCTGTAAGGTGCACATTTAAATTAAAACATATCTTGTATAAAAATAGCCTATAAAATAAAATAGGTCACTCTTTTCTGAGGTCAGCATTTATATATAAAGAGATAACAAAATAAAGTGCTCAGTTTAAATCATCTTGAGATTACCTGTTTCTTTTGTTAACTTAATAGCTTATCTGAATTTGAAATATCCCGATATACACGATATGGTCTAATTCCATATCTCATTTAAAAATATATCGATATATCTTAAATATCGATATATAGCCCAGCCCTAACCAGAATGGTAATATAAGCAATGATTTTCAACCTGTGACATGCAAAAGCTTCGAATTATCAATGGTGCTACTCAATAATTGTATTTTGAATATGGGGTGGGCGCTCATAAGCTTTCTTGCTTCGGCCTACTCCTTTTGAGTTATTATTTATTTTTATTTTTATTGGTTTTGTGTGAAAATGTAAATGTAATGATGTAAATATTGTATATAATAGCTCAAATAAATAAATCAATAAATCATATGTACTCTTTACACATGCCTTATTTTACCAACACATTCCTTTGTCTATGTTATTTTTCCTAAAGTGTCCTCTTCTTTTTTTATGTGAAGCCGCTAGAACTCACAGGGGCGTTCACCGTAAATGTTATCACCCTACAGGCGCACTGGGTTGCCTTGCGTACAAAATGCGCGGCATAAATAAACATGCCTTGCCTCAGCACAAATCCCAATCATTTCAAGTACTTTTAAGTCACTTTAATCTAAGACAAGATGGCATTTATACGTATCTGCATGGCGAAAACAATTGCCCAACTGTAAGAGAAAACAAATTGGCCCAAAAGTGCCGCGGCCCACTGGGAAACGTTCCCTTTCTTCCGATTACCCAGCACGCTTGGAAGGATGCTGAGGTTGGAGCTGTTTTGCGATAGGAGGCCTAGAGGAAGCCCAAGGAGGAGATTTAGAGAGAGATGAGGCAGAGAGGGTGAGGAGAGATTCAAGAAGGCAGCAATTAAAATAACAACAACAACAACTTAAGTCATGTATTCAGCATGCAGTCTTACTGTAGGGCCGATCTTGTGTTTCTAAATGCAAGCTGTAGACTAGCTGACGAGGGCGCACTGTGAAATCTTCGGCTCCAGACTAAATGTAGTAAATCAGTTGAATGGGGGCTGTACGTGGGCTGGACAGACACCCATGGCCAATGGCGATGTTATGTACAACGGAGGTCCCTCGCCAAACCTTTTATTTATTTTTTATTTATTTTTTTAAATATTTATTTACAAGATAAAATAACAAGACAAGTTTCAAAAAAACCCCACCCAACCCCAGCCACTCCCCCTTGCGTTCATACCACAATCACAACCACAATCATCCACACATTCTTAGTGTTTTGACAGGAACACAAACTATAGAGAAAAAGGAAGCACATAGCAAAAGAAAATAATAACATAGAAAATGAAAAATAAAATAAAGTCACTAATACCAATCAAAAATCCATAAAGAAATGGCATAGCAAGGACACCTAATATTTATATCTCTAACTCAAGTAAGCAGACATTCCAGTTCTTCTCATGCTCAATTATTCTGTTGTTATTTGTTGCTATAATTGTTTCTAACATATACTGATGATAAACTCTATTCTTAAAGTGTTTTATACATAAATTTGATACATTTTTAGCTTTAAAAATAAACATTTTACCCATCAGAATAATCATATTCAAAAGGTATGTGCATTTACCCTCAAAAACACATAACACGATATTCTGAGGTGTGATTCGCAAAGCAATACCCATAGACCTTAATCATAACTGTACACTGACCCAAAACTTAGCCACATGTGGACAAAAATAAAACAAATGCATCAGAACCTACAACAGGGATCCTTTTCTATCTGCCATTTGAACAGAGATTTTTTTTCCTTGCAATAATTTTATAAAAGATTTTAAGTTGAAATATCCTGGAATATGAATCTATTGTAGTTCTATAAATTGTTCTAAAGTAATCTTTCCACATAATTGGATCATTAAATTCATCTTCCCAAAACAGGCAGATTCTGTGTGGAAAAAGTGCGGTGCCTGTGATATTTACATTCCACATATATATTATTTTATTTATTTTTGCACCAGACAGCCATTTTGGGCATCTTATTAGTGGGAGACAAACCATTAACTTATTCTTCCTACAGACCGATGTTTTCAATGGAGAGGGGGGGTGGGGGTGTTCTCAGAAAGAGAAGAGTGTGTTCTCTTTCTCTCGGGACAGGGCCAATGTTTAACTCACAGTGGAATAGTAGTTTGTAGTTTGTCTTGCGAGAGCTTAAACATGCTGAAAGAAATACATGAGGCTGTGCACAATGTCAATGTAAAGATGAGGAGAAAGAAGGGGAAGAAGCCATAGAAATCAACAAGCCACGCACGTGAACCCCGGCCACGCAAGCACTGACGCACCGTTTGTTTGCTTACAAGATGTCACAAGATCAGACCCTTGGTGTTTTATCAATGTCATGCACAACCAAACCTGGGTTGCCTGCGTGGCTACACGAGTAGAAGTTTGTGAACAGACCATCAAGCTCAGACTGTTATTTCAAGCTCAGAACCTCCAGAATTCAGTTCCAAACATTTAACTAATGAACAGCTGTTGGGATTTTGGGAGAGAGAGCTTTTAGGTTTATTGAAAAGCCAAGTGTGTTTCAACAGCAACTAAAGCAATAATTTTACACCATGTAAAATAATGAATATATGATGACAGGATGAGTTCCTTTATCCTTTACCTCATGAACCATTTTAGTATATAATTCAATATGACTTAATTATTATGTTTTCCATGCAACCCATGCTAAAACACGCGCTTCACATGATTCCTTTAGAGACTTTTCTTGTCATCTTTAATGAATACTGATATAAATTGCTTCCGTGTATAAATAAAATAGCAGGTGCAGCTCTGGTTCGTGATGTCACGCGGAGGTATAGGCCTACGGTGTGAAAGCTGCTCCCGTCTCTTTCTCATTTATTCAGCAGCAGCAGCAGCGGCACCGACTGATGAATCGCTCTGCTGGGGGCTTTTCAAAGGAACTGTCAGCACTTACCGCCGTCCAACTGAGATTTATACAAAAAAACTACCGCCACTTTTCCAGTAAGACCTCTCGCACCTTAATAAGCTGATGAAGCCCCACAAACGCATGGAGCTGGAGTCGGCAAGAATTCGGCGAATAAGGAAAAAAATAATGTCTATAATTTAAAATATCATAAGCTATATCTTTGCAACGAACCCGCCTTTTGTCCCGGGAATGAAGAGCGATGGCGTGACCTTTCCTATCGAAGAATGAGCTGACAGGACAGGACTGGGAGAGACGGGAGACGGGGCTATTATCCAAATCATTGAGGAGTCGAATTATGTGATGGTTTCGAGTCAAAATGTCATATGCTGTAGATTTTTGGGAGATATGCAGAGAATGGGTGGA
The DNA here is from genome assembly GCA_007210695.1 of Neogobius melanostomus. Classification (NCBI taxonomy): domain Eukaryota; kingdom Metazoa; phylum Chordata; class Actinopteri; order Gobiiformes; family Gobiidae; genus Neogobius; species Neogobius melanostomus. The sequence goes on along the minus strand of VHKM01000662.1, from coordinate 421,503 downwards.
AATCTGCAAAACGGTGATGTAATAAGTAAAGTATCTGAAACTTATGAGGTATAATGTTGCATTAAGGAAGTCACAGTGATAATTATAGGAGGGCTTCTCAAGGTCAACAAGTTACTGGACCGGGAAGTGGAAGTATCTTTAAAGACCAAGTTTTGATGTCTGTTGGGTAAAGGACTCACTTGACGGTTTCACCTCGAATAAATGAAACAAATATAAAATAAAATTGTTTTTTTATGGAACAAATTAACATCGCAGTTATGTTTTCTAGTTCTAGATGACAAATATTTCAGTATAGGCATCAGAAAATCGTTGAGGTATTGGTATCATCAACCAAGTATCGTTAAAGGAGGACTAAGTAACTTTTACCCCTAGAGGCCACAAGCGCCACTGCAGGTGTCGTAGCATGTTGCGGTTTTTAAGTCATTAATTGTCCATGAGAGTAAATACTACGCTGAGAAAAGACAAAGGGAGAGAGGGATATTGTACATTATGCCATAACCCAATTATACAATGGAGATATTTTTTTTCACTCAAACTTGGCTGTAAACACTGCTAAAGTGGTGCTAGCCCACAGTTAGCTTTGCCCGTTAGCCTGTTAGCGTCTTCTGATCGTGATAAACCAAATAACAATGTTAATCAACAAACGAGAGCTGTACAGAATACAGTCAGGCCTTACCTGTGCTATGTCATAAACCTCAGAAATGCGAGCGAAAAGTGATTTTGTAGACAACTGAGAGCAGTTGAGGAGATGTTTTCCATTTGTGTGTATTGGGGGTGCAGGGTCGGAGGCAGGGAAAGTTGCAAGTGTGGTTTTCTGGCCAGAGACACCGGGGGAGATGAAAGACCCCCCAATCATCCCATTAACACTTGTATTACCCCCAGAGGGACTACAGAAAGGATTTATTAAAGGGGGGGTATTATGTAAAATAAATTATATCATGTTATTATGTCATTCCCTCATTAAACACATGCCTGGAGTGTTGCCTTGGCTCATTCACATATGAGTAATCAGTAAAAACTTAGACGGCAGCCATTTTAGGTGTAGCTATGCCTCAGTCCTCCTAGGAACGCCCCCACCTCCTGGAGACGCCTCTGGACCTTTCGTCACCAGCCAAGCCACCAACCACTGCTCCTCAGCTCAGCAGAGCCCCCTCCCCGCACAGTAGTGTTGTTTAGATGCCACAGCAGTGTGCTGAAGGGGGTGTGTCGGAAAGCTTCTTAAAGAGACAGAGGCCTATTTGAAGACGTTCAGTACAGCCATTTTGAGAGAGCAATTTTATTCAAGGCAGTTATTTTAATTTACTGCATATACAGACCAACGGAAGGTTACGTCATCATTGTAGTATGCTATAGACTGGTGCTATGTGATTGAAAAAAGCATAATACCCCCTCTTTAAGGTAAACTAGTCACTTAGTTCTGCTTTAAAGTACCGGTATCGTACTTTAAAACAGCTTGATTATTAAGTTTGAGCTGATAAGCCTCTGAGAGTGGATGCAAAACACCCTCAACTCAAGTAACACAGTCCAGCTGACAACTTTAAAACTCTCTATGATAGTTATGCGTAAAACGAAGTCAAGAAGTCTGCATTTCTTCTTTCAAGATACTATGTTTGTAGGCAACGCTAATTGTTGGAAGTAGTATTTAAGATTTTTACTATAATATAGTAAACATCTCAAAATACTACTTTCCAACAATGACAATTAGCTGTCAAGATGTCAATAATCATTCTAAATGTTATAATGATTATTGACATCTTAAACTTATAGTATAAAAAACAAGACAAACACAGAATCTCAAGTAAAATGAATCTCCAGATCGTTTGGAGAAGGAAAGCTGCCTGCAGAAATAACAAAGGGTCCCATTGAGAGGCAATACGGTGAGTTCAAAGGTGCTCTGTAAAAATGAAGACGCCATGATTCGCCCGCAGCCAAACTGAAGGCCACGAACAGACAAATGTTCTGTGTCTGAATGCGCTGAATGATGTGGTAAAGCGTGCAATGGCAGTAGCTTTACCATCTGGGAGGAGGCTCTTGGGAACCATCGGGGGACTCGTCATAAAGATTTACAAGGAGAAAACCAGGCCCCAAGTCAAACCAGCCAATCCAAGACAGAGAAGATAAAACAACATGGTGCCCACAGCTAGTACTTGGTGTGTCCATATAAAGTTGCAATGTTTAATCCCCTGGCATTGAATGATGGGTCAAATGCTGATGATAACTACTCTTGGGGGATGATTTACTGAGCCAGGTGCTAAATTGCTGGCATATTTTAATTTTAAGCAACCAACCAAACAAAATGAATAAAATAATAATAAATTCATAACTCTCATGACAGAACGGGGTTTATACAAGTTTATATAAGTCAAATTTAATGTTTTTTAATGCCATCTTTAATACCCAATACTAGCCAAAACTGCAACTGAATATATTTTAGATCATAATTTTGGTATTTTCGATAAACTTAAAGGTGTACTGCGTAACTTGTTTACCTTAATAAATCCTTTTCATAGTCTCTCTGGGGGTAATACAAGTGTTAATGATATGAATGTGGGGTCTTTCATCTCCCCCTGGTGTCTCTGGCCAGAAAACTACAATTGCAACTTTCCCTGCTCTGACCCGAAGCACCAATACACACTAATAGAATCACGAAGAAGAAGCTAACAGGCTAACGGGCAAAGCTAACTGCGGGCCAGCCCCACTTAAACAGTATTTACAGCCAAGTTTGAGTGAAAATGATCTCCATTGTGTAATTGGATGTACAATATCCCTCCCTTTGTCTTTTCTGTCAGCGTAGTATTTACTATAACATGCTATGACACCTGCAGTGGCACCTATGGCCTCTAGGGGCATGAGTTACATAGTACTACTTTTAGTTAAAAATTGTTGAGCAATGTCATAATTTATCAATACATATAGATTTAGAGCCAGTTTGAATCAAATTGAATTTATGTTAATGACATTTAAAGTCAAAATGAATGCCCTCTGCACAAACTCTGCACAAGGGGTTTCTTTGGTCCCAACAAGCCTCATGATTGGTTGAGGACATACACTATCCAGATATCTATTGGATGCGGCAACATTAGAGAAGAAAATAATGAAACAAAATCTGCATTTGGCTGAGAGATAACCAAATAAGATCGTGGAGGCTGATGAAATGACCCTGAACACTGAAGTAGACTCTAGTGATGGGATTTATAGCTCTTTACTGGAAGCTACTAAATCTTTGAGATCTGTTCATTTCAAAGAGCCATTCAAAAGGCTGGCTCTTCTTCATGTAAAATTTTAATAACGCCATTTAACAATGATCCGATTCGAACCGTTCACCATAAAGGAGCCATTCAAAAACAGCCGGTTGGTCACGAATGTCACATAGTAGACTGAGAAGACAAGGGCTTACCATGACGATGCCTCCGGACTGCTCGGCCGTGCACATGCTCATGATGGGGGCCATGCCGATGGTGGTGCCCTGGAAGTACACCCCACTGAGGGGCAGCACGGGGTCAGTAACAGCCCATCAGCCACAACTGTTTACAGCTGTCAGTGAAAATAAACCCAAGAGTCCGTAGCAAGGACAGTGATTTCTGCCAAATGACGTCTACTTGTCAAATCATCCGCTTTGGTGGGAAATCAGTCTGACATTTAGAGCTACGGCTAGAACCTAAATCCCCAAAGTAATAAATATTAACAGAAAGGTAATAAATATTAACAGAAAGAAGATGACTGACGGTAAAAGTGTGGATGGCTTCATATCGACTCACTGTGTAAAAAATGAACTCACGATTGAACCTTATTACCTGATGAGCTGTGCGTTGTCGTGCTGTTTCTGGGGCAGTAGTTTGACCTTTCTCCAGTCTAAAAACTCGTGCAGCGTCGTGAAGGGGTCCTGAGTGACCGGGCACTTGTCTACGTCACTCCACACCTCCAGCCCGACCAGAGCCACGCGGATGTTCAGAGATCGATAGAACTAAACAGAAGGTCGACAGAGTAAATGGTCGATGAGAGATGAAGTTACAAAAATATACTGGACATTATCTTTACAGTACGTCCAATCACTGCAACAGCCGTTATAACAAGGAGTTTTCTAAGAGAATATTAATGTCATATTGATTATTTGATCTGATTGCTCAGAAATGTAGATATTTGTTTATGTCTCATCGGCTTTTGTTCATGTGTGAAAGGGGGAAAAGAGTGGGAGAGACATATTGTTAGAGCCAGTGTTTGTAAAAATTATTCTCGATAAAATGTTTTGTCATAGTCAGTAATCAGACTCATAATACAATGCTTGATGAAACTGAACTCTGTGTAATACTGTGTGGGTGTTTGTTTTTTCTCTAATTGCTACAACAGTATCAAACTGCTAAATGTTTCTTCACAATATGTTTTGTTATGTTGTTTTGTTAGCCTGGCATCCAGAATGATACCTCTCTGTAGGGCTGCACAATATCGCAGAAAATATCGTATCGCGATATTAGATGATGCAATATCCGTATCGCATATCAAACATTTCTGTATTTCTCGATTCATTTCACAATGAATCGAAATAATTTATTCTCGTGTCCTTGTTGTGGAGCGGGGGGTGGGGGAGATGAGTGGGAGCACAGGGAGGGCAGGGAAGGGAGGGAGTTCAGCTTCCTGATAGCCTGGTGGATAAAACTGTTCTTCAGTCGACAGGACCTGGCCCGTGGATTTCGCAGTCTAGTCTGTAAGGGTTGTAGCAAATCTGAACAAGCTCCTGACTCACGCTTTGCTCACACGCTACAGAACAAGAAGACCATGTCAGTGAGATTAGCTGATAGACAACGGTCGACACCATAATCATTCTGAACATAACGGGAAGTACAGATAATATACAAACACATAGACACAAACAACTGACTCACTGATATGCAGTCACCCTCTCTGCGTAGAGGAGTGCAAGACTAGGATAAAAGATAAAAGAAGGACTTCACTTCTTCTCTTTCTCTGAAGTCACCAGCTGGTTATACTGCTTTGTAACTAGGAACAACGGCAATAAAAGCCTTTTCTTTGAGACGACTTCCATCTCCAGTGTATGCTTTGGCCATATCCGAATAACTGTTCTCGCGTGATACAAAAGAACCAAGTCCTTACAATTGGTGCCGAAACCCGGGACCTCTCGCACCCCAAGCGAGAAATGGGTGCGTAGGGTCCCTGGTGATTCGGAAGGCTTTCATTACTAAAGTCTTCATCTGACTGAGATCGACACGTGTTTTTTTTTACAAACAGCCAAAAAAAAAACAATGCATTGAATTTATAAATGTGTAAAAGTTCGGTTTCAGTATTAAACGTTAACCAACTTGTTTTGTAGACTTTCTTGACACAATTTTCTGAATAACTAGTCACTTACAATTTGTGTTAAATTAGACTGGACCTTATCGTATTTAGTGAGATATCGCAGTAATATTGTTATCGCGATATTGCACACCGTATCGGATATCGCAATGTACTTCAATATCGTTCAGCCCTACCGCTCTATATAATTGATACACGGGGATATCAGTCTGGGTAGTTTGCCGCTGCAGCCAAACTCAAATGGATCCAATCAGACTTGTTTATTTGCCGTCACGTGTTGTTCGTGAGCAGCGTCACTCACTCATCAATAAAATCTACTGTACGAGTGGCACACAGGTGCGGCGAGAGCTTTTTCCCCAAAAACACATCGACAGTTTGGTGAATTTTGTGATCCATAAGCCTGTTTGAATATTAAAGGGGGGTATTATGTAAAATCGACTTTTTCAAGCTTTATATCATGTTATTATGTCATTCCCTCATTAAACACATGCCTGGAGTGTTGCCTTGGCTCATTCACATATTTTTGAGTAATCAGTAAAAACTTAGACGGCAGCCATTTTAGGTGTAGCTATGCCTCAGTCCTCCTAGGAACGCCCCCACCTCCTGGAGACGCCTCTGGACCTTTCGTCACCAGCCAAGCCACCAACCACTGCTCCTCAGCTCAGCAGAGCCCCCTCCTCGCACAGTAGTGTTGTTTAGATGCCACAGCAGTGTGCTGAAGGGGGCGTGTCGGAAAGCTTCTTAAAGAGACAGAGGCCTATTTCAAGACGTTCAGTACAGCCATTTTGAGAGAGCAATTTTATTCAAGGCAGTTATTTTAATTTACTGCATATACAGACCAACAGAAGGTTAAGTCATCATTGTAGTATGCTATAGACTGGTGCTATGTGATTGAAAAAAGCATAATACCCCCTCTTTAACTGAGCCGACAGGTCCACAGACAGCTCCAACCAACTCGTAATTTCAACCCTGAGCAAAAACTGCAATGGTGCACCAAGCTACGCATCTGGGGAACATACTACAGGTAAATCTAAGCTAAATGTCATTATTTTCTGTGCTCAAGGACTGCTTTGAAGTTGATTTCTATAGTGCAGTCCACATTAAGAGCAGACAAGGCAGAAAATCCTCTTTTAAAAGGTGACAGGGACTTTGAACCGATCTTCAAACATTAATCAGGACTCCTCACATGAATAAATAAATCTGCTCCTTCCACCACTCATTCCATTATGAATGAGACTCTTTTCAGCAGTTACAGCACTGATAATCTATTCATAATCCAATCAGAAGGGGTTGAATTCGACTGGGGCTTGGCGTGACCCCTGATAAATCACATCGTTATACGCCGCATTCTCGGTTGATTTCGAAAGTTACCTTGTCGACGTAATTGGCGATTTCAGCCAGCCTCTGCTTGACCTTCTCCACGTCCTTGCCTTGTTTCTGAAACTGAGAGATAAAAAGGTAAAGATAAGAGGGATTGTACAGGAGGGTTTATGGCGGTCAGCACTAAACAAGGAGGGATGGGAAATGCAACTTAAAGCAATGTCAGTGAAAAAAGGGACACCAGAATCTTGCATTGTAATCAGGATAACACCAAAACACTGTAGTAGCTTAAATTAGATGTAGATAACTATATACCTGCTTTTACTATGGCACAGATCACAGTAAATAACTTTTTTTTATTTTTATATTGATATTACGGTGATGCATTTTCTCTCACCAGAACAGACTTTCACAACAAGACACGTAACTCATTCATTACGTGACTGGTGACAGAGCCATGGTCTTATAAGGAAAGTTAAAAGACCATGGCTCCATTCTTCCTCCTGCATAGTCTCCTTGTCCTTGAGCAAGGCACTTTAATCACCTCACCTCTGTATAAAAGTTGCATCTGTGTGTTAGTGAGCGGATGACAAAGGTAGGAGGGGGAGATAACACAGATTGGCGGCCTCACTTTTGTCACTGGCCACATTAAAGCAGTACTAAGTAACTTGTTTACCTTAATAAATCCTTTCCGTAGTACCTCTGGGAGTAATACAAGTGTTAATGCGATGACTGGGGGGTATTTCATCTCCCCCTGGTGTCTCTGCCCAGAAAACCTGTATCACGAAGAAGAAGCTAACAGGCTAACGGGCAAAGCTAACTGCGGGCTAGCGCCACTTAAACAGTATTTACAGCCAAGTTTGAGTGATGAAAAATTATCTCCATTGTGTAATTGGATGTACAATATCCCTCTCGCCCTTTGTCTTTTATTGTCTTGCCAAGCTTGTAAAAGACAATACAAATATAACCCTTTACTTTCTTTATTACAACTCCCCAGTGTAACTTAAAGTAAAGCCACAGCTAACCTGGCACAAAAAAAAAGATGGCATCCTCCTTTTTTCACTCTCTCTCTCCTGTCACTCTATATTGCATTATTTTAGAAATTCTTGTAATATGACATAAATTTGGGACCACCAGTCTCAAAAAGTGCTAAAAGAGTATTACTTTCTAGGAGTTCTTTGCTGGACTCAGCAGTTACTGCACCTCTGGACACTCAGATAGAGCAGGAGAAAATAACGATGTTAAAGATGCTTTATGGTCAGCACATATCACTGTCTTGAGGTTCTGTATCTTCAAAAGGCTTTTTTATTGGGGGCGTATGGGGCGGCAGAGATAACCCCGTCCAGGCGGCATGTTTCCATTGAGGGGGGCTTAAGGCTGGGACACTGACCCACAGATAGGGGCCACATCAAAAGGCTAATTTAAAAATCTAATGGGCAGCAGCATGTATCTATAGGAATACAAATTAACCTGGCATTTAAGATGGGAATGAAAGGAATGGTAAGTTGGTATTTGGTATTTACCGTTTGCATATTAATCCTGTTCTACATATGAAACGCTATTGATGTTTGTTTACAAATTATTTATTAACATTTTCAGATAACAAAACATCTACAGATGGGCGTCAATCAAAAAGAGCAATACTGTCACTTCTGTCACTTCTTTTTGCTGATTTGGCTGGGTTGTGCATTTGTAACCTTAACAGTTTGAATACCACGGCGCAGAACATCTGAGGAGCTGTTTATGTTTGTGTAAGCTTCTTCTAAAGAACTCGAGCAGCCCGATTCAGTCCATGATATTTGAAATGCTCCTCCACAATGGAGGATGCCTGGATGATTGAGAGCCTACACCAACGTATTCTGCACAGCAACTGCAGAGACCCATTCCAGTGCTGCTTTTAAAGCATTTATTATAGATAAGGCCTGTGGTAAATTCCATTTATTGTTCAGAAGGTACAGCAGGTGTATAAGCTCATGGGAAGATATTTTTAAGACAAATATGAAAACACAGTTATACACTGGGAAACAGGATAATCATTTAATAAAAGAAATTACATAAATCTACTTGAATTAGGAGATTAAATCTACAGTTTGAGTAGATTTGGTCGGGTTTTGGATCAAATAAAACCTCTTATTGCCAATGGAACAACTTTCTTAATTCAGATTATTTTGAATCGTTACATTTGAAAATATTTTTAAATGTAAAAGTTACTTTGTCTGATTTCAAGTGGGATTTATGCTTGTTCCATTGGCATTAGCCTTGTTATCTTCACTTTAGAATACGGCCCGGTAACTCCTAGGTAGTTGCTGTGGTACATCCTGGTACTTACAGAGGTAATTCCTAGGTACTTGTTTTGAAATGGCAAGCCCTGTATTGCTACAGTCTTTTCTGTGCTACTTATTCCATATTAAAAAATAAAGAAACTTGTTTCCTTTATGTTATTTTATAGTCACACAATCAAAATCATACATAATTTCTAGAAATTACCTCTGAATGTATCTAGAAGTATCACATTTACTACCTAGAAATTGATGCTGTAGTATCATTGAATAAGTACCATAGATGTACCACTGATTTACAGGCCTTTTTATCTTCTAGTTACCACAGTATGTACCTAAAAGTACCACTAATATTACTTAAGATGTACCACATAATTACTAGTAATTACCACTGTAAGTAACACGGAGTTGCCATATTCTAAAGTGTACCCTTATCTTTGCTAAAACCGACTCAAAGTCAACATAAAGTACCTTAATTAAGCGGTTTCAAGTCACGTATCTAATTTGATGGTCATTTTTCCAGTGCTTTCAAATTTTCAGAATCAAACTCCAAAATAATAACAGGTGGAGAAAAATAAAGGCTGTGCAATTAATCACATTTGAGTGGAATTGAATATCTATGATCAGTCTCAATTATTAGCATGGTGCTTTTAAATTGGCAGGTCTATATCTAATGTTTGGAGTGTGAGTGCAATTTCATTTGGAATGCTACTCCAGTGGAAAGCATTCATTCTTTCTTTCAGCTGAGGTTATTATTTTGAAATTGTCCCTCATCAAATGGGAGCGTTTTACACTTCACCGTAGAAGCGCTGCGTACCTCTCTGTTGTCGGCCACGATGATGAGCTCCACGTACTTGGTTGTTGTCTGGGCATGGCGCTTGTTCTGTGGAGAGACAGACACGACTCGAGTGAGAGGTTGAGGTGATGAAGATGAGAGAACAAGAGCCCACAGAGGACGCACTTTCTCGTCTTCACATCAGCGAAAAACACGACTAAATTTAGCCGCGTCTAGCCTCTCGGTGCAGTCGACTTTGAGGCTCAGAGAGACAGAAATCAGTGATAAACAATCAACGACGCAGAGGATAAGAGAGGACACGGCGAGGTTTGACAATGCTCTGGTGGGTGTAGAAGTAGAATAAAGTACGCTGAACTTTATTGACTGTCTGGGTAACTCGTACAATCTGGGTAACTCGTACAATCGCCATTTTACTGGTACTTTATCGAGAGGATGTACTTGCAGATGAACAGAAACACAAAAACAGAAAAGTTTGTGTCAAAACAGATCATTAGAATGTATGTGTTGTTTTATAGTTGTTTTACAGTGTTGCACTGCCTTCTTGCAGCGAGTCTGTTCTGTTCACGACATGACATATTTCGGCCGCCATTTTTGTTTTGTGTAAAGTCACGAACACAAGCAGGAGTTGCTGTAGCCTGGAAAAATCCAGACTCACCGCTGTACCAGCGAGTGAGTGGGGTCACCGCTGCGTCGATTCCATTTCCACAGCGGTACATACGCAAGCAAACAGGAAGTGGAGTAAACCAATCAGCGAAGGCCTGGCATCTGCCGTTGATGCGGTGTTATTAGCGGTTTTGCGTTAATATTTGTGCAGGATTATGAATCACGAAACTCACCTTATTATTTATTATGTGATAAGAGGATCTGCACTGGTGTTTGTGCACTTTACAACAGACCACGAACTGTTGTTGTGTGCCCCAACACAATTCCGTTGCTGTTCTTTTTTGAATGACAATAACAATAAAACATGATTGATTGATTGATTGATTGATTGATTGATTGTAAACAATGCTTGTTTTGTCAAACGGTAGTAGCGATAGTAATGCTAATATTTTTGCTGTTTATATTACTGCAGCTAATGTTACTGCTACAAACATTTGCAATACATGTTTGTGACATACTGTCAGCTGTTTTTCATGCAAATACTGTATGTTTTATGTTTGTTTATTTGCAGTTTTACAAAAGTTAATTGAATAAAGCTCAAAGTCATTCAACATTGTCTTCATGTCGAGTCTGTTTGCTATCAGCCAAACTACAGACGTTTAGGGAGGGCAGAATAATGTATATGTTGTTGTTATGCTGTGACATCACCTGCACACCCTGTACTACATCTAAGTAACTTTCTACTTTTTATTATGCATTTTATTTATTTGATCAGGGACAATGCCCAAAGACATTAGTCTAAAAAAAAGAGATGTTATGTGCCAGGTTATAGCAAAAATGCAAATTTCCACCCGCAGTCCCTGGACAAGTTGATGTTATACAAAAGTTCATAAAATGTATACAGAATAATACATTACTTCACTCACACTTCAAGAAACTACCACTCACTCACCGTTTACACCATTCAGCACAATCTTTCAGTGCGGACAGGTTTGCTTAGACTGTTTGGTCCGGCATGTAAATGTATTATAGTGGAAGAATGTCCCAAAGGCTCGCTGCTTCATAAGAAAACGATTGTTGACCAAATGTGGTTCTGCGTCTTGGAAACGCTGCTCTCTCGTCGGCCCATTTTCTCAAAGAGAGAGCAGCAATGTTATGGATTATTTTAGACAGAACTCAAAATGTTATATTTGCGTGTACCTTACAGTGACGGCACTAATGAGGATTTGTATCATGAATTATTAAAGCCAAACATGCAATACAAAACATGTGGAACAATCATAGTGTTGAGATAAGTATTTAAAGCTTCTGTAGTTTTTTTAAATCTATTTTGATCCAGATATTTTTTACTGTTGTTGAATATTTCTATATATGTTTTTGTCATAATAGGCTTTAATGAAACTGTGTTGATTGTAATTTGTGCTTTTGGGGTTGATTTGAATTGGGTGGACATTTCACTGCATCATTGTCCTTACTCTTGGAGTCCACTGGGGGCAGTGTGTTAGGAGTCAGATGGCGCAGACGCAGAAGAAGTGTCAACAAGGAGACGCCTACTTCCTGTGTTTATAAAAGGCCAACCCACGGGCCTTCTTTCTCTTCTCTCGCGTCCCCTCCTGGCTGGTTAAGATGGGTCCCTGGGGACAGCTGCATAACTTTTGTTTAGTCTGTAAATTCAGGGAATAAAATAATGATTTTGATTTTAATAGAATGAGTCTCCATCTTCTCTCAAAAATCATAAAAAAATGACACAACAAGCATGCGTGTTTGCTGTGAGCTGACCTGACTGTAGCTTTACTGGGAGATGTTGACTCAAGGCAGCCAAGTATGAGATTTATATCGGTTAGGTCCCCATCCAAATCGATTCTTTTATTCCCTGGTCATTAGAAGCATGTTTTGTATCAGCAACAGTATGATCCAAAAACAGTTCTAATCTCCTGTGCTTATTTGGAGACACAAACGCTAAAACAAATGCTATTTCAATCTTAAATTGGGACACCGAGTCTCCCACTTCACAAACTAAGACACGGCACCAGGGTAACAGAAACTCTCTACAGAAACCACATAAAACCCAAGCACTGACATTATTGTGAGAAATAACAATAGTTGTATTTTCTATAAACAAGGTGTATCACGTCTCGCTCCAGATTTGTGTCACAGCCGCACAACATCATTTACAGCCCACTTACAGACAGTGCAGGAGTTAGTAAGAAATATTGGGCAGTAGAAACTTCACCACAACCTTATTCCAAATATATGAAGGAAGAGTCAAAGGTTGTTGCTGACGAATAATTTCCCCCCTGTATGCTGTAGTAATGTCAAAACTGCTACACCCCAGCAGGTTTATCTTTCCATTCAGTCTGTGAAAAAGGATTCATTCTAGTGGCGCACAATTGTACAAATAAGTGGCATTAAAACGTGAAGCCAAAAAAGTTCTCTTTTAACAATGTCCCAGATTTAGACACGCCTGATGCGGTTTGGAAACAATTCCTGATGAGGTGTATGTTTGGAGAATAAAGGCCACAGAGTTACATGAAAACCTCTGTCCATGGGCGTGGATCGATCGTGCTTTAGAGTTGTATTGTTCCCTGTGCCACTGTATTGCAGACATAAGCACAGGGAACAGCTAATGGAAAAAGGTAGCAATGGGTTCAATTGAATTTCAACAAATTCTGGACCCAAATGTAACACCAAAAAAAGTTGAATTTTAAGAGGATAGCTTCGACAAATTGATAACGATCCTAGACACCAAGAGAACATAGAAGACCCATTCAAAAAGGCCCTACTGTATGTGCAGTAATAGCACTATGGCAGAAGCTTTGGTATCAACCTCTTCACTGAACACATTTTCTCCAGTTCAGCTTTACCCAAATCTAAAAGCTTCTCGACTGGAGAGTTTACAGCCTATAGGCCAGAGTAACGGCTCATTTGAAAGCTAAGACCTACAAAACTGATCAAAAGTCTTTTTCAAAAAGCGTTTTCATCCTCCTTTTTTTGACACTTTTTTCAAGAAGCTTTTAGATTTGGGTAATGACAAACTCGAGAAAACGTGCTCGTTCAGGTGGGGGTTAAGGGGTTAAAGGGAACATTCTTATATTCCTATATTATAGGCCAGTGTAACACCTGATTTGAAAGCTAAGACTTACAAAACTGATTTTGTCGCCGCATATGTCACATTTTTTAAGCGTTTCTTGTTGCTTTTTGTTGCTTTTTACTTGTTTTTTTTATTTTATTTTATTTTATTGTGAGTTTTAAGACGATCACAAAAATAGACCAGAGACAATTACAAAAAACAAACAGAGACAGCCAAAACAACAGACAACAGATCTCAAGTGACACTGAACAAAACAAAGAAAAGAAGAAAAAAAATATTTAAAATAAAATTAAAAAATTAAAAAATTAAAATTAAAATTAAATAAAATAAAATAATAATAATAATAATAATAATAATAAATAAAAAAATAAAAAAATAAGAATTTAGGCTGTATTAGTAGGCGTGCTATGAGATGGTGTGTGTGTGCGTGTGCATACTGTACTGAATTTTTTATTTAGAAAATAACAATAATTGTTATCATTGTCATCATCATCAACATCAGCATCAATGACAATGTCACAACCACTCACATCATTCACACTGTCATTATATTATATTCCTTGTTTTTTTTAATGCTTTTTTGTCATGGATTTTTTCACTTTTTCATTGTGTTTTTGTCGCTCCTTTGTCGCATTGTTTTTGTCACTTTTTTGTCGCTCTTTTCACCCTTTTTTCAAGAAGCTTTAATATCCGGGTAATGCCAAACTGGACAAAATAAGCTTGGTTCAGGTGGGGGTTGAGATATTAAATACAAAATGCTTATTCAATACTTCATTTTCTGTCACTGGAGTCAGGTTATTGTCAAGCCATGACTTGTGTAATTAGCTTTCATGTGAACAATGGCCTTCAGTAACTTGCTTTTCATTTCATTGTGTCAAAAATAATAGTTGATTTCTCGTGGAGAGAGGACGTGGGATGTGGGTGTGTTCTTTCATTCCCTTTCTTCAAGAATTTGTATTGCTTTGTATTATATTAACAAAAACATAAAATGATGTTTGATGCCAGAACACTGTTATAAGAGCTTCATGATGCTGTATTTTGGCGGTACAGTGGATACAAAATATATTGGGAAAAAAAACATGATCAAAATGGAGTTGGACAGATTCATGAAGCCACAGCGCCCCTGACTGTGCGGCACCTGCTTGTCGGCACCACCCCAGGTCTTGAACACTCTCCATCACGCCGTCCCTCCTCCCCGAGTCCATACTGTCCCGCTGGCAGCGAGTTCTCCCCCTCACACCACCCTCCCGTCAGACCTGAGCCTCTTTATCCACACTGCTGGCTCTGCACCTCTTATCTGCTGCTACAAAGATAAGCCCGGACTGCCCCATAATGTGTGCGAGGGCGCCGCACCCGGAGGCCAGCGCTGAAAAGACACAGTCGCTGGGTCGGTAATGCATATGATGTCAAATGTGTGTCTCGCACTAAAACAATATTGTAGCACAGGACAGGATATGGGGGAGGAACAGAGCTAATGCCCAAGTCTAAAAGCTTCTTGACTGGAGCCAGTGTAGTGTTATTTGAAAGCTGAGACCTACAAAATGGATCTTACACCTCGATTTTTTGCCACTTTTTCATTGCGTTTTTGTCACTTTATGTGGCCTTTTTGTCGGTCTTTTGTTGTGATTTCATCTTTGCTTTTGTCACTTGTCAAGCTGCTTCGACTATTACATTAATATCATACATGCAACTATAAAACTGAAAGGGAGGGTTTGTGAATTTAGCTCGAAACAAAGGCTGTTATCAAAGTCCATTATAATAGCTGTATATATGAGATGCCATTTTCTTTGTGTTTATGATAATAGTGCAGGTTTTAATGGCGGCCTTTCTTTTTTTTTTTTTAGGTGTTTGTGTCTCAGTACAAACTAATAAAAGTCCAATACACAGGGCTATCAACAACATAGGCATAAAAAGCAATGGCCGATCAAATAAAGAGGGAACAGGATCTCAAAAGAGAAAATACCCCTGAGGCACAAATATATGACAATACAATTTGATCTTGTTATATATGTTTTATCTGATCAGGTGCAGATATTGTGCCCATTCCCCTCCCACTCTCTCTCTCTCTCTCTCTCTCTCTATGATGATAAAAGAGCAAAGGATATCTGTGGAGACGTTTTATATGTACAGTATGTACGTTTTCACTTAACCCCTTAACCCCACTGTAACTGAGCACATTTCCCCCCAGTTCAGCATTACCCAAATCTAAAAGCTTCTTGAAAAAAAGCGACAAAATAGCGACAAAAACCCCACAAAAGAGGACCAAAAAAATCAATGAAAGGCAAAAATAAAAAGTGACAAAGAGCGACAAAAAAAATGATGAAAATGAGGATGAAAATGCAAGTACTTTTTCTCTTGCTTGAGTAAATATTTGGGCTACGCTACCCACCTCTTAAACCTTTACTGTTTAACCTGCGTCAAAATGATCTAGCAAAGACCACTGGACCTAAAATAAGCTATAATTTGCAGTTATGTGCTTTAATCCACATGTGGCAAAATAAGAGATATAAACAACACATTATAGCCATGTGGTAAATGGTCAGTCCATGTGGCTACAATAGTAACTTACCACCATCGAGTGTGGAGTGAATGATTAATGACTATATAGCACTTTGAGATGCTGTGTGACACATGCTGATGAAGCGCAATAAGCGTAAGCCGTTGTTATTTATTAGGCCACAGTCCTTCACAATATATGCCGCCCGCGAGCCGCCGTGGGGGCTGAATTTCGTCCCACGACCCAAAATGAGTTCGACATCCCTGCTTTAATCAGTCCATAAAAGAATATTCACCAAGTAACCAAGTAACGTTATGTTAAAAGTTGGGTATAGCATCAGGCTCGGCGATATATACAGTACAACAACAACAAAATACTATATACCCTTTAAAGGGGGGTATTATGTAAAATCGACTTTTTCAAGCTTTATATTATGTTATTATGTCATTCCCTCATTAAACACATGCCTGGAGTGTTGCCTTGGCTCATTCACATATTTTTGAGTAATCAGTAAAAACTTAGACGGCAGCCATTTTAGGTGTAGCTAGGAGACGCCTCTGGACCTTTCGTCACCAGCCAAGCCACCAACCATTGCTCCTCAGCTCAGCAGAGCCCCCTCCCCGCACAGTAGTGTTGTTTAGATGCCACAGCAGTGTGCTGAAGGGGGCGTGTCAGAAAGCTTCTTAAAGAGACAGAGGCCTATTTCAAGACGTTCAGTACAGCCGTTTTGAGAGAGCAATTTTATTCACGGCAGTTATTTTAATTTACTGCATATACAGACCAACAGAAGGTTACGTCATCATTGTAGTATGCTATAGACTGGTGCTATGTGATTGGAAAAAGCATAATACCCCCTCTTTAAGTAATGTCCACAAATCTTTCTAGACTAAAATCCCACACATGTGAACAGTCTCTTCACGGACAAAGACCACTCGTGCGATTACTATTATCCTCATAACTCTGGGCGGTAAAAGGCAAAGGGCACCGGCAGCTTGTGGAGGGCCCTGAAAGCTGTTTTATGTCTCCTGACCTATCCCCCTTTCAGACGACCCGGGCCCATCTTCAGAGATAATGTTGACAGTTAAGAGGCGGCGCACCTCCCACGGGGCTTTGTACGGACCTCACTTCAGACGGCTAATGGACGCCGCGAACTCTGAATAATGCAACAGCTAGTATCCTGTAAAATAGATAGCAGCCCACTTAGCGCCATCTGCATTGCAAAACCATGCACTCGAAAGGTTGAACGGATTACCAGCTTATAGAGTAACGAGAGTAAGAAATCATATCGCCATGGACACGGGCTCAGTTTGAGATGCTACTATCATCTAATATTACGATAAACTACACCCGCAGAACATTTGACCATTACTTAAATGCGGTTTCAAAAAGTACGATAAAAGCACATTGGCGTGGTGCATACCCTTGTGCTGAAGGCTCTGAAGACATTGCTCTCCCCCGCGGTCCTTTCACTGTAGCCAGGGCCAGAGGAGGAAAGAGGGGTAGAGGGGGAGGACAGGTTGAAGCCATCGTGTCCGCAGGTGCCCGGGGAGAGCTGCAGGTGCTCGGCTGCGTACACCCAGTGAGTCCCGTCGTCGTGGTCTGAGGACGGCTCCAGAACATAAGAACGGTCTTCGAATGACAGGAATCCTCTGGAGAAGGAACAAAAGAGAGAAGGAACACTTCAGGCTACGCTGTATACAGAGGAAGCTACATAAATAAAATATGTTTTGCAGGAGGACATGTCTTGGGTCAACATAGAGAGTCACTGCGTGTTGAGTTGATAAGCCACAAGAATAGGCTTTAATATGAACCATGTACACATATCGGAAAAGAAGAAGAAGAAAAGGAGGAGGAAGAAGAGGAAGAAAAGGAGGAAGAAGAAGAGGAAGAAAAGGAGGAAGAAGAGGAAGAAAAGAGGAGGAAGAAGAGGAAGAAAAGGAAGAAGAAGAAGGAAGAAAAGGAGGAGAAGAAGAGGAAGAAAAGGAGGAAGAAGAAGAGGAAGAAAAGGAGGAGAAGAAGAGGAAGAAAAGGAGGAAGAAGAAGAGGAAGAAAAGGAGGAAGAAGAAGAGGAAGAAAAGGAAGAGAGGAAGAAAAGGAGGAAGAAGAAGAGGAAGAAAAGGAGGAAGAAGAGGAAGAAAGAGGAGGAAGAAGAGGAAGAAAAGGAGGAAGAAGAAGAGGAAGAAAAGGAGGAGAAGAAGAGGAAGAAAAGGAGGAGAAGAAGAGGAAGAAAAGGAAGAAGAAGAGGAAGAAAGAGGAGGAAGAAGAGGAAGAAAGGAGGAAGAAGAAGAGGAAGAAAAGGAGGAGAAGAAGAGGAAGAAAAGGAGGAGGAAGAAGAGGAAGAAAAGGAAGAAGAAGAAGAGGAAGAAAAGGAGGAGAAGAAGAGGAAGAAAAGGAAGAAGAAGAAGAGGAAGAAAAGGAGGAAGAAGAAGAGGAAGAAAAGGAGGAGAAGAAGAGGAAGAAATGAGGAGGAAGAAGAGGAAGAAAAGGAGGAAGAAGAAGAGGAAGAAAAGAGGAAGAAGAAGAGGAAGAAAAGGAGGAGGAAGAAGAGGAAGAAAGGAAGAAGAAGAAGAGGAAGAAAAGGAGGAAGAAGAAGAGGAAGAAAAGGAGGAAGAAGAGGAGGAAAATGAGGAGGAAGAAGAGGAAGAAGAGGAAGAAAATGAGGAGGAAGAAGAGGAAGAAGAGGAAGAAGAGGAAGAAAAGGAGGAAGAAGAAGAGGAAGAAAAGGAGGAAGAAGAAGAGGAAGAAAAGGAGGAAGAAGAGGAGGAAAATGAGGAGGAAGAAGAGGAAGAAGAGGAAGAAAATGAGGAGGAAGAAGAGGAAGAAGAGGAAGAAAATGAGGAAGAAGAAGAGGAAGAAAATGAGGAGGAGGAAGAAGAGGAAGAAAAGGAAGAAGAAGAGGAAGAAGAAGAGGAAGAAGAAGAGGAAGAAGAAGAAGAAGAGGAGGAAGAAGAAGAGGAAGAAAGGAGGAAGAAGAGGAAGAAGAGGAAGAAGAAGAAGAAGAGGAAGAAAAGGAAGAAGAAGAAGAAGAAAAGGAGAAGAAGAAGAGGAAGAAAAGGAGGAAGAAAGAGGAAGAAGAGGAAGAAAATGAGGAGGAAGAAGAAGAGGAAGAAAATGAGGAAGAAGAAGAGGAAGAAAATGAGGAGGAGGAAGAAGGGGAAGAAAAGGAAGAAGAAGAAGAAGAAAAGGAGGAAGAAGAGGAAGAAGAAGAAGAGGAAGAAGAAGAAGAAGGAGAAGGAAGAAGAAGAGGAAGAAGAAGAAGAGGAAGAAGAGGAAGAAGAGGAAGAGGGAGAAGAGGAAGAAGAAGAAGAAGATTTATTATTTATATAGCTCCTTTCACAGACATGGTCACAAAGCACTTGTACTGTACATTCACTCCATCCTCGGTGGTGTTCAGTTTCTCCTGGGGGAGACTGACAGAAGCGCTGTCGCGACTGCACACATTGACGGTCCCTCTGACCACCACCATGCATTCACTCACACATCATTCATCCTGCCCTATTGTACATGTTTTTAGTGGTAGGGGAAACCGGAGTACCTGGAGGAAACCGACGCAGACACGGAGAGAACATGCAAACTCCACACAGAAAGGCCCCGTCCAGCTCAGGGATCGACCCCGGGACCTTCTAGCTGTGAAGCACAAGCGCTAACAGCTGCGCTACCGTGCCGCCCAGAATTTAGAATGAAATAAATTAGGTTTAGATGGTGTCCCACAGAACCTGAGTTTTTCTGCTCCCTTGAGCTCAGACATGTCTTCCCTCTCTGCGTCTTCCCCTTTTTCTAATTTCACTTGCCGCTGCGAGCGCAGGGACCAGTAAACATGCAAAGGTTTTGTCTTAACTTTAAGTTTAAGGGCGAATTTACTACGTTTTTTACAGGCCATGTGTGAAGTCTATTTGCGCGACACAGTGATTGCTACATGCATTGTATTATCGGTCGCATTGGCCATATTTTTATTTATTTGTCGACTGCATTAATAAAACAGTGGCGCGAATAAAGAGAAGTCATGGTGTCAGGAAAAAAAAAGACTTGACTTAGGGGGTAGAAAGTATTTAGCCTGTAGGTGTGGGAAACTGAGGAGGTTCTGCTTAAGATAACACCCCCATTCATCAGCAACATGTTCACAGAGTCAAAGAGCTGTAGCTGAGGATTACATGGGATTTGTACCACTGCCATAGAGCACATTATAACCCCCTGATATGATTTGCCTTTGATTTAACGCAGGGTCCGAATGCACACATTCTGGCAGATTGCTCATATTCTCTGCAACGTTGTGCAAGATCCACTCTCATGAACCCTTAATGCATTCTTCTCCCTCCGTTGCCTTTCTGCTGCCAACCCAAACCAACTGCTCATTCTCCCCACAGTGTGCGAGACAGGTTGAGGAAAAAGGAAAAAGGGAAATAAATAAATAAATTATCAAAGTCGAGAAAGAAACAAAGGGTGTAGACTTTTGGCCGCTCTGTGAAAACATTCCCAGTGGTGTCCGGAGAAATTACGACCATCATTACTCTCGTCTGCGAGAACAAGCAGGAAAGGGCGAGTTGTAAGGCTAGACATACAAAATAATGTGTTGTGAGTCAACGGAGGCTTGCCAGTTCTAATCTTCCCTGGTTCCCCGAATTTTATACTGTCCTGGGAAAAGCCTCAAGCGATATGGAACCAAAATCATCGGTGTAATTCAGAGGTCTCCAACCTTGCACCTGGCGAGCTACTTTAACAAAACAAAAATGTCGGGGAGCTACTTAAGACAAGAGTTTTGCCCTTATACTTTACTATATTGATCCAAATGTTTTCAAATTGTGTTCAGCATGTTCAGAACAAAAAATATCGTTGTACAATGACAATTAAAGCTGTACTAAGTAAATTGTTTACCGTAATAAATCCTTTATGTAGTCCTTGTGGGGGTAATACAAGTGTTAATGGGATGATTGGGGGGACTTTCATCTCCCCCCGGTTTCTCTGGCCAGAAAACTACACTTGCAGCTTTCCCTGCTCCGACCCGGAGGCCCCGATACACATTAATGGAATCACGGAGAAGAAGCTAACAGGCTAACGGGCAAAGCTAACTGCGGGCTAGCGCCACTTTAAACAGTATTTACAGCCAGGTTTGAGTGGAAAAAAAAGATCTCCATTGTGTCATTGAGTTGTAGCACAATGGCCAATATCCCTCTCTCCCTTTGTCTTTTCTATCAGCGTATTAAATACTCTCACGGACAATTAATGAGTAAAAAAAACGTTACATGCTACGACACCTGCAGTGGCATTTATGGCCTCTAGGGGCATGAGTTAGTTGGTTCTGCTTTAAAGCACTCACTGACTTACTTCATTACTTACTTACGGGTTGGAGATCCCGGGTGTAATTAATGCAAATCGAGGTGATCAGCAGGGCCGATTTAACCTACCCATAGGCCCCTGGGCTAACCATGAAATACAGCCCCCCCCCCGCCTCCCCTCTCGAGATGGCTTACACATATTTCATTATTGACAAACAGATCAGCACACATACTTATGCAGTTTATAACCTTTAGTAAATAGAATAATCAACACTTAAATATTGGCAAAATTGTCTTTTCGGCTCAGAATCCACCACTACGCTCCAGCCCAGACAAGCCCAGTGGATAAGGCGGGCCTGGTGATCAGGTTCTATTCCCAGTGTCGACCTTCTCTATTTTCTCCCTGTGTCTAGGTAGGCTTTCATTGGCCACTCCTGACCAAGATCCAGGTTAATAATCTCGAAAGGAGCCCCTAAATGCTTCCCACTTCCCCTATGTTGCCCCTGTGTTGGCTTTAAAGGATGGGTCAAATGCCACAGAAGACAAATTACCCAAATTGGTGCTGGTCGGAGGGGCCGATGGCACAGACTGGTTCCCTCGCCAGTCTACACCAAGGCAGCTGTGTGAATGAATAATGACTACAGTGTAGCGCTTTGACAAACTTGGTACTGTAATACAGGCTCGCAAAGCGCAACACAAGTGTAAGGCATTATTATTTCAACCAAGTATACCTGATCTGATCGTGCGTCTATTCGCAACTTGTTGGACCTTGAGGGAGGCATATACTGTACAAGAGTTAATTTGCAATAAAAGATGCTGGATCTCCGTGGATGACTTTGGAATTGCACTAAAACAAATCCTAGGCCATTAAAAAGACTGCAGTCCGAATAGAAAATTACAAGTATACTATGATCTTTTTCCCCCACCGGCACTTATCTGATTCAAATGAACACTAATTGTTTCTCATTATATGTTTAGGAGCAGCTCCATTGAAACATTTACAAACGGTTTTACCTGCAAATAGCCAGAATCAAGGCCATTATAAATAAACCCTCGTTAGCACCTAAACACCACACTGCTATTAGAACAGTTGTATCTTCACAATGGGCCTTTTTTCCCCCTCTTTTTTGTTGTTATTTTTACTAAACCTCTCTTCAACGGAGTCAGAATCTAATTTCATGACTATAATGGATTTATTTTGTGCTTATTCAGTGTGTATCCCATTACAAACGGCAGTATAATTGAGTTTCCACCTGCACTTTAAGACCAGGCTAATGTTTCAGCGCACACTTTGCAGAGACAGCGGCAGGAAATTGGGCTTTAATTGGAATTTGGGTGGTAAATTTTTCACTTGTTTTCAGTGAAATGTTTCAGCGTTCAGGACTTCAGCTACATGGGCTCCACGTGTGAGGTATTTCTACATTCTTCAGTTTGCTATCAAGGCAAATGAGCTCAAAGAGGTCATTATACAAATGTGCCCCATGTGTAATTATTGCCCCTTTTCTAGTTTATGATCCAGTTTAGTTTATGATCTTGCACTCGCCAGAAGTTGGAATTTCTTTCCGGGATTCAGTTAGCTACTATATCAACCAACCTGATGGATGCTTGGTGAACCTTGGCCAGAATCAAAGTGGATTAACTTTTATAACCAACACGAGGGCCATAACCTGACGATGATGGGGAGGCCAGGCTGAGCGGTGAGTCAATCAAAACGTGTGTGTTAGCGTGTGTGTTAGGTGCGTGTTAGCGTGCGTGTTAGCGTGTGTGTTAGCGTGCGTGTTAGCGTGCGTGTTAGCGTGTGTGTTAGCCAATTATGAAACTGTGTTGCACATGTCAACTCCTTATAACTGCATTATGTGAAGTAACTTTTTGCAGCGATATTTATATTTATAATACTGCAAATGTGGAATGAGCGGAGAGAGGGGCGGAGTTAACTGAATCGAAGCGTCATGTCTTCCGGGTTTGAAAAATACCCCCAGAAAATACTTATATTTCTCTAAAAAAATGAGTACTCCATAGTGATAGAGATACAATATATCATATAAATGCCTATACTTTACTACTTTAATGGCTAAAATAGCATGATACAGATTTCAATGCTTCTTTTTATTCAGCACATATAGATTTTGCTCACTGTTTAATCATTTAATTCATTGCATTCGCGCCAAAATATCAAATCAAGTTATGAAGAAAATGTTAGCCCAGCCATATTATAAAGTACCTTACAAGGTCACATTATTTTGCTTTCAGATTTGCACTTACTTCACCCCGCCGCATGTGCTCAGGGTCACGTCTGAACGGTCTCGTCCGTCCACTTCTCCGTGATAGTAGCAGTTCACCTGAGGAGACAGACAGACAAACTCTTTCCCACTGAAAGTCAGCACAGATGCATCAGAGTTATGGCTGGAACGTATGTTTAAGTTCAGCAGACGGGACGTGATATATGAGCGCATTACAGTCACAACATGTTTTTGTACAAGAGACAGACTCAGTCATTAGCACGGGTAATGAGATGAGACGTCTGGAACTCAGAGATTATACTTAGAACACCTTAACCTGGGTTTTATTTAATCATTACATTCGCATTAGCATGATTAAATACTAGCACTGATCTATTAACATTAACATTAAGGTCCATAGTAGACTAAGTAACTATTGACGCGGGCAATTGTTCTTGGATGATCTCGTGCCAACCCCACTGGCACTAAAGCAGTGGCAGGCCAACTCAGGCCCAGGGGCCACATGCGGCCTAGTTAGCATTTTGATCAGGCCCACAAAGAAATTAAGCATGACCAATTTAGATCTAAGATTATTAACCTCTAAACTGACTCACTTTGATGATGAACGAAAATGGTTGATAAACTCCAGCATTCTCCGTGATTGTTTTTATTTTTTATTTTAATGTGGGCCTCTCCTGGAACCGCCACCTTAACGTGGTGGAGGGGTTTGAGCGCCTGAATGATCCTGGGAGCTCTGTTGTTGGGAGCTTTGTGCCCCTGGTAGGGTCTCCCGTGGCATAACAGGTCCTAGGTGACGTGTCAGACAAAGAGCGGTTCAGACTCAGTCATTAGCACAGGTAATGTGATGAGACGTCTGGAACTCAGAGATTATACTTATGAGAGACCAACAGGCCCGGTTAGAACCATGAGGCTGGACCCACCACCTGCAGGAGGAGCCATAGGGGGCTGGTGCTATGGGATTTGGGCAACTCCAACAGCTGCCCCAACGACCCGGCAACGGAAAAGTGGAAGAAGATGGATGGATGGATTTGTAGGCTTTAACATTTTCTCCAGTTCAGCTTTACCCAAATCTAAAAGCTTCTCAACTGGAGCTTACAGCCTATGGGCCAGAGTAACGCCTGTTTTGAAAGGTAAGGCCGACAAAACTAATGGTGATATATATTTGTTGCGTTGTCGCCGCTTTTTTGTCATGTTTTTCTCACTTTTTAATTGTGTTATTGTTGCTTTTCCGGCACGTTTGTGTTGCTCTTTTGGTAACTTTTTTTTGGTTGCATATTCAACCTTGTTTTCGTTGCTATTTTGACACTTTGTTCAAGAAGCTTTTAGATTTGGGTAAAGCCAAACTGGAGATAATGTGCTCGGCTCAGGTGGGGGTTAAGAGGTTAAAGGGGGTAATATGCAAAATCGACTTTGTAAAGCTTTTTACCAGGCTACAATGACATTAAAAACATATCTAGAGCTGTGTTTCGACCCACTCGCGCAGCTTTGAGTAATCTTTTAATCTTCCCCAGAGGCTTTTCTTCAGCTCCCATAAGCTTTATATCATGTTATTATGTCATTCCCTCATTAAACACATGCCTGGAGTGTTGCCTTGGCTCATTCACATATTTTTGAGTAATCAGTAAAAACTTAGACGGCAGCCATTTTAGGTGTAGCTATGCCTCAGTCCTCCTAGGAACGCCCCCACCTCCTGGAGACGCCTCTGGACCTTTTGTCACCAGCCAAGCCACCAACCACTGCTCCTCCCTCCCCGCACAGTAGTGTTGTTTAGATGCCACAGCAGTGTGATGAAGGGGGCGTGTCGGAAAGCTTCTTAAAGAGACAGAGTCCTATTTCAAGACGTTCAGTACAGCCATTTTGAGAGAGCAATTTTATTCAAGGCAGTTATTTTAATTTACTGCATATACAGACCAACAGAAGGTTACGTCATCATTGTAGTATGCTATAGACTGGTGCTATGTGATTGAAAAAAGCATCATACCCCCGCTTTAAAGTGAATTTGCGACGTGATTTGGCTCCTGGATCAAAAGGTTTACCCGTATACTCGCACTAATAGGTACATGTAGTCTTCTCACTCCATCTTCTCCAGCCAGCGAAGCCACAGAGCAGCTTGTACTGCGGCGGCTGGATGAGGACACTTCCTCACTGGACTCACATCAGTGCATCAGCCCTGCTCCGCTCCGCATCTGTTTGTCACATTAAACTGCTGGACATTTTCCTTCCACAGACTCGAACAAAAGTGGAACTGACAGGCAAATCCCAAATGCCACAAGAGTTCTACTTGTTCTGAATGTCTTAAGGTAATTTTTAGGGACTTCTTCCAACCATGGATAAATAATAGAGATGAATAGTAAGTTGTGGTACTCTGTTGTGGTCTGCAATTAAAGCTTGCTCACTTTTTTTAGTAAACAAATATTTCGGCACCCTGGAATCCGAGTAGTTGCAATAGAAGTACTTTTGTTCTTATAGGGACAGACTGATATTGAGTCAACCTACACCTATTGTACACAATTTTCCGTATTTTTCTCTGTCTAGTTTCCATTTCCCAAAGCATTTGTTATCATTCTGTCTCCACCCTGAAGGTTGTTGTGTTCCTCGCGGCACATGGCAATAATTTAGAATGATTTTAATAAAAAGTGGTTGTTTCAGAAAGCAGCCAAGGAGTGAGTCAGACTGAACATCCTCCCTGCACCACCTGGCTTTGGCTTCGGCACACAACATGATCAACTTTTACAATCCACCACACGTCACTGTATCCTCCCTACGACTGAACCTGTGGCTACTTCAAACGACGCTCCCAAGAAAGGCCTACGTCATAGGAAGGCTGCATATGAATAGTTGTAGCCTTGTAGTTGAAGTTTTAGTATTTATAGCATTATTTGTCTTTATCTTAATTAAGACACTCCATATTAATGTCAGTAGTGAGAATCAGTGACTATGTTTACATGCAGTCAATAACCCTTTAATAAGGGTCAGCGCAGACCCTGGGTAAGCTCCAGTGTTCATGGCTCATCCGCTTCCCAGCTGTGCTGCGACCCACCTCCACCCCTTCCCTGCCTCTTCTGTCCGTGGCTTCACCCTGCTACATCCTTCACCGGTCACCCCTACCACCACCAGTGTCCAGGCTTCAGGGAAAGACTCTAACTACCCATCCATACTAATTATAATCTGTATATCGATGTCTACTGCCGGGGTCTGATCGCCAAAATATTTATGTCAATAAATCTTTCTAATCGCTGCTTTTGTTTCTGAGTCTATCCATGTTGAAATATACGCGTATCGGAATATCCCCATCGAAAGGAGCATTAATTTGTGTTCTGCACATGTTCTATCTGTAAGCAATCTTGGTCTTTTGAGTACAGGAAGTACTTCTATGCACCATCTGTATGTCTGGTGCACAGCCTACTGGAAATACTCAAGAAGTAGAGATGAACATGGCGAAACCCAGGCATAGCACAGCACCACACTTTTGGAGCGAGGAGGAAACAAATGACTTTATTAGTGTGGTGAAAGACATTAATATAATGTCCTTTGTTGACGGTAGAAATCACAGCGCTAGCGAGTCTACTGCTGTTGTTGTTGTTGTTGTTGTTTTTGGTTACGGGGAGAAGAAGCGTAAATAATAATAATAATTATAATAAACTTTATTTATAAAGCACATTTAAAACAGCCAAAGCTTAACAAAGTGCTGTACAGTAAAGAGCAAATAACATTAACAAGGGTTTACATTTACAGTTACAGCAATGCCAAGACACATCATTAACTGGCATTAAAAGCCAATGAGAAAAGGTGTGTCTTTAGTAGCGATTTAAAGTGCTCGAGTGTTTGTGCAATTCTAATGTGCAAAGGTAGGCCATTCCACAGCTTAGGCCCAATCACAGAGAGGGCTCTATCGCCTCTAGTTTTGCGGCAGGTCCTGGGAACAACCAGGAGGAGCTGGTCAGCAGACCGTAGGGCTCTAGGGGACATGATGCCGAAAAAGTTCAACTAAATAAGAGGGGGCCAAGCCATTCAAGCTTTTAAAAACGATTAGTAAAACTTTAAAATGAATTCTAAAACACACAGGGAGCCAGTGCAAAGATTTAAGAATTGGTGTGATGTTAAAAGGCGAGCTGCCGCGTTTTGAACTCGCTGTAGTCGGCTGATTTGGGACTGGTCCATACCGGCATACAGGGCGTTACAATAATCGAGCCGCGAAGTTACAAAGGCATGAATGGCCTTCTCAAAGTGCACTCGTGGAATGTAGGGTTTGGTTTGACGCGTATGATGCGTTATGATGTTATCGGATCGGGATATCCCAATTCATTACATGAATATAGGAGTAAGTCTGTCTGCTCACAAATGTAAACGGGTTACTAAAATGAATAATGACCATAACCAGAATATTGACGGCATGTAAACGTAGTCAATGTAAATATGCCATATATAATAAGCACTAAAGCCAATTTTCATCCGTTCACCACAGGAAACGGGAAAACACACTGAACAACGTTATAATAAAGTCACAGGTTAGGAGACCCCAAGAAAAGTCAGAAGAGGAACATTCGACATACATTCTTCTGTACTGGCTTTTGGGAGCATTATGGTTTATTAATTATAGACCACACTGGAGACTACAGAAAAGGCAGCATGTTACGTGCCCACCTCACTGTCCACCTTTTTAAGCTATTAAAAATGAATGTACTAAAACGCAGGAAGCCATGTTCCAAAATGGCCCTACACTCATCGGCCCCGTGTCTTTGAAATGGCATTTAACAAGTCCATTACTTTGACTGATCGCATCCAAACAGCCCTAATAGCAGCTGAATGACGCAAATTGTGAGCAGAAACCTCAACATTCTTTTAAGAGGTTGAAATTATAAAAGAAAAGTGGCAACAAAAAGAGTTCCGAACGTACTGTGAAGTTGTGAGAGCCGGATACCGCGCTGCCATCCTCCAGGTAATGGATTTCCGAGTAGTTACTTGCAAACAGGCCACTGGAAAAGACAAAGGAGAGACAACACTTTCATTATTTAAGTTGTTATAACACACTTCTGGACACGAAACCCATTAAACAGTACTGTAATGAGGGCAATTTGAGGGCTGAATGAGGGTGAAAGACTTTGTGGGGAAGTACAGTAGGGCAACATCTCAAGACGGTTTTTGATGAATGAACACTGTATATATTTTTTCAACTTTATGAAACGACTGATCGTATTTTGGGGAATCCAAACGCAATCTCTTTCACTGAGAACACTTGGGTAAAGTGATCGCCGTTCATGTCTGTCATGAGAAATTAAACATGCAACATTACTTAAATCATCTGAGCCCAGGCAAAACAGGTCATGCATTTGCTTTCTTGTTTGTTTAAAAACTCCCTACTTCATACATTGTTGACACCTTTAAGCTATGTCAGGACAGCAAGAGCGGAGGGACTTTCATCAAACTGTCGGACGCGAGACTTGAACTTGAACTAATAAGCCGATCTGCAATTTTATAACTCAACATCATCATTCTTAATGGCACCTCAACTGCTCATTTGCCGAATCGCCCAAACAAGTGGAACACTTGTCCTTCGAATGTCTGGCTGCGTTGATTTATGCGCCTTTCTCCAATATGAGAGCGGCGTCAGGTATACGGCTTAATCGATCCACTAAACTGACTTCTATACATTCCTCCAGTCAACAGGCCCCTGCCCCCGTATGCACATGCTGTATTTTATCCTTCCATCTATTTATTAGCGGCCTTTGTGTGAGCTGATTACCTCCGAGCGCATTGTGGGGAATGAACTATGGATTGATATCGAGTGGATTTTCATGGTGCTTTCATGGTTCCGTGAAAGAGGTTTGGTAAAAGACGCCGCACAGTGACTGAACGGGCTGAACGGACTGTGTTATACATTTGCCCTCTTAAACTAGTGAATGCTTTTGGGATTGAAACATATAACTGCACCCAGTCATGATCTTACGTAAACATATTCACACAAAATCATCATGACGCAAATTCATTCATTTATCATAAGCCTCTCCCGGCCCCCCCTTTCAAGAATAAACTGACTGCCGGCAAAATATTGAGACATATTGGGTCATTTGATTCAATTCTGACACGTTAACTTGCAACTTTGTATCCCCTTTTTATAAATACGGGCATACTTTTCTGACACTCTGCTTATGGTGTTGAAATATACCATCACTATGTTCGCTTTAAGTGCCTCTTTTCTCATTTCTGCGGCTTTAGTGAGATCCCAACAGTACAAAACATTGCATGAGAACAGTTTTCGATACTGGCAGCGTATAGGTGGTCTGTAAATGCAGCCCATATATTAAAATGAATTGTTTATTCTATACAGAGGACAGATCCGAAGTGTAAAGTAGAGTCTGGAGTCTGTTTAAGAAACTGCACATTTAAACTCAAAGTGCTCAGTCAAGCTACGGTAAGAAGCTAAACAAGAGACATTTCTTTGCTTTATTTGTTGATATATTCAATATGAAACGTGGCCTGGATTTAACCAACTGTCGTGATCTGGGGTTGCTGCAGTCGGTCAGTTCTAGGTTCTAGGTATATATAGGCTCCTGGTTAATTAGAGGCGTGGTGAGGTGAATGCAGGATTGGTTAGTATGCAGAGGTTAATTGATTGAGGCGTGGTCCTGCTCCTGAACCTAGTTAATTATATTAACTCCATAAACATGAAATGAACTTGCGACCTTCACTTTGCTATACAACTCAATTATTATAGGTTAAGCTCTGAAGAATGGAAGAGTTTATCCAGCACTCGATTCATCTCTTGTTATTTTTATACTTCAACTTAATCAGGATCCCATGCACCAAAGCTGCTGTTAGGCGTGAGAACTGACCTCAACCCGTCCGGGACATCCCACAGCAGCGGTGTTCTGTTTTGAGATCACAGTCTACATCCACCTCTGCAGTGACCCAAAAGTCTGGCAATAATCCCCGGATCAAAGTGAAACATGAGAGGGATATCCAAATATCCAAATAAAATGATGTGTTTCTTGAATCTCAATTACTTCACTGCTTTTGGCCGGACACGCGACTTCAACATCTGCCACAACAAGCCCTTCAGTGTGACGGCTGCTGCAACATTGTGGATAGGAGCAGCATGTGCCCTCCATATGGTACGTCTGAGGAGGTTTTGGACTTTTGTGAGGGGGATCTTGTACAATGATGATCAAGGAGAAAACAGAACTCTGCGACCACCAAGCTGTAAATCCCATTATTTCAAACAGCTTGCACCCAAATTAACAGCAGCCACGTACTTGTGACCGAGCTGTGCAAAGTCGAATCCCTCTGTGGTTGAATATAGAACATTCCATAGTTTTCAAGAAAGATTCAGCAGTGATTTGTTCATGCACAATATCGTAAGGATTGCATTATTGGCAGCGTATGTGAAAAGCACATTTATCTGGCAAAATGTATTGTTGCAGTGTGTCTGAAAATTATAAACAGGCCCGAAACATTTTCATTTTACTACGAGCAGCTTTTGCACCTTACATGGCTCATTCCAGCAACTATGGCCATTTAGTGGATATACACGCTCAACAATATATTGTATTGTACTGATCGTCCATGTTAAGAGATACATGGAGTTACAGTCTGGAATTGTGCGATTTGAATCTCGCTGACTCCAAAACCAAGACGAGCCAATCATAGCACGGGAGGCGGGACTTAACAACGCGTCATCTTCCGCGCTAGGATTTCCCATCAAACACCGGTGCTCCTCCCGTAACCAAAACAGTGAAGATGGCGGCCGCGACGCAACGATCTTTTACCGGTGCCCTTTCTTCTGTTGTAATGAGCTGGACTTGTCCTTGAAGCCACAGCAAGAAGCTGCTCTGAGGGCTTTCACCGGAACATTTACTCGACTGCACGTGTGGACTACAAACAAGTAGGTCGCTTTGTGCTTGATTGGTTCGCTCTCGTTCAAGCTGCGATCGTTATGGGCCAAAAACGGGTGGCACAAAGGACAAGGCCTCTGTGGAGTTTGCGTATTGTCCCCGTGCCAACGAAGGTTTCCTCAGGTTTTCCCTAACCCTACCAGGTGGCACGGTGGTTGAGCAGTTAGTGCTCTTGCCTCAGTTTGCTGAATGGGTTTTCTCCGGGTGCCCCTGTTTTCGCCGCAATAGGTTAATCCTCCGGCCACTTGATGCTGATCATCAGCCTGGCTCCACATCTGGAGATGGGTCCTCTGGTGCGGCACTGCTGTTGCCCACTGCTCCTTACGGGTTGCCCCAGAGGCATTGAAGGATGGGTCAAATGCAGAGGACAAAATAAAGTATACCTTAACCTTAAAAAACAAACTCCAGCCACAGTGCAAAAAGTGTGGCTGGAGTGATATGTTCTTGAAAAGTTTGTCCATGATATGAGTAACGAATTTCTAGAAATAGGTCAATGGGTAAGAATTTTACCCATTGACCCAAATTTTTTTTAAGGGAAAAAAAATACATCAACAGCAATTCTTTCAAGCATACAGTATTAGGATTGAGAAATCAAGAGAAAATCAGTGCTACACAGACACAAAATTTTGGGGCCGCGCAGAGAAACAGTACTGACCTGCTGGTGCAAATGAGCAATGGACATTTTTGACAAATTGATCTACTGTGCATCAGATTTTACGAATACGAAAACTTTATTGTCCACCAAGGGGGAAATTTGTCTTTGGTATCACCTTAAGACTAGGGCTGGGCGATATGACGATATTAGACCGTCTTACGATCTCCAGAGCTGACGATCTGTTATTTTTGTGGGATCGTTTTATCACGGTTTTATGCACTTCAGCAAAGTTGACTCTTCAGCGTCAGTGAAGCGTTTGGCAGCGAGCCGCTCCTCTACAGTCGCATACTGTACACGACCAGCCTCATCAATCTAGAGCTTTTAACCCAGAGTTCTGTCTCTATTTCAGCGGTGCTTATGTCAGTGTCTTTACCCCGCAACGCCGCTGCTCTGCGCAGATCGCAGCGTGTGTTTATTTATTTACCTGACACATGTGCGAAGAAGTCCTTCGTCCTTACAGTTCTGTCAGGTGCCGCATCCTTCTCATTTGTTTAATTTAAATCCTGGACCGTGTTCACAAATGCGCTGTTTATTCATGTCTTTGAAAGTATAAAAGTTCTCTAAATACACCGTCAGTCTGAGTTCATTATTGTAAATTCGCCTAACAGTGACAAACTTCTTCCTGTTTGAGTTTTACACAATAAAAGTCCCTGCATGTTATCGCTTTAGTAAGACTCTTATTGTGAAAGGGTCAGACAGCGACAGAGCGTTACATTTACAGCAGCTCGACGTCATGAGAGAGACGTCTCAGAAAAAATGCCAAACAGCAACAGACACTAACAACAAGCATTTACCAAACTTACTCTTTAACTTACTTCTACTTAATTTTATTATCTGGAGTTTTATTGTGTTTTTGATGTATAAAGTGAGTTTGCTTTAGGTCCAAGTGCTGTGTTGATTATCACAGTTGAATAAATTAGTGTAGTATTTTTCTTCTTCAGTGTGTATTTTAAGTAATTTTGTCATTATAAAAAATCGTGATAAAACCGAAATCGTAAGTTTATAATTCAAAAATCATGATATTCTATTTTTGCCATATCGCCCACCCCTACTTAAGACACATAAAAACACATCAGCATCCAGAACATCATAATGTGGCCCCACATTTCTTGTACTACATGCAGCAAAGAACAGCGTCTCTTACAACTTTAAAGAGTTTCCAGCTTAAAAAATATCCTTGCTTTATATTCTGTACGTGTTGGTATGTGTAGCCCACTGTATCTTAACTTTGTAATGAGCATCGGGCAAAGGCGCACACGTTGGCGAAAGCAAAAGCTCATTACTATTATCATTAACCGCTGCTTTACAAAATTACAAGAAGATTCAAGTAAACACATTTAAATATAAAGTTATTCATTGGAGAAGGTAAACATATTGCGAAAGGCTTTGCCCAAAAGAGCTTGTAATTAAAGTTGTTGAGCTATAAGTAAGGGCAAAAACAATAACGAGGATGCGAAAGCCTATTATCCTTTTAAGATGTTTATGTATCACAGAGCTTTACGCCGCCGCCTCATATTATACAAAGTGTTTCTCGGCAACTAATCACCCTGTTTAGAGAAAGCACAATAGACGTAAAAAATAAACAACAATTAATGAATGCAAAGTACTTAACGGACTTTTAATTAAATTGAACAAACGGAGGGGAGGAATTAGCGCAAACCGTTAATACCTTTGGAGGGAGTTCAAATGGTTCGGCGGCGAAAACAAAAGGATGTAGCATATTTTCTGTGAGTGCAGTTCGAAGTACCATATTTCAGCGAGTGAAATTTTGGCTTTCGCACTTTGTAAACGTTTACCTGGCTTATGCCGTATTGAGTTTTGGTATCTGGGTTAACGGTTTAGGGTGTGGGTAGCAAATATTCAGATCAAAGCGAGAATTTGGTGACCCCGACGTGATCTTTGTTTTATGATTTTGCTTGTGACATTGTTGCAGTAAATGTGCGTGTGAGTGAGTGAGTGAGCGGTCTGCGGCGGTCGGGGGGGTCAGTTGCCGCAGGTGTGGGCAGCCGTGCTTCTGGTAGTCTACCTCAGTGGGTCACAAGCCAGTCACGGAGAACACTTCTTTCTTTCAATATTCATCTTCTAACAGACTACAAAAACACTACCTGAGGCTGTTTATGGCACTGCTGAGATGTTATGATGTTATGATTTTCAGCTTTATAGGTTGATTTAATCCTTATCTAACAACAATTGTAGTTTGGAAAGTTTGTAACCTGCATAATGGAGTCAAAATGAGGGCAACATCGATTCATAATGTATTTTGGATATATCTTTCTGTCCGCATTTACGCTATAGTAATCATGCATCAAAGCACTGCTCCGACCCAAATGCTGTTTTTTATCCGTTTTTAATGTATGATGTTACCGGAAGCACAGCTCGTTGTCATGGCAACGTTAGAAGGACCAACATGGAGGCTCTGAGGGAGAGTTTGGATGCGTTTGGTGCAAAGTTTAGACGAAGGAGGCTGATTCAGAGCGAGCGGATTAAAGGGGAATGACAAATCCCACAGACACGACACTGATGACGTTCGCCGTAGCGTGCGCGCAGCACCAATGAATGAAAGGATTGTCATCATTCATTGTCATTATCTAGCCATTATTTCCTGGAAAAAAGTCCGGAAAGATGAGTGAATCTGATATTGTTTGTCCCGTGGGAATGTCCATGAAAATAAACAATATCGTGGGGTAATTTCAGTTTTACCGATGCCTCCATGTCATTCTAATCCTGTGCGAATAGCTTGCAATTGTGAATGAATGAACATAACAAAAGTTATCAGTAAAATCAATAATTATTTTATTCCCTCACATCAGGGAACACTAAGAGGTTTGACAAATTTCAGAAAAATCCCTACATACTTGTTCTGCATTGTGGTTCAATCTTCGTACAGCCCTTCTGTTTATTCCCGGTTTAGCCTGTGCTTAGTCATGGTTGGTTCAGACTAAGCCTTTATCTGTCATTGTTTGTCCCTTTTTAGTAAATGGGAATCACTTCCACGCAAAAACTGTCACTAATTTGAGTAAAACGTAATTACGAGCCCCAATAAACATAGTTCAGATCATCATGCCCACATTACACCGACATAAGAAGCGTGATCATTTGGCAGTGATCTGTTATATTCACTGTAAACACCATCCTACATTTGTGAGTTCAGTTATGCAAAGCGTGCCCTCCGCAGTTCAACCCGTCCACGGCGCATAAGCTACATCCATCACAGCGTGAACTGCGAGCCAAGTACATTATGTGTCTAATCCAGCGAGAGGCGGCCACTGTTTATCAATCAGCGGGGAGTTAATGAGGCGCGTGGGAGTGGAGCGAGGCAGGAGTCGCGCCCCTGCTATTTCAAATGCATTACCCCAGGGACAGTTAGGCGCAGCGGGGCTCTGGCTGAGTGGAGATACGCCACTGTAGTCAACAAAAGGACGAATAAATAATATAGGCTGAGTTTTGGCAACTTGACAATATTAATCACTTCGTAAACAAATGGTGGGGAGGTGATAAATGGAGCATGTGCAGCATGGATGCGGTTGGTGTTATTGCTTGACAAATAGAGAACTTTACTCTATATAGATTTACAAGTTGACTATTCTGTAATAATAAGAATTGTAAATGTCTCCATTCTGTGATCAACAAAGTCTAACTTTTTCTCGATCCCCAAAAAATGCCACAGGTTTATAATCTTTCAGTTCCTCTAACAATGTCCTTTCTGCTGTCAGCTAAAGAACTTCACATTAAATCATTGTACATCTACAGTATTCACACTCTGTGGTAGCAACCTACTTCTGTCGCCACAGCTCTTAAAGGGTTGACACACAGTATGGCTGCCATTTGGTGCCGACGCTTCCTCTGGGCACCACCAGCCACTTGCACTAACTGTACCACACAAATCCCCATGATAACTTGTTATTTGGCAATAACATATTGAATTAATCATAAGACATACAGAAGTATCTAAGGCACTCTAGCTATTTAGCTTAAAAATCCTTTATTGTATATGGGACATTGCCAACGCATGTTGACCTGTGTAGTCTTCTTCAGGGCATATTGGGGACACAGAGTATGCAGCTAGAATGCCTCGGATAGTTCTGTATGTTTTTTATGCTCAGTGTTGATACCCCTGATCTTTGAAGGACTCAATTGGATTAGAACAATTGTTCTGCAAAGTATTGAATATCAGTAGGAATTTACTGTAACCAACAATCATATGCTTCCCATATTCATAATTTTACCAAATTGAGAGTCACGGAGCTGCAACATTTCTACCACCAAGAAGTCATGTATCATGTGCAAAATACCTACACACATTAAACCACATAAAATGTAAGTTGTTTTGCACATACTGTATGAAGGCCTGTACTCTGCAAATTATATCAAAAGAGTTCAGAATCAAATTTTACATTGAGCATGTTCATAGCAATCCGCCAGTTTATGGGGAAACACCATCCATGTCACTAATGGTACATAGAGTGTCTAAATGACAGAAGTGTTTTATATTTCAAAATATCCAATGCATGTAGCACTCAATTTTGATCAAACCATCTCACAAGCCCACACAACACGTTCTCTGTATAATTTGAGCCAAAGCACATTGGACAAGCTTCCTCCTTACCCTTCACCCTCCCATCGCAACTTTAATAAACTAATAAAAGCAGCAATAACAAATACAGTATTGACACATTGGATATGATAGTTGAATAATTAATGACCACTTATTTTCAAGTTGAATTAAAATATCTGCCAGACCAAGACAAAAGCGCATGGCAAAAAAAATATACGAGGTCTCAAGTGCTACGCCGCATGAACTTCTGAACTTGTTTTGACACAAACAACAAAATACACCGTCTTTTTTTAGCACGCCTTTGACAAGTACACACGCCGTAATTGCTTTGGTTGTTTACATCTTGTCAATGTGCCTTCATGCTAAAAAGAACAAACTGGGTTTCTGAAAGGGAGAGCATGAGGTGAGCGCGCGGCTGTCACAGGAGATGACGGAGCAGACACGGAGACAATGAGAGACGTCAAACTCAACTGAAATGCCACGCGATAAATGCCACCGCTTCATTTGGAGACGTCCAGTTATCTCCATACAACATTATATTGGCCTTTCTGTCTTTGCATAGAGTAATAGTGCAAATAAATGTAAATGTCAATGCATACACTGGATCATTTTATTCAGTAATTTGCTATTAATGTTTAGTACGGGCCACACTATATTAGAGAAAAGACAATATGGGGATTTTATGCTTTTTGCAGGTGTTTAGTAATGATGACAAAGACAACTGTATCACTATCTTACACTTATTTTATCTATTTGGTTTATTTGATAGGGAAAGATACAAAAACATAGACAAACTGTGCTTGAAGACACATGCTGGTATTTTGGGTAGCAAATATTCAGATCAGAGCGAGACTTTGGTGACCCCGACGTGATCTTTGTCTTATGATTTTGCTTGTGACATTGTTGCAGTAAATGTGCGTGTGAGTGAGTGAGCGGTCGGCGGCGGTCGGGGGGTCAGTTGCCGCAGGTGACTGACCTGCGGCTGATGACAAACACAATTTTATCACTATCTTACACTTATTTTATCTATTTGGTTTATTTGATAGGGAAAGATACAAAAACATAGACAAACTGTGCTTATAGCAGAAGCTAATTTGCAGCACTTGTCCCTAGATGGGCTTTGTTGGTTAGAAAATGTAATATTGATTTAAAACAACTGACACCACTGAGACCGTGTGGCTGCAGTGGAGCAATGGCAAGTTTTTTCTTTTGCTTCGGGATGAGAGGACACAGCTCAGCAAGAATTTGAGCATTTCCTGGATACGTAGGACCTCAGGAGTAGCTTTTGGGAGCTGCAAAGAATATAGCCACTGATGAAGATCCAGAGATTACTCAAACATGCGTGAGTGGCTCGAAACACAAATAAATGGTCTCAAATGGTCACATTTATGTGGCGCTTTTCTACCTCATTACCTCACAACAGTGTGTATCTGTGAGTTTCGAACGACCAACCCTCCCATCACAAGACAACCCGCTCTACTCTCTGCACCAGGTATGTTTTTAAGGAGAGAACAACACTGTAGAAAGCTCTAGGTCCATTGTGCATAATACCCCCCCCATTTAAATGTTTACAAAAATGGTCAGAAATGTGTTTGTTTT
Organism: Neogobius melanostomus; assembly: GCA_007210695.1. Taxonomy (NCBI): domain Eukaryota; kingdom Metazoa; phylum Chordata; class Actinopteri; order Gobiiformes; family Gobiidae; genus Neogobius; species Neogobius melanostomus. The sequence goes on along the minus strand of VHKM01000662.1, from coordinate 383,393 downwards.
TTCTCATCAAATGGAGTCAAAAACAAAGCCTAAAACGATCCAAAATCATAACCAAGACAGGGCTGAAATGGAACTTAATTGGGAAAAATGTATATTCAATTTTGGAAATTTAACTATTGCTCATTTTTAAGTCACCTTGAGATTTTGTTTAAAGGCGTGGTCGCAAAAATGTGTAAATCTTGTATTTTATGGGTCTTTGTGACATAGATATTGTGTCACCTAATTCCGCAATAATAGTTTTGCTGTATGTGATACCATGTAGAGCCAAAAGTAGTCGCGGCACTGATATTTAGGCAATTCAAAGTGCTTACAAGAAAACAGATCAAATCAATTAATAAAACATCAACATAAAGTGAATCAGTTACAGTAAAAGGCAAGAGTGCAGATAAAATACTTTCAGTTTTCATACGCACGGGTAAAAAGAGCTGTTTTCAGCCTGGATTTGAACATTGTCAGAGTTGAGGCCTGTCTCACATCCTCATGAAGACTGTTCCAGATTTTAGCTGCATGAAACTGAAACGCAGCCTCACCGTGTTTATTATTGACTCTGGGAACCACCAGGAGACCCCTCCCTGAAGTTCTCAGGGCCCGAGATGGTTCATATGGCTCTAACATGTCAGAGATGTACTTTGGTGCTAAACCATGAAAAGACTTGTACACAAGCAGAGCTGTTTTAAATTCTATTCTCTGAGTGACAGGAAGCCAGTGCAGAGACTGGAGCACTGGACTAATGTGGTCGTATTTCCTGGTTCTTGTCAGGACTGGAGCAGAAGCGTTCTAGATGTACTGCAGCTGTCTAACAGTGAGCAGGCCGTTACAGTAGTCTAACCTGCTGGAGACAAATGCATGGATGAGTCTCTCTAAGTCTGGTTTTGACACTGTTCCTCTGATCTTAGCAATGTTTTTCAGATGGTAAAAAGCTGATGATGTTATTGCTTTGATGTGGTTGTTTAAGTTCAGGTTTGAGTCCATGATTACTCCTAGATTTCTAACCTAATTTTTTGGTTTTAGAGAGAGAGACTCTCTTAGTAGAAGTAGCAATAGCAATACCAGAGTAGCACCGTCATTGTAGAAGTAATTGTAACACCAAAAACAGTATACTGTTAATAGTAGTGCTATTACGTATACAGTACTTATTAAGGAAGAGATTTTCAGGGCCTTTTCCAACACTCATGCACACACTTCTCATAATGTAGTTGTCAAAACACAGCCCTGCGCTGATTCACTCGCGGATTTGTCTTCACACATGGTCCTCATTGTCTTTGTTTGCTCTGCCTGTCCAGCCCGAAGGAGGAGACACATTTCGAGTGTGTGGTATTCACCGTTACGGCTTTGATAAATCTGAGTCCGACCCCGATCCATCAGCAGCTACAGGGAGGAGGTGAGAGCGGCGGGCGACCCAAGGAAAGGTGAAACTTTTGGACAGGAATTATTACAGTACAAGAGTATGGGGGGGGGCTGTGATTTACACACTGAAGTACAACATGTTTGAGATCAGACAGCCAGATATTCCTGGGCCCGATGCACTTTGAGACGGTCAACTCTGAGGCACGCTACAGAAGAGGTGAAGTAAGGTTAGAACTAATGCATTAAACATATTTGGACCAAATGTTTAAAGATTTGAATGGTTCCCTTGAGGTTCGATGTTGGCGTGATGCATACTGTGAGATTGAGATCGTCGGAGCAATGTGGCAATAGTGAACTTAGCGGCACATTCCTTAAAGTTGAGACAAAACACTATCTCAGAGCATAAGAGCTACAGCAGGTCAGTTGCACTAACGCCCGTGAGGGAGATACTGACCACTGTAGGCTGGGAACACCCCACAGGAACTAAACAATGTCGAACCCAGGACTAAACTATGTCTCAAACCAGATACTGAAGCCAAAGAGGACATAAGTTTTACTTATGGTCAACAAAAAGAAGACAACTCAATTATTTATCTGTCCCCACCCCTTCCCGTTAGCGGACACAGTTGACTGGATCATTTCCCAGCCACCACCGAGCCCCGGGACAACAGCCAGTTACTCAGAGCCAGGTTTGACTTGGGCAAACAGACAAGAACAGACAACAATTCTCCATCATTTTCGTTCATGTGGTTATTTTTTGTGTACGCTTCATTGTCCTTGGAGAAACTTTTATAGGTGAACCCTCCGTCTAGGTGATTCTGACCATTAGTCAAATGCAGAGGATCAATCTAATTGTACAGTTGTTGTATAATGACAAATAAAACACTTTAAACGTATTTGTCTTCACCGTTTGACCAATGCTTCTGGGCCACCCATGAGAAGCACGGTGAGATCCCACGGTGATAGTAGGCTAAAGACATCCATTGTAACACAGGGAAGACATGGTCAAGCTCAGCCAGCCAAGTAAAAAAAACTTACAACCTTTTTACGGAAACCAGCCAACCAACATAAAAAGAAAATACTATATGCGAACGCGAACAAAAAGTGAACATTCATTATTTTAAAAGTCATTTCACATCCATCCACATTTTCAAATCGATTTCTCGGATGATTACTCACGAAATACCAAGGTGCAGAGGCATATATAAAAAAAAAATTGACTGCTGAATCCCTTCATTAGGTATCCAACCAGGCTGCACGCCTGTTCAAGAACCACTTTGGTGACAACTTGCGTTTGAGAACAACCCATTTCGGCTTACATATAGTGAATAACTATAATTACCATGCCATTAGCGGTACTCAATGCGGGCTTCCCTACCAGCAACGCAGTGCAAGTGGAACCAATGCGCAGTCAGAGGCTTGGATATGTCCCATTTAACTTGGACAAGCTAATCAGAGAGCTGTGGGCAAATCCTTGGGTTAACAATGATGAATAAGACAGTGAAGTGCAGCTCTCGGGAACTGTTTTTTAATGGAAAACCGATGTAAATACCAACAGCAGATGAAATCACCATTAAATACATGTTGCTTTTGCATAAAGCCTAATCTAGACACTTCGATTAATACGTTGGAATGGAAGGAGGGATCGCCCCGGGGAGGAAATGTGTTAGCAATGCGGTACAGCGTGGGCCTGGTTTGTGGCATACACAGGGCAAGACGCCAGATTTGTAGCATGGAAAAAAGATCTTGAAAGGTACAACGGCGCAATCCCCAATAGACTTGCCTTTATAAAGAACATGTTTTTTTTTTTCTTTTTTCCAAGAACACAGGGAACAGGGCCGAGGCGTTTTGTGAATGTCTGACATAAGAAAGAGAGGAAATCCAAACCAAGTGGAGCCAAAAACGGAAAAAGAAAATTCCCCTTTGCGTACTCCACACAGTCAGTGGATTAGTGTTGTGCCGTTTGTGAACGAGCCAGGTCTTTTGAACATGACCTTGTTTTCTTTTTGTATGTTGTTTAACGCACACATAGCCTGAACAAACACAAGAAATAGCATAACATTTGACGAGGCTAATAAGAAGCTAGCCTTTTCTTGTATAGTTTTACACTGGTCCGACACAGTATGTTCCTTATCAGCCCAAAAATCCCAATGTGGCTCTTGATGTGGTGTTGGCACTTGGGTCAGACTCAAAAGCATACTTTTTTATATGGGCTTTGTTGTCCAAAATCGGCACACACATAGTAAATCTATCACACATAGCAAAACACCAAACACCAGAGGTGGAAGACTGGAGTCACATGTCTCTGGACTTGAGACTTACTTGACCAAAGCTCCAAAAAGACTTCACTTGGGACTTGCTGTTTGTGACTTGAGACTTAACTTGGACTTGAGGCCAATGACTCAATGACTTGCTGTGACTTCATAGTTAGTGTTTATTTGAGTGTAACTGTTGAAAGATCAGGATTCATTGCGTAAAAGCAGCGCATCTGTGTTTACATATGGTAATTAGCCACATGCTTTTTCGGCTTCCCTGGAGCGAGTCTAATCAATACAGGCAAAAAGACAGGAGGAAATACGACGTGTTTCTTTGGATGCATTAAAAGTTTTCTACAGTGAGTGAAGAGGTGAAGATATATAGACATTTATTAAGGACAGGAAAACGTTCGAAACAATGACTGAAGCTACGGCGCAGACAGGCAGCCTCCAGAACGAGCTGAATTAATGACAGAAATCTTGGGGGCTTTTCGGTGTTTTAAGGCGTTCTCACGAAAGTTATATTTAGTGGCTATTTTCCACAGCCACACAGAGCCCAGTGACAGCGGGACTGCAAGCTGTGTGGAATCTTAACTTTAAGCAGGGGCGAATCCGAGCATACAGGGGCTGGGGCATTACAGGGGAACCACTGACAGAAAAACTGCCAGAAACTAATAAAAATAAAAAATATTATTTTATACTTATATTTCAGACTGCAGGGAAAAGCAGCTCATGTTTAAAAGACTCTGTTTCAATTTTTTGGGGAAACGCCCGGGCCCCCTTCCTTATTATGCTGTCTCAAGAATTTTGTACGTAGATACAGAGCATTTAAAATATATATATTTTACATTTTGTAGCGATTTGAATATTAATTTGAGTTTTATTTTAGCCTAAATGTTCTAAATCGCTAAATCTTGAGAAAGCAGTAGATTAAACACATTTTCAACAGAAGAATTAGGCTTAACACTGACATTTGGACACTGACATTTGCAACTTGAGGTGACCAGCTAAAGAAAGACTTGACTTGACAAAAGCTATGACTTGACTTGACCCCATGACCAATTGACTTGGACTTGCTTGGGACTTGGACCTTCACGACTTGGACTTGAATCGAGACTTGCATTTAGTGACTTACTCCCACCTCTGCCAAACACCGCTCAATCAATGTGGGTTCATACTGTACGAAACAGTGACGATGTGATAACATTTTTTGTGCCATGTGCGCTCACTGCTAGGGGGTACCTGAGACGAACCGTAAAACCAGGGGAGACAGTAAGTTGTGTCCACCAGACGAGCGAGTTGTGTGGTCCACCGCGTCTTTTATTTGAAGACTTCATTTTAGTGATGCGACGTTCATAACCGAACGGCTCTTTAAGCTATACTAAGTAACTCATGCCCCTAGAGGCCATAAGCGCCACTGCAGGTGTCATAGCATGTTGCGTTTTTTTACTCATTAATTGTCCGTGAGAGTAAATACTACGCTGACAGAAAAGACAAAGGGAGAGAGGGATATTGTACATCCAATTACACAATGGAGATAATTTTTTTCACGCAAACTTTGCTGCAAATACTGTTTAAGTGGCGCTAGCCCACAGTTAGCTTTGCCCGTTAGCCTGTTAGCTTCTTCTTCGTGATTCCATTGGTGTGTATTGGTGGCTGGGACCCGGAGGCCAGAAAGTTGCAATTGTGGTTTTCTGGCCAGAGACACCAGGGGGAGATCATCCCATTAACACTTGTATTACCCCCAGAGGGACTACGGAAAGGATTTATTAAGGTAAACAAGATACTTAGTTCTAATTTAAGCTGAACAGTTCGAACCGGATCTCAGTTGTGAAAAGAGAGAGTTGGTGGAGCCGAACAGTTACACCTGTTTTATTTTATCATTTTATTATTTGTGTAGCACTTTGGAAACGAATCTGTTTACAAAATTGCTTAATAAAAAAAAAGGGGATTGGATGGGATTGAATGACGAACGTGTTCAAAAGAGAGTGAATGTGTCCAGATCCCAAAAATCCGTCGTAAATTCCAGGAAAGATGACTTCTTGTCGTAAAATCCGAGCCAAGTGGAGCACAGAAGGAAAAGTGTATAAAAAAAGAAATTCCCTTTGCTTATTCTACACAGTCAGAGGAACTCCCAGCGTCGACTAAGCATGTCCTGAGCATGGTTAGCGGCGGAGCGTGCCAGCCAAGAGATTTCCGAGGGAAGAAATACAGAGCAGGAAAAGTCGGAGCAGATGGTTTTTAGTTCATTTGTTGAAGGTTGACATGGAACATGGAGCAAAGCAGGGTTCCGACCGTAGACTGCATAAAATGTACAAGTGGGTGAACGCAGCCAAGAGCTCAATGAAATTTTTGCCGGAGTCATTTCACGGTAAATAAAAGACGCGCAGAGGCTGATTTACCGTCAACTACAATGGTTCTTCAACGAACCACTTTCTGCGTTAGGGCTTTCGAATGGGATGGGGTGGGGGGGGGATCCGTGAACCGCTGCTTTATTCATGATGAGAATGGATGTAGATAAGAAGACGCGCAGAAGGAGGTACAGCTCGTGTTAGGGGTTTTGGAGAGAACGTCAAACGTGTCCAGTTTGTGATGTACAGAGAAGAGAAAGTGGATTTTGTGAATGATGTGGAAGGATGAGGCAAGAGCTATGGATACAGCAGACAAGGGGTGGACTGACAGAAGTGTCTCTGCCAATCTGCTCCAACAACCTCTTTGAGTTTGTGGACTAATACTGAGCCTGTGCTGCCCATAACTTAAGTGATTAATTTAACAGTGTAAATAAAGAGTAAATACTAGGGATGTAACGATTCATAGAAAATCGATTTAATATGCGTAAAATGTGAATCGATGTAAAAAAAAAAAAAGAAAAAAAAAGAATCGATTTTAAAGCCACCCTCAGCTACTGCTTTCTAACGACGTTAACTTTTGCTCAAGACAAGCTCCACACCTCCCCCCACCTCACCCCCAACACACGCCACACCATGTAAACACAACACATGTAGGCATCGAAGCAGTAGACGCATAGTAGCAGCTAAAGTTAGCGGCTACGAGATTAGCGTTAGCGGCTAACGCAGAGTTTAGCATTTTGACAGAAGTTGACCAAAGATCGTGAACTGACAAACATCTGACTGACCTGCTCTGATTCTGCTGAAATCCTCATCAAATGTCCGCTTGTCAAATAATCCAATACCTACAGGGAGCCGTCATGTCTCTTTTCTCCTTATGTTTACAAAGGCTGCACCGGGAGGCTGTGAGGCGTTCGAGGGTGAAAAAAACTGCACTGTAAAATTAGTTCTAAATGGTAGTATTAAGTCAAACTGCAAAAAAAAAAAAAAAGTTTGGTATAATAAATATAATCTCAAAATGTTTGCTTTGCTACACATCTTAGTTATGCTGAAAACATGTACATTAAATACAAGCACTCATGTCAAAATGAAATAGTTAATTTTCATGTCTCATAATTTTTTGTAATGTAAAGTTCTCTTACTGAGACAGATGCAGTTTGTTACAAGGACAAAAATGCAGATGTTAAAACAAAAGAAACACTGGTATGAATGAGTCATATTCTTTTCTTACAAAAAGTTTTAAAAAAGCGGAAAAAAATCTAAATCGGGAACTTAAAATCGGAAATCAAATTGAATCGGGGCTTGAGTGAATCGTTACATCCCTAGTAAATACTGGCCGAGTGGCAATGCTCCTCAACAAGATTGTAGGTTAACCTCTTATCTTAACCAAACACATTTTTTTCCAGTATAGCTTTACCCAAGGCTTCTAGACTGGAGCTTACAGCCCATACATTTATAGGCAAGTGTAGCGCCTCATTTGAAAGCTAAAACCTATTAAACAGATCTTTTTCCTTGTGTTGTCGTCATTTTTTTAACATTCTTTTCATCTCATTTTTGTCACATTTGTGTTATATTTGTGCCACATTTGTTATTCAAGAGGCTTTTAGATTTGGGTGATACCAAACTTGAGAAAATGTGCCCGGTAAGGTGGGGGCTAAGAGGTCAATGACAACGAACATTTAACAGAATTACAATCTACCAAAAATAGAGGCCAAATTATGCAATACAAGAGTCAGTGGTTGCTTTTATTTTTATTTTTTGGAAGACCTGTCGGCATAACTGCTCCTACAATGCTTAATAGCAGCCCCGGCTCCGGAACACACTGACTGAGAGTGCTTCAGAATTTCAAAAGGGCGCAAATAGAGATCCTCGTCATTAAAACACAAACACAAGTGATGAGGAAGAGAGGGAGCCGAGGCACTCTGGATTAAGCACAACAGTGAATTTTATTACAGCGTCAAACACAAGTGATGCAATGGACCCCTCTAGATCCACACCGGCAGTATTGAGCTTAAGCATGTTCTTTTGACTTTTTTTCCCCCCACATAAAACTACTCTGGTTAAATCATTTGTCCACAGATCCATAGTCATTGTCTCCTTGGGCACCTTGCTTTATGAATGTGCCGTGTTAGTGAGTGTTTGGTGATGCTGTCGAGGCTGATAGTGCGGTTTGGCAGTCACAAAGTAGCTTTAGCTATAAACAGTAGATAAACAACATCCACTCTGCAGACTGTGAATGAACAAATGGGACGTAAAGCGCTTTAGGTATCTTGAAAAGGTGCTGTGCGCAGTGCGGAGCATTATTAGCCTGAAATACAACAGAAGCACAGCCATGATGGAGCACAACAGAAGATTAGCTCACGGAAACGAGCTCTTATAGCCGGCACAATCCAAACAAACGTTTATTTACACGCCACCTCCTAACACACACACAGCGCGCACACAGCGAAAAGGCCCATCTGCCGTAGCTCTCCCAGCCTCCACAATCACCTAGTTAGGATTCCCTGCACCGACGCGGCGTCCCGGCGCTTTAATTGGTCAGTGCTGCGGTCAGAACACGGGGACATTAGCCGCTTTGGCGCGCCATTACAGCAGAGACTGTCAGGGAAAAGATTTATGCGTTAAAGCTAAGGGCTCACCCCATCAAATCAATACAGTGTCATCCTCAGCGAACGTCGAAATGATGGATGGCCGGAGCAAGTCACAATCGCAATGAGAGGTCCCAGAACACTTAAAGGTCTAGTAAGAAACCTTTTTCTGGCAACAGAGTAAAGTCCAGAGAGCCACGTACAAAAGCAGATATTTGCGAAAGATGGAAAAAAAAATGTGTTGAATTTTAACAACCGCATGAGCCGCACACCATTCCATTCTTTTGTTCTCTTTTTACAACATTCAGAGTAAAAATGAATAATAGAAAAGCTTTTTTTTTTTTTTTTTGCTTTCAGGTGCTGAAGTTCTAAGCAAAAAAAAAAAAAACCAGCCACAGAAGAATGATTTTTACATGAATACAAATGCTCGCAGTTTCACTACAAGAAGTCATCTTTCCTAGCTTTGATAGTGTTCGGCGAACCCACCGCTGAACCCGCGAAGATAGTCCATGTTTATTGTTCATTGGAGCGAAAATAAAGGAAGCAGGCAGTGAGACCGGAGATATGCTGCTGGTGACACTTTCATTTCAGTTTGTTTTTTTTCAATGTGGTAGAGTTTGGATCAAGACCTTAACATCAAAAGGTATTGGAAAAGCTTTCGATGACCTTACTAGAAAAATTAAGTAGATTTAACAAGACCATGGACCAAAGCATGCGCCATTAATGCAGTAGTTACTATGGTACATCCCTGGTACTTACAGAGGTAATTACCAGGTACTTGCAGTGGTATGGCCTGGTAACTCCGGTGCCATGCCATTGGGCCGACAACCCATTAGTCCGATGTCTCATTATTACAAAAATATAACCCTAACCCTAACCCTAATGGCACCCCTACTCAATGGGTGATTTTCAGAATAATGAGACGTCGGACTAATGGGCCGGCCTCGTAACTCCTAGGTACTTACCTAAACGTACCACTGTAAGTACTTGGTAATTATCTCTGTAAGTACCAGGGATGTACTACAGTAACTACCTAGGAGTTACCGGGCCGTATTCTAAAGTGTAACCGAAATATCATAATCATTAATACATGTTGCTTTCCTCCATGCAGCTCAGCGCCTGTCAGTGCCTGTCTCCTCTCCAGTGGATTAGACACCGGTTTGTTTGCAGAGCGCTGACCCGTGGCATTAGTTTACGGGGGCGCGCTGACCGCCGCCTGCTAATCTCTCTCTGTCTCTCATCAACGCAATGTCTCCTGTTGTTGTTGTTGTGCTCCAAAATTAGTATTCTCCACCACGTCTTCTGTTTGCCTCGAACGGCTGTCGCCCCGCTAACAAGCTGGAAGTAAAAAAAGATTTAAAAGGTAATGTGGGCTGGATCTTGAATAAACAATGCGCCCACAATAAATAGTACCGCGCTCTCACTTCACGGCAGGAAGGTTTCAAACCAGGTGGAAATGTCCCACTAAAAACATGCAGAGCGGGTTTCTAATCCAGTCATGGGATTCTGACCTTTAGCCTGACCATTAGACATATCCTACACATGGGGCTTAAAAATGATTATAAAGATGATGTCTTAAGGATTGGACAGTTGAACTAAAGCAGAAAGGCCAAGGCTGGTGAGGACTTAGCTCGGAGCGCCCCTCGCTGGCAACAGTGGGAACTTCACTTTGACAGACCACAGCGTGGTTAGAAATTCCGTGGCGTCACACAAATACACTTTCAGCGCACTACTCAAAACAGACTCAATATTGGATGGACTCTATAAGTGTGTAATGTGAAGAAGAATAGTTTTGTGTTTTTCTTCTGATCTTTGCATGATATGCCTCGTTTAAAGTGATAGTCTGTAAGTTTAAAGGAGCTATATCATGCAAAATCAACTTTTTGGAGCTTTTAGCCATGTTGTTTTGCTATTTCCTTATCAAAAACACTCCCAGAGCGGTTTTTGGCTTCATTCACGCAGTTCTAAGTAATCCTCCTGAATCCTGCTCTCTGAGCAGCTGCTCCGCCCTCTCCTGGTAAACGACTGAGCTGTTCTGTTGTATCGTCAGAAAGGAACGTAAGTGCTCGTCGTGTGTAATGTAATGCCTTACGGCCTGATTTTAATTTATAAAACAGCTTTTTCATTAATTTTGTTGTAAGAGAGAAATATGAAAAATAAAAAAACGCGTCTGTGCTGTCCCGGGAGAGTAAACAAACGCACCCCCGTTGCGAAGAGAAGAGTGTACTCGCCAGAATTTCTTTCTGGGTGGGATTCAGCTAGGTACTATATCAACCAACCTGATGGATGCTTGATGAACCTTGACCAGAATCAAAGTGGATTAACTTTTATAACCAACACGAGTGCCATAACCCGATGGAGAGGCCAGGCTGAGCGGTGAGTCAATCAAAACGCGTGTTAGTGTGTGTGTTAGCCATAACTGCGTTGCACATGTCAACTCCTTATAACTGCATTATGTGAAGTAACTTCACTTTTGCAGCGATATTTATATTTATAATACTGCAAATGTGGAATGAGCGGAGAGAGGGGCGGAGTTAACTGAATCGAAGCGTCTTGTCTTCCGGGTTTGAAAAATACCCCCAGAAAATACTTATATTTCTCTCAAAAATGAGTACTCCATAGTGATAGAGGTACAATATATCATATAAATGCCTATACTTTACTTTGGAATGGCTAAAATAGCATGATACAGAACCTTTAAAGGTTTTACAAATGTAATTGAGTGCCTGGGACTGAAATTTGAAGCATAAGTAATATTAAATAATGAAAACATTTTCTAAAGTCCCTCCCTTGAAAATCCCCGGGCCATCACTTTAACCAGTGAGACGAGCTTTCCTGTGAACCTGTCTGTGTGGTCCAATCAGGAGGGAGCTTGATCGTTTACTTTTGAAACTTTGTTCTCGCTCTCCTCATTTTGCAAACTAGGAGTTGCTTTCTGGTCCAATCGGGAGAAGGGGGGGGGGGGGACTAACCCAGGAAAGAGTTGAGGCTCAAACCCCTGCACTGTGACTAAATTGGTGTCTATATTGATGGCATAAAGGGATTGCAATACTTCAGTCTGACGCGGGGCAACAAAAGTTCAGCGTTGTACATTGATAACGTTAACGTTTCTTAGACACACAGAACCGCATGTCTGCAGCCAGTGCGTGTTTAGTCTTCTTTAGCCTCGTTTCTTTGTCTTCAACCACTTTCTGAAATGCCACATCTGGCCGTCATATGCTCATGTTTACACTGTGTTTGTCACCCAGAGCTTTCTTTTGCGCACGGAACAGAATGGGATAACTGTGTCCATGGCAACGGCGCAAATGACATCCACGCGCCTCCATATGAGTTGCAGAGGGCCCATTTTCCCTTCACCCGATAAATTAAAGCCCTTAATTAATAGCTCATTATATCACTCATCTAATATGCCGGGGAAAATACATGTCGCTGTTAATCAAAGGCTGTGCTCGATCTGCGCGTGGATCATGGGACTTAGAATTACAGCTACAATTACGAGAGAAAAATACACAGAAAATACAAAATCAGACCAACATAAATCTAGAAAGTTACACAAATATCTGACTTTTAACATGCTGCCGTAGCATTGTGCTGCAGTGAGTCATATTGAAGTTTTATGCAACGTTGATTTATTCATAATTACAACAATATTTATATATGTTACATGATGTTTAAGGAACGATGGCTAAAACTAGTTTGAAAATGAATGTCAAGTTTCTCTCCTACCTCCACAATCCCAGCAACTGTTCCCAATCAAGTCCGAACCCGGGCTAGTGCAGGATTCCAGTTGTAAAAGCTCAGTGAGTAAAGGTTCTTAGCTTTCAAATGAGGAATGGCATGTGGTGAAACGTGTGCTTGTGTTCTCAGTTCAGTTGTAGTAATGCCTTTTTTCAAACAACAACCGCTTCTCTTTGCTAAAATTCATATGAATTAGTGATGATCTTAAAGGTACATTATGCAACTTTTTATGTGTTTAAAGAGGGGGTATTATGCTTTTTTCAATCACATAGCTCTATAGCATACTACAATGATGACGTAACCTTCTGTTGGTCTGTGCAGTAAATTAAAATAACTGCCTTGAATAAAATTGCTCTCTCAAAATGGCTGTACTGAACGTCTTGAAATAGGCCTCTGTCTCTTTAAGAAGCTTTCCGACACGCCCCCTTCAGCACACTGCTGTGGCATCTAAACAACACTACTGTGCGGGGAGGGGGCTCTGCTGAGCTGAGGAGCAGTGGTTGGTGGCTTGGCTGGTGACGAAAGGTCCAGAGGCGTCTCCAGGAGGTGGGGGCGTTCCTAGGAGGACTGAGGCATAGCTACACCTAAAATGGCTGCCGTCTAAGTTTTTACTGATTACTCAAAAATATGTGAATGAGCCAAGGCAACACTCCAGGCATGTGTTTAATGAGGGAATGACATAATAACATGATATAAAGCTTGAAAAAGTCGATTTTACATAATACCCCCCCTTTAAAAAAGTTGATATTTGTACATATTTGACCTTGTAGTGACCCAGCGGCTGTATGAGCGGTCAGCTTGGCGCCTTTACTTTCAATCATGGTGGCCTCTACAATACTCCAGGATCAATTGTTTTGTAGGTTTTTTGGTGACCGGGTCCGTCAGCAATGGGAACCTTCCAAACAGTTGATCCTGGAGCGTTGTAGAGACCATGGTGATGGAAGTAAAGGCGCCATGCTGACCACTGATACAGCCGCATAAATGTCAACTTTTTTCTCATGTAAAAAGTCGCATAATGCACCTTTAAAGTGACAATAACCATGTATGGTACCCCAACAGTAACATGTTTGCAGATGGTTCAGTTCAGTGTAGCCATTTGCAGTTTGAAAACCACATTGTAAAAAAAAAGTGCACTGTCAACATTTAAAAGGGCTTTCCGTGACATAAAAACAAACAAATGCCACATACTGAAGAGTGCAACTCTGTCCAATAAAAAGTCCATACGCAAATGAAAGTGCATGGTTTGGAGTCACCACAGCTTGTGGAAATACAGGCGAACAACAGAACATCTGATAGAGTGATATCTTTTCCCTGAAGCGAGCATCTCAAAAGTGTCCTGAGGCGTCATTCAGCATGAACATTTGAAACACTAAACTAACACTGGAATCACAGGCATTTCAAGACATGTACTATAGCTGTAGGGCCTGTCTGTTTTTTTTTTTTAAATGATAAATCCCAAAGTAGACAGATGTGTTTTGTTTTCAGAGGACATTATATTACCTGTAAATCATTGCAGCCATTGTAAGTTGCAAATTGCTGCCATGCAAACAGAAACATTTGGGGCTGCTCTTTGTATGCGCCTCTCAATGGGAGAACTTTACATTTTTTCATGGGCCAATTTTGCAAAACCTTACCCTATAGACTCCATAATACTCTCGGAAAAAAATGCCTTTCGTGCATTTCTCTCTGTGCCCAGTGATTATATCCTGCCTCTCTCCAGTCGTGCTTGTGTTTCGTGTCACATTGTTATCTCGAACTAATTATGCCGACTGCCAAAGCCGTCGCTGTGGGTTCAATCGCCTTTGTTGTCGTGGATCACTAGAGAGCAGATCCCTCATTCGTCTTTGCGCCGCGCTATCTTGCACCACGAGGCTTGTGCCGCTGTGTCGCCTGCGTCCTCCTTTCCCTCAGGACAAGGCGTGGGCTGCCACTGTGGCGTGTGGGTGGCCAGAATGCACGGTTTGTTTGAAGAGACGGCTTTATGGTGAGGTCTGTAGCCGGGAGCGAGTTTTTATTTGTCAGTGTTCAAGTTGTGAGTAAGTTTTTTTTTGGAGTTGCATATTTGGGGTTTACATTTGTAACAACCAACCACAACCTGTACCCCTCTCTCAAAACACCACATTCATACAGGCAAGGTGAGTGAAGTGTCTTGCCCAAGGACACAAGGACAGTCTGCACTAAGGGTGTGACGTCACGATATTTTGCAGGACGATACCTTTAATTCTGATATTGATACTTTATCTACACTTTTTTTTAATACTTTATTGATTGATTACGTTTGATGACGTCGTGCATATTAAAGAGATTTTTCAGAGTGTTGTTGATGTCTGGAGATATTTTTTTCTTAAATCCATGCAGTTCTTATATTTGAAGAGCTTAGTGGCGCTAGGCTAGGGCAAGGCTAAAGCATTTCTATGGTATCAGTTAGCCTGTATTAAAAACAGTCTGACCCACTCCACAGTGCACCTGAGGCAAATCACTTATAACACCAGACTAACCATAGTGTTAATATAATAATTTTAACCATTTTGCATTTAAAATAACTTATATTTGAGCAGCATCAGCTTCGTGGCTGTAAGCTAACGCAGCGGCGGAGTGATCTGCGAGAAAATAGTCCCTCAAAATGCAGTAATTCATGTGATACAAGTTCAGTTAGATTAAAAAAAATATTCTATTAATACAGACATTTATATGGTTAGTCTGGTGTTATAAGTGATTTACCTCAGGTGCATTGTGGAGTGGGTCAGACTGTTTTTAATGCAGGCTAACTGATACCATAGAAATGCTTTAGCCTTGCCCTAGCCTAGCGCCACTAGACTCTTCAAATATAAGAACTGCATGAATTTAAGAAAAACAAAATATCTCCAGACATCAACAACACTCTGGATAACTAGGAAATGAGGCCCAATGTCAAAAATCCTGAAATATCCCTTTAATGAGGTAGCAGTTCTCTCTTGCTTTTACAAAGGCCAACAGTAGGGGCAGCACTAAAATTCCAAGCACTTGAACCAAACACTGTCGCACAATTAAATTAATTTTAATTATAGTTTTTCTAATCATACATAAGATTAATTTGTGGTTAATTTATTCATCGTGAAATATAACTGTGCTTTTTTGGTTTATTTAAGTGTAAATGAAGTGATATCACTGACAGATTAATAGACTTGTACACAAATTGATATTATACTGAAGATGGTAATGACAACTGGGAAGTAGCAAGATCACGAAGTATAATATGTACTGCATAGTAACGTGCAATATAAAAATAGTGACTTCCGGTAATGTTACCAAGGTTTGGCATTGGTAACATGCTGAAATATATTAAGGTTTGCCTTTTGTTACTTGCTTTGTACTAAACATCGTACATGAAACGAGATCGTGGTTGTCATTGCGCTTCGTTTCTGTTTTCTATATGAACATTTCAAACAATGCTTTGTAATTTGGTCTGTGTTTGGTCCGCTTTCAAGTGTAACTGGTTCTCCTTTGACATTGATGAAAATCCAAATTTGATGCTGCTAATTGTATGATTGATAATGTAATTGCAATAGGATAAAGTTATTATTATAGTTCTGTCATGTAATGTCTTTATGTAGATGCTATATTGTAAATGTGTTGATTTTGGGGGCGGACGCTTATAAGCTCTTGCTTCAGCCCCTCTCCTTTTGAGCAGAATGTTTACTGCTCAAATAAACTAATAAACTAGACCCATTTTTAGTGTGTAAGTCAGGGATTATTTATTTAAGAAAGAGGGGTACAATGCACGTAAAAAACAAAAATGAATCATTAATAATATGTAAAATGTCATAAAAAATGGTTATGGTCTCTAAACATCGTGACGTATCGGGATATCATGAGGTTCCCACCCCTAGTCGGCACCTACTATAACCTGGATTCGAACCGCCAACCTCTCGGTTACTGGACAACCCGCTGTCCCATCTGAGCCACTGACCTTATGACCAATGCTTGTTATACAGTAGTGATGGGATCAATCATAGGCCGATAAATAAGAGTCATTTTCTTTGTAATGTGGTTCAGTGCTTCACGGAGCTCCAGTGGGCGGGGCCGACTCACCTGTGGCTCTGCTGGTCAGAGGCAGGACATTGTATCTCTTCAAAAGCAGGACTTTGTAAAGAATAGGAAAAGGGTTTATTTCTGGTTCATTTCACCACATGAAAGTTAAATGGGATATGGGGGAAATACAGCACATTTATTACTATACTAATGATTTATGGTCCAGAAAACATAGGCTACATGGTTTAGTGCCTCGCAGTGAAACGCTCTGGGCCGATGACCCGCTTTGAGACACTGATACGCAACTCGCAGATTGAAGCAGTTTTCGAGACAATTGAGACTTTTGTCACGTGACCAGCTGTTACCGAAACAGGTTCCGGCTCAGTGTTTCGAGACAATCTGCTTCAGGAAGAGCGATACAAGCTCCAGAGCGTCGATCACTATTATACAGTATAGTGTGTGCAACCCAGCAACTTATACTTCATGCTGTCCGTAACAAAGCCACGCCTCCACAGTTCTGTTTTTAGTCCCATTTCTGTCACCCGCCAGCTCTTTCTTTGTAGCAACTTACATTCTATTAAAGACAGTAAATGTATTCTAAAATAAAAATAACTGCATGTGTTGTGAACTCTCACCAGTGCAGGAAGACACAAGGCAACGGCCAAGCTTCAGTTTATTAGGAAATCCTTGAGTTTCCCGAAAGAATGACCTCTTCCCATTACAGATAAGGACTGGATATAAAATACAGACGAGAGAAGTGTGGGAGATTCACTGTTACAGAAAGAAGAAGAAAAAACAACTCAGTAACTCCATAAATATCGCATGTCACTGCTGTCCGCACTAAAATGTGAATATTCCTCTATGGGGCTAAAAAACAATTTTCCCAGAAAAAAGATACAAAAGTCTGGGAACCAATTCAGAAATGATGTTTGCTTTGTCAAGTCGGACTGATCAAAACGTAGAGTTGCCAAAATGGAGTTGCGTTGCCTTGAATGATACAGTGATACAAAATAATTTATAACTTTAAGTCTTATTCAATGGTTGCATAAAGCTTTGGTCTCTTGTTCTTCCTCATAGTGGGGAAACTAAAATGAACTACTCAAGCAGTTACTACAACTACTTGAAAAACTACTCTGATAAGTGCTATTTTTCTAAAAAGATATTCAAGACTATGAACCCATCACTGGTAGTAGCTTATTGTTCCTTTGGATAACATTATCAAGAAGGTCATTTTTGCAGAGAGTTTAATTACACAATAAATTGTTTGATTTCAGTATTGTGCTAATATCATTCCATGAGATCTTGGTCACAGTAATCCTGAACAAAGTCCTAAGGAAACTCAGTGACCGATGGAACAGATTCAGAAAACTTCAGACAAGAGCAGAGGCTCAAGATAAACAACAGTCCATGAGTCCCAAGTTACTTAATAAACACACTCCCTTCAAAAATCAACAGGTTAGTGACAGAGGAGACAAAAGAGTTGGAGAAACTATTCGTTTTCTGAGAAGGTACATAAAAACGACGTCCAGAAGGCATGAGCGAAAACAACAGAGCATGGAGAGGCCGACCCAAGATACATTTAGCCTTCCTTAGCCTTCTTTAGCGCCTGCTCCTCCCATAGAGACAGTAAGTGTCTTTGTTTAAGGGAGAACTAAGTAACTTGTAACTTTCCGTAGTCCCTCTGGGGGTAATACAAGTGTTAATGGGATGATTGTGGGGTCTTTCATCTCCCCTGGTGTCTCCCCTGGTCAGAAAACCACAATTGCAACTTTCCGTGCTCCGGGTCGGAGGTGCCATACACACTAATAGAGTCACGAAGAAGAAGCTAAAGGCGTCGTTCCACATAGCGCGAACCGGCCGCGCACGCCTCGATCTACGTGCACGTATCGACACTAGCCCGCAGACCTTTCTGTTTCCACCACACACACACACATGCATTTGTTGTGGGCGGAGCCGCATTGAGCCGCACGCTGTACAGATCGTCATTTTTAGTAAGCCGCGATGAGAACAAATGTAGACAAATGCTGTCATCTGGTGGGAGTTAGGGAATCATTCAGAGGAGCCAAGATGTATTAAAACAGAAAATAAACTGCTAAACTACGAACTATGAAGGTAAGCTACATGCAAATGTTATGCTAACACCAGCTAAAGCTGCGCTAACGGCGGCTAAATGCTATTAAATTAAATTGCACTTTTAGCACAGCGGTATGATGTTGTGAAATATTAAATCCGTATGACCGGCGTGTCAATAGTGAGGGCTGTCCACTCTCTCGTTACCAATCAGAGGCCAGCAGTCTGTCCACGTCACATCAGACACGGGTTAGTGCGCTTTGGTCACAGCCAGAGGTCGGGCCCAAAACCTATACCTAGTCAGACCAGTTTGGCCCTGGCCTTTGTTATGGAAAAGCTCGACAAAGCGGGTGAAAGAGCCATTCGGCTGACACGCGCCTGCATGTGGAAAAGAGCCATAACAGGCTAACATGCAAAGATAACTGCAGACTAGCGCCACTTAAACAGTATTTACAGCCAAGTTTGAGTGAAAAAAATTATCTCCATTGTGTAATTGGGTTGTGACAATATATCCCTCTCTCCCTTTGTCATTTCTGTCAGCGTAGTATTTACTCTCACGGGCAACTAGCCTAATGAGTAAAAAAAAAACGCAACACGCTACGACACCTGCAGTGGCGCTTATGGCCTCTAGGGGCATGAGTTACTTAGTTCTGCTTTAACTCTTTTGGAGCAGGTTTTGACAATATTTTTTGCAGTTTGTTCTTATCTTTCACAGACAAACCCTTGTGCCAGCAAACACATGAAAAAGTAGAAAAGGCTCTCTATGAATCAGCAGTAAAAGTTGCGGAGAAACCTTTTATTTACATTAAAAGAGTGCAGTTTCCTTAAAAGATAGATTCTCTGCTGACTTGTGTCGAACCGCAACTTGTTGTCAATCCGAGAACCAAGATATTTGTACTCCTCTTCAACAACTGCAAATGGCACATTTCTCTTCACAAGCTCATAGTTAGTGGGCTAAATATCGCGAAATATTGCCTGATTTGACAACCTTCTGATGAGTAAGGCTCTACCACTCACATTCTGGTCAAACAGTTCTCCTCCTCTCGAACCAGGATTTTTAAGTGGTGCCATATCAGAACCGTTGCCATAGCACTAAACAATTAAACACATTGCTGTTCTTTCAAAAGTCCTCAAAATGGTGCCCACAGCAGAAAAGAAAAGACGGCATTCCATGAAAAAAGGCACATATTTGTATTCCTATCTCTGTTAGAAATCAACCTAAAACATCTAATTGCATCTCTTTGTTTTCTTGTTATCCGTTTTTGCTCATTACATAGCAAAAAAATAAAAATCGGTGTGATTGTTGGCAGTATCGAGCTTGAGGTGAATGCAAAGTCATTTTTCAGGACTTGTAATGCAAAATACAAGGAGCGCTTCAAGCATTGCTACTAATTCAAAATGCAACAAAGACACTATAGCCCTAGGACCAGCGCTATAGCATCTATATTCAACTCAGTGATGCTGCTATACAAGATAATGAGCAACTGGGGCCATCCTTTATCTCAGAAAATAGCAATATGTACATCTGACAAAGCAATTAATTAAGCTGGAACAATTCTTTACATTTTACTAAACATTTCCCGTCCGATGGGAAATCCTTAAACAGCATGAATGCAAATTCCCTTACTACGCGTCTCTCGCATTGTCTTTTTAATGATTATTGTGTAAAAGGCTCATGCTGCCGACGTCTGACTCACTGGGCATGCAATCAATTACGGGAAAAACACATGCATAATTTCAACTTCAGTATTGACATTTTCTGTTTTATAACATGATTTTTTATTTATTTTTTTCTATGGAAAGTAGACTTTATCACCCAGGGCTGAGTTGGTTTGAAGTGTAGCAGCATAGTAACAAATCCATGGCGCCAAGTGAGTGAGAATGACTCAAAACAGCATGAATGAAACGATTATGACCCGGCCAGCCAACCATTCCGGCCTTTTATCTGTTTAAAAGCAGGACCGTCTGCAACTTTGCTAACAGCCAATCAAATCTTGAAAAGTTATACATTGATCCAATCACAGAGCATGTTGTCATGACAGGAACCAAATTAACCACAAGTAAAATATTTCCTTGTACTCAGCAATAATGAACCTGCACAGATGTTGATGCTAATATGTATATGCTAATTCGCATATACATATCCGCCTATGGAAAGTTGTTTCATCCCGTTCCAAACGTACATTGAATGAAAAAGCTTACGTTTAAAATCTGAACTGAGCTGCTAATGACTCCTTCAGTTTTTGTGACAAAAAAACGATATACAAATCGTTTACATTTGTCTCCGCCATAGACCGTTAAAAAGAATAGACAACTCCTCCTCACTCCTCCCCGTTTACCATAATGACCACGTTCGAGGGGAAATCATGGCGGATTTACAGACTCCTCCTGCCCAGCGCTGATGAAGCATGTTCCTAATAAGGGCATAAGGGCGGGATCTTCACTGTAGACTCGGCCCTTGCGTGACGTGTAGCTCGCGCAGCTCCAATGCTAACAGTCAGACCCCCGTTAAGTAGGAGATTTCTAACATGTATCCTACGATAACCAGCCCGGTGCCTCTGATTGCGTCTAACCCAGCGTAATCACAGGAGGAATATCTAGCTGTACACAGTTCCAAAAAATTAGGCACCGGGCATTAAAGTTCTTTTTAACGTGTCTAAAGTCCAATGCATTCCAATGGGGACTAGCGGCTATATGGCGGTACTACAGCAATGGTGGAGCAATGGCGGCCTCCAGTGTCGTCGTCGCAAAGCAGAGCAGCCAGCACTCATTGCTAAAGTCCAATGCTTTTCAATGAGAGACTAGCGGCTATATGGCGGTACTACAGCAATGGTGGAGCAATGGCGGCCTCCAGTGTCGTCGTCGCAAAGCAGAGCAGCCAGCGGCCATTGCTAAAGTCCAATGCTTTCAATGAGAGACTAGCGGCTATATGGCGGTACTACAGCAATGGTGGAGCAATGGCGGCCTCCAGTGTCGTCGTCGCAAAGCAGAGCAGCCAGCGGCCATTGCTAAAGTCCAATGCTTTTCAATGAGAGACTAGCGGCTATATGGAGGTACTACAGCAATGGCGGAGCAATGGCGGAGCAATGGCGGAGCAATGGCGGCCTCCAGTGTTGCGGTAATAAAGCAGAGCAGCCAGTGGCCATTGGTCTCCGCTCTTCTGGCCAATGCTATTGTAAATTCATTAACTTCCTTGTTGATTGCTGCCTGCGTCATATTTGGCTTTTCTGATTGGTTAATATGCCTGTCAATCACGCCCATCGGGAATTCGAAGAAATCACCTCTGATCCCAGTTCTTAGTTCTGCTTTGTAAAGAATAGGCCAGGCTAAAGATAATACTACTGCAGGTATGCTGTTGATCAGGGACCAACGTTATTAAATGGTTACTTGCTCACAAAAAAAAGTTGACTTTCGCGTGTCCTCTTTAATATACAGCAGGGGTAAAACTTACTGACATTATTTTGGTGAAGCACGAGCAGTCAGAGACCTTCTACTTTTCAAAGCATGTGAGCTGTCATTGTTAAGGAAACCAATTTGAGGGTCGTACAGTACGCTGTATTTCGCCGCACCACATTCAGTGACAAGGCAATGTACTCTCAGTTCTAAACGGAGAAGGAAGCATCAGGAAGAGCGCCTAAGCCGAATTGAAAGGCAATGCAGGAAGTTAAATTGGTTTGGGGGAACGTGAATATAAATTCCTAAGCTTGACGAAAGAAAAAAAGTCCACAACGTAAACCGTGATTCTGCCGACATGAGCAAGAAATTCGACAAACATGCAGGGAATAAATCTTGTTCAGGGTTACGTATAGCTTTCTAATCTTGATCAAGAAGTCTTTGAACACACAAAAGTCCTAGCTTTGGAAAAAATATATTACAAAGAATGGAGACACAACAGAACTAACAGTTAACGTGTTGAGAGACGATTTTTTTGTTGAAGCGTCTCTGGTCATAAACCTCCTCCATTTGCAACAGGTGTGAGCGATAGTCTCTGCGATGGATTAGGCTACTAATTCATTCAGCATCACCTCATATTTCACAGTCTCTCCTCATTGTGCGCACAGGGGAGAACAAACAACCTCTCAACATCCATCTATAAAGTTTCATAACCAAGTGACAGGTTCTGCAATAATCCGCTGCCTTCTAATGGATCATCCCTGCTCCAGTGATCTCAATAGGAAGACCTTTATTTTCTCAGGGGAGAGCAACACTTTTTCAACTTCGCGTTATACGTCAAAGTACAAACAGAGCACCCACCTATGGGAAAACTTCATGTCTTCGAACCAGCATAGAAAGAATGTTTAAGCTACCACGGATGGTTAAGTTCATGTAATTGTATCGTATATTGGCTAGGGCTTTGAACAAAACTTGATATTGATATGAGTACTTCTTGATATGGGTTTTTTTTTCAACCAATTCACCCAAAATGTAGGCTCGGTTTGTGAACACAGCTCCATCCATTTTGTAACACTTGACAGAGGCGGTTGTCAAAGTCTGGTTCACACGGCAGGATAATTAGGTCGATTTTATCCCTGATTCCCCCCTTTCCGACAATCTTAAAGCAGTACTAAGTAACTCTTGCCCCTAGAGGCCATAAGCGCAACTGCAGGTGTCGTAGCAAGTTACGATTTTTTAACTTATTAAATGTCTTGGAGAGTAAATACTACGCTGACAGAAAAGGCAAAGGGAGTGAGGGGTGTTGTACATCCAGTTATACAATGGAAATATTTTTTTTCACTCAAACTTGGCTGTACATACTGTTTAAAGTGGCGCTAGCCCGCAGTTAGCTTTGCCCGTTAGCCCGTTAGCTTCTTCTTCGTGATTCTATTAGTGTGTATTGGTTGCTCCGCCGCGGTGGCAGTCAAGTTGCAAGCATGGTTTTCTGGCCAGAGACACCTGGGGAGATGAAAGACCCTCCAATCCTCGCATTAACACTTGTGTTACCCCCAGAGGGACTACGGAAAGGATTTATTAAGGTAAACACGTTACTTAGTACTGCTTTAAGGATGCTCCGATTATCGTAATGGCTCTAAAGATCATCTTATCAGATATTCCTGCCGTGTTTGGTGTGTTAAGACAGCTCTGGTCTGATCGGAAGGAAGTTTGGACCGCTCCGATGTCAAATCGGGGATATTCAACATGTAGGATTGTTTAGGCCCAATTTCTCATGGTGTGTGGTGTTTCCCCCGAGGACAATCGAGCATGCGTAGTGACGTGTAGCCAATCGGAAAGCGAGGTTACGAGGCGGCGAGGAAGCACCAGGAAGTACGGAGGGGAATCCAAAATCAAAACAGCTGTCATGGCACACCAGAAACAGAAAGTCCGTTGTCCAGTTGAAAACAAACTACAAACTATCGGCACTGCCTCTTCTCCATCCGCCATGTTTGTTTACTCTGAAGTCACGTTTGATCTCGAGAGGTTTCGCGAGATTTCCCGTCTGACCTGAGAATCTTCCTGAGTAAAATGAGTGTGTGTGATGTGTTGATTTTGTTTTTTGAGCGTCACGTGTGGGATCTCAGGTTTGGAGAATCTGCCGACAATTTTAAACTCTTCCCATGTGAACCAGGCTTCAGAAGAGATGCCCGGATTTCCCTTCATTCACGTCAAGGATTTAGCCTACGTAGGATCACGAATGTGTGCAGAAAGATTTTGACGTTCAAACCTCATTCAACCTTTTGAGAATACATGAGCAACCTTGGGGATATCATAGCCCAAAAATAACTTCTATTATGTTTCATTCTTTGAGGCACCCTAAATTGCACTGCTATTGCTGTCACATCCTCCTCACCTGCACTTTTACTTATACTGCATGACTTTTGGCTTGTCATTGCAGTTTTTCCTCTCCGTCTGAGAGGAGCCCCCCCATCGCCAAGACACCCACTGAGCTGCCGGCTCAAGCCTGATGTATGGATTACCGGATTGGGCTGTTTCTGCTTTGTCAGACCAAGTACCTGACTTGGCTGCCATCTTTTTTCTCTCCATAGGGAACTATGAGAGAGAGAGGGAGGGAATACATCCTTTCCTTGAACAACTCTGGAGTTTTTTAGAAGCGACACAGTTCTGGCATTTCCAATCCTTTTGAAACGTGATATGATTGAATATTGTTTGATAACTTACAAGAGTGTAGTGAAAAATTAAAAGGTTTAATGTTAGCGCCCTCTGGTGGCAACAGTGGAACACGCTTTTCATCTGCCCTCCGGGTTCTCTTCGACAGAAAGAGGGCGGAGGTGACTTGAGGGCAACAGAAGCGACTGCATGGTTTTGATAAAGAGGCCGAGGACGGCTGCGGGGCGTTAGGGCCTTGGGGAACACACTGGGTTTCCTTAAAGTCATCAGTTTCACAGAGCACGGGGTCAACGGCAGGTCGTGAATTCACTCATGGGTTAAGGAGGAAACGGCGCTCAGATTCACATGAACTGACGGAAATGCATGTACAGTAATGAAGCCGTTTGCTGAACATTTGGGACTGAATTTCTTTATTCATTTACCAAAACAGTCCAACATTATTTTTTTGCTCTAAAATGTGAAATACATTCGGTAAGATGCCCAAAAAAGCTATGCATAAATAGGTCTTTTAACTTTATATAATGATTTGTCTTTACACTTACACAATTATTAAAAAAAAAAAAAAACTACCTTGATATCTTTCTAACTCAAATGACTTAAAGCAGAACTAAGTAACTCATGCCCCCATAAGCGCCACTGCGGTTTTTTACTCATTAATTGTCAGTGAGAGTAAATACTACGCTAACAGAAAATACAAAGGGAAAGAGGGATATTGTACATCCAATTACACAATGGAGATAATTGTTTTTGTTGAAACTTGGCTGTAAATACTCTTAAAGTGGTGCTAGCCTGCAGTTAGCGTTGCAGTTAGCCCGTTAGCTTCTTCTTCGTGATTCTATTAGTGTGTATTGGTGGCTCCGACCCAGAGGCAGGAAAGTTGCAATTGTGGTTTTCTGGCCAGAGACACCAGGGGAGAGGAAAGACCCCCCAATCATCTCATTAACACTTGTATTACCCTCACAGGGACTACGGAAAGGATTTATTAAGGTAAACAAGTTACTTAGTTCTTCTTGAAGATTCCAAGGACACCATGTCGGTAATGCTCATTCTAGGAGATGTTTTATAAATTACAAAAAGCTCATAAATGTAAAGCTGTGATATGATGAAACTGTGCTTTATTGGAGCTTAAATCCTTTGGCAATGCATTATAATAACTACACCTTATTTCACCATAATGAATGTTGATTAACATTTAATTCATCATGAACAATTCATTAGTTAAGTGTGATTAACACTTAACCACTACTTAACTACTGCAGTTAATGCCTAACTCATAATTAATAGTTCTTCACATACTTGACTTATTCATTGTTAAGCGTTGGTCACACTTTATGATTAATTATTAAGTGTTATTTTCACATTGTATCAAGGCTAAATAAGGTAATTAAAAAGTTATGACATGTTTGTTTATTGGGTAGGGACAGTGCATGTTAATGTACAAGCCACACCGGATCTTTTTCATTGAGCTTCAAACGAGTGAGGTACCTGCTGGGATGATTTCTTCCTATTGAGTACAAAAGAACAAGAAAAAGTATGGCTTGAGTTTTTTGTTGTTTTTTTTGTTTTTTTATTCTGCTGCGTTAGTCAAACCTGCACAGATGCTGCTACGCTCTCCATCCAGCGTTCATTTGTCACACGGACAAGGTAACCAGGCAAAACACAAATCTCCTGCATCAGCAAACAAGCAGAGAGGAAAGCTCTGGATACTTTTACTTGTGAAAAAGAAACGCTACATGTGATTTAAACTTTAGTAAAACGTTGTAGAGTAGAAACGATTGTCGCTGTGAGTAGCCATCGGTAACAATAGTACAGGGAGCAGTTTGGTAAATACCTAACCATGGCGGCTCACTGTAAAAGGAATAGCCGCATAACTACTTGTAAATACAATTTAACAACTCCAGAAAATACACGGCATGGGAGGAATTACAGATTTTGTGAGTGCTGTTGAACAAACAAAAGAACACGCTCTGCTGTCACGTCCCTTTGTTTTTTCGACATGAAAGATGAGTGTGGCAAATGACAGACGCTAACTTCAGAGAAGATCAACTCGTCAACTTATTTGGGTAAACAGTTCTGCAGCGAGTGAAGTATAAGCCTTCAAGTTAGTATATTCAGTGACCCCCAAAAATGTTGCATTAAAACAGTTTAAGGTTTACTGTGCAACTATCCATCAAGAGCCACCTTGATTTAACAAACTGTTCTCATCTGGGGTTGCTACAGTTGGTCAGGTCTAGGTTCAGCAACACTATGAGCCTGAACGATCAGCTGACGACCTGAACATCCTCAATGGATTTCTTCTTCCCTGATGACAAGATGACAATGCCGGGGTTCATTGGGCTCATGGAGCGTGAGACATTATTTTCACACATGCACTGGCCTTTTGACTTTGCAGAAGCTTACTGACACAGCTAATGTGTGCTATAATCAAAGCTAAAGGTGGTCCAATAAAATATATTGAAGTGTGTGACCTTTTTCTTGTGGCAACTTTTATATGTGTGTAATCAGGTTAACTTCAGAAAGCTCTATTAGGTTCTTGATAGGTGTTTAAGATAACATTGTGTGTAATCTTCATACACTGATACTTACAATATTTATGGAATGGACTGGAATGGAAGTGTAGTTGTCACAAGCATAGACATATTATGAATAGACCATCATTCCTCACTCCTCCCCGTTTACCACAATGACCACGTTCGAGGGGGAAATCATGGCGGATTTACAGACTCCTCCTCCCCAGCTCTAATTTTTTTTTTATTTATTTAGAGTTTTATTTCGAGCTAAGGCACAAAAGCCAAGAAAAAAAAAAAAAAAAAAAGCCGAAAAATATATATATACACAATAAAAGAATTTAAAAAAGAAAGACAAAAAATAATTTACATTCTGGCTCGAAAAGGAGTGGGAAGAAGACAAGCTTATTGACTCCCACCCCTGTTCATAAACTTAAATAACAATAAATAAATAACACTTCATATTTCTTACCATCTTACAAGACAACTATCAACCGAGTTGGTTACATAACAGATGCCATATTGCATTATACCAGGTCAACACTCACAGTATGTCACACGCTACAACCAGTGTATTATTTCTGTTTCCCATACCGAATTCATTACCATGTTGGCATTACCGTTATTCATCATCACCATTACAACCCATATAACATTACTCTGTATCAAAGTGTTTGATGATACATAACATACTCCACATTTATTCATGAAAGGTACAGTATTCTCAGACCGATTGATGCTCATGATAACAAGAATAATCTTAATGATGTGTGTTACAAGGGATTCGTTTATTTATTTATTTATTTATTTTTTTTCCCGCTTTTCTTTGTCTGGACCTGCTGCCCGAGGGGAGCAGCCCCCGAGCAACCGGACCATCCTTTGTTAAGTGTCCTATACTTTGCATTAAAAGAGACAAATTTTAGGAGTCTGCTGCCAGAAGAGGGTTTCCTCGAGCTGCCGGCCCCCACATGTCTGCCCTGTACTACGGGTTATGTTGAATGCGGAGTACATAGATATGTGCATGTTTTACTTAAGACGAAGCATGTTCCTAATAAGGGCATAAGGGCGGGATCTTCACTGTAGACTCGGCCCTTGCGTGACGTGTAGTTCGCGCAGCTCCAATGCTAACAGTCTGGCCCTCATTAGTATGAGATTTCTCAATTTTTTCTCATGAACTAGCCCAGCGTTATCACAGGAGGAATATCTAGTTGTAGAAAGTTAAAACAAAATTAGAAACCAGGCTTTAAAGTTGTTTTTAACGTGTCTAAAGTGCAATGCATTCCAGTGGGGGACTAGTGGCTATATGGAGGTACTACAGCAATGACGGCCCCCAGTGTCGTCGTCACAAAGCAGAGCAGCCAGCGGCCATTGGTCACAAGTCACTCGAAGCACATAGTGTTGGAGACTTGTTCTTCACTCCACACACCGTGGTGGTGAGCTATGCATGTAGCTTCAGTTTACATTGGGGTAGACAGACAGAAGTCACGACTGCACACATCTGCGCCAACTCTGACCATCACCGTTCATTCACGCACACACATCATTCATCACTTTTGGACATGTTTTTAGTGGTAGGGAAAACCGGAGTACCCAGAGGAAACCTACGCAGACACAGGAGAACATGCAAACTCCACACAGAAAGTCCACACCTGGGGATTGAACCCAGGACCTTATAGCTGTGAAGCACAAGCGCTAACCGTTGAGTCTAAAAATGTCTGTTATCATGTTGTTTTCATCATAATTTCAGGTGTTTTAGCTTATTTAATGCTTATCCAACAATAATTTGTGAGGAAAATAAAGTATTTAACAGTATATTTTACAAGATCAAGTCTTATTTGTGTCGCGGCTTGTTATCCCAGGGTAATGGTGAATCCCGACGCCATACCAGTTGTGAACCACTGGGTCTAACGGAAAAGAGGTCGCTAATCTGAACACCACCAATCACTCGCTCTCACACACTTATTATGTTGGAAACTAGGACGAAGTGTCCTGCCAAAAGACACAGCGACCAGAGCTGGAGCTGCACTTCTACTCGAGTATTTGACATGGTCTGACCCACACATCCATCACCGGGACATCTCTCTGCCTGTAAGGTAATCAGGGGGAGGGAGAGGAACACAAACGTCCTGGCTCAGCAAACGGGACAGGCTTCCCTTTCCCTTTAGCCAAATGTGTCTGAGCGATGACCGGGGGAGCGGCGAGCGGCGACCCCTGGGAGAGAGGAGGGGAGAGCTGAGGCAGGAAGGGCAACGGACTGTGAGAGCAAACAGAGAGGAGGCAGAGAGACAAGGACGAGGAGGAACTCGGGCTGTGTCGAGTTTAAAACACACAGAGACCAAGAAAAGACAAACGAGAACCGGCATCTGTTCAACTGTCAGTCTTAAGATGGAAAACAGGACTCAAATACTGAATATCTATGAGCACACAAGACATGGCAACTAAGAGAATTCCCGAAGGGTTACACAGTTGATGATGTGAAACCAAACAAAACTGCAGCAGGACTGAACCAAGTGCAACCCGGATTTGAAACAGGGCAAGACAGTGACACAAAAATTAGTCGTGGAAACTTATACAGGCGTTTCCAATGACATCACGCATAGTTCCGGCCGCCATATTGAATACCGAAGTAGAATTATGCAGTACTACAACATGTAACAATATCTCTACTCAGGATGAAAATGAATTGATTGACGGTGGCATTTTGATGTACTCATAATCATTGCTCAAGAAGATAACAGTTAAAACACGTTCCCAGAGAGCGCACATTTATGTGATATAACCAGCCAGACGTAGCAGCTCTGTCTGTCGAGCTACAGCAGGATTTGCTTCACTCTGAAGACTAAATTAACACATCAAAGAGAAAACAGAAAACCTCTCTGTGATTTTAGTTCGTCATGTCAACAGAGTCAGTGTTTAAGCTGCTCAAGACGCTAGCATGCTACCGGTTAGCAACTGTCAACCATTGACAGCTGATTCAATCAACACATGTGAGGCTCACATCTATGAACACTGAGGAAATACTTCAGTAACAGCTCAGCTCTGACCTCTGTCACATGTTGTATCCAAGGCTAGATGTTTGGAGTGTGGTTCAGGGCTTTCTCTTGGAGAGGTCGGAGCTGAGCTGTTGAAGCTAAATGCTAACCTGTAGCATGGTAACGTTTTGAGCAGCTTAAACACTGACTCATTGGTTTCTTCACATAAACGTGCGTCTCTGGGGTCATGTTTTTACTGTTATCTTCTTGAGCAATGATTACAAGTACATAAAAATGCCACTGTCAATAGATAGAGATATTGTTACATGTTGTAGACTGCATAATTCTACTTCGGTATTCAAAATGGCCGCCATAACAACAAAAGTCACATGACTGAAAGGCAAACTAGTGCAATCTGTCCATGTCAGGATCAAGATGCAACAGGACAAAAACAAGAGTAAGCCAAGTCTTAAAGGTCCAGACAATTGACTAAATCCAATAAACTAATAGGCCACAAACAAGGAAGATAACAAGGATAGTTACCAATCTGTCTGTGGTCGGGGGTAGAAAAGCAGTGGCTTTCTCAACTCAGACAATAGACAATAGAGTGAGCAAGTTCTAAATTAGGACTGAAGCCTAAATTGGGTCCAAATTAGAGGTAAAACAGGGCTTCACCAAGACAAAAAGAGAGGGAAGAAGAATCTATCTGTGCAAGTGTCAAGAAGAGTAAGATGGAAAAGGGGACTCTAAATATCTCTGGGCACTTGACTTCAAACATCTCACACTAATAAGAATCTTTGAACATAAATTGACTTCGCACAACATTTGAGAGTGAAAGTGGCGCAGTGAGTGGAGCTTTTACCTATTAACAGCGCTTGACTCTTTCACTTTGGCGGCCCCGGAGACAATGAATAGTCTAAAATGACATTCATCTGGGTGAAAGCATTTCTAATACAAAAGTTAGTGGAAGACATAAAGTCTGTTTCAGGGATGAGCCAAGTCTTTCCTCGCAAAAGAGTCCCGAGTTCCAGTCAAAAGTGGTTGACTGTTTTTGTGTATTCCCTTCGGCGCCCAGTATCCTTCACAAAACTGAGATTTCACTTGAATTTATGCCGCTTAAATGGCTGAGAAAAGCAACTAATAAAACACAAACTGCATTGTGGGGGCTATTTCTCTTTGCAAATCTGCACTGATGACTGAGAGAGGACAGAGCCGTGTTTTTGTTTTGATTTCGACACTGAAGCGTTCCGCCGAGTCTTTAGTTTCATTTTGTGTTTGCTTATTTCCCTCATGTACACACGCTGAGGCACTGTGACATTATCACACCGATTTAGGAGCATATTGGGACTCTGCTGCCAGAATATATGAGTGGAGAAAGCTGTGTTTTCAGACTGGGCAGTAACACTGCAGGTAATTTACAGCACAGATAAAGTTAGGCTGTAAAATGTTGTTTCAGATAATATTTTTTTATCTGAGACAAGGGAAGAGCGGTTGGTGAAATGTATTTTAAAAGTCAACACAAAAGTATAGAGCAAAACTTTGCTGTATGATCCGTGATTTCATTAAACAAACATACACTAATATTAAATATGTTGAGGCAGGTTAAGTTAAGGGTAAGTTAAGGTATACTTTATTATACGGCGCCAGCACTGCCTCCTGCTGAAAGAGCATCCAGCACATCGTGAGAGCAGCGGAGAAGATCTGCAGAGCCCCTCTCCCCTCCATTAAGGACATGTACTCCACCCGTCTCACCCGCAAAGCCGTCAGAATCACCAGGGACCCTACGCATCCATCACACAGTCTCTTCAAGGTTATGCCATCAGGGAGGAGATTGCGGAATCCATGGGCCAGGTCCAGTTGGCTGAAGAACAGTTTCATACACCAGGCTATCAGGAAGCTGAACTTCCTCCCTTCCCTGCCCTCCTTGTGCTTCCACCCATTACTCCTTACCCCTGCTCCACAACAAGGACGAGAGAATGAACTATTTCGATTCATAGTGAAATTAACTGATAAATAAAATCTTTGAATCTTTGAATCTTAATCCCTGTAAATTTGACCCATCGTCAGTGCCGCTGGGGCGACCTGAAGGAGCAGTGAGCTGCCAGCGTGACCCATCTCCAGATATGGAGCCAGGCCAAGCTGGAGGATTACCCTATTGCACATGTTTTTTGTCAAGATCAAGGTCAACTTTATTTCTATAGCACAACCTCGGTTGCCCAAAGTGTTTCACATAAAATAGATAACTCCATGCGAACTACATACAGAAAGGCCCCGTCCAGGTGGAAATCGAAACTGTGAAACTGGAAATCGAATCTGTGAAGGACAAGCGCTACCCGCTGCCCCACCGCCTCCTTTTCCAACAGAACAAATTCTATGTAAGGGAAAGTGCAAACCACTGTGCCACCTGGCTGCCTGTCTCAGCAATGAACGCATAACCTGTAAACAACACCTACCTCCGCACATCACACTTCATCCAGTCTCAGTAACTACAAAGGTGTTTCTATTATTTATTGAGCACTTAACCATTATTGACTATGCAGTTCAAAACTTTAGACACTTCTAAGAGCAGCAACTTTATTTGAGACATCAATGGCAATGTAAATATGAAGCACAATAAAACACAATTTACTTTCCTGAAAATGTTTAAATATTTCATGAAAAGAAGAAAAAATACAAATAAATGCGCTGACGATAAACGTTGAGCCCAGAAAATCTATAAACACTGGAGCACTAAGGCTGCAGTCCAGGTTATTACAGACTCATGTATTATGTTGTAATGACAAAAAATGAGGTCATGGACACATTTGTGGTGCTATGTTCGACTAAATGCATTTACAAGATGGATGAAAGGAGCCGAAGATAGCAAATAATAAAAGGACCAGCTTTATCTGCCTTTGAAAATGAATGTTCTCGTTGATAAAGGGTAACATTTTTAAAGCATTACATTGTGCATGAAATGTCGTGGGAAGAACAGGAAAATATTAGGTCCCTTAACCCCACTTCAGGTTTTCATGAGGTTATTTATGAGAGTTAAACCTAAAAAAAATGAATGCGCTAAATTATGTAAAATGATAAATGGCTTTCTCGGGTTATATGAAGATGGATGTTGTTCAACCCTTTATAATATTTAATGCAGGCAGTTCATACCACACGGATATGCTCTTAAAGATGACTCATGACTATATAAAAGAACTGACGTGAGTAAGTGGGGCAGTGAGCGGAAACTATGGCCACCTATTATCAATTTGTTATGAAAAAGATGATGATATCACACCACATAACATGCAATATGTCATTTTAGCATGTAAGACCTACACTTGGCGTTTCTAAACCCACTCATAGTTCCCTTTTGCTACTTCATAAGAGCAGGGATAAAACTCTGAGTCTGGAGTACGGCCCAGGAGGGTACACTTCATTTTATGGTGGGGCAAAGGGACTTATCGCCATATCTTTGGGCAAGGTTTGAGAATTTTTCAGACTGGGCATGTTTTGGCAAGTAGTGCTCACTATTCAGGTACAGTGTGGGTTTAGTTCAGTTGCAGATTGCATTAAAAAGATATCTCCTAAAAAATATATATATATACAGTATATTATTTAGTTTAATATTTCATTGTTTTTGTAAACCTGCAACTCAAGAAGAATTTTCATTTAAATCCTAGGACATTTTTTATGTATGCACAATGATATTAAAGGAGAAACTCACTTTTCCTATATATTTTTCCTATATATATATTTTTTTAACTTTTTATAGTTTACTATCAAGCTCTACCAAGTTTTATGTTTCATGTTGCACCTTTGCCCCTAGTTTGTGATCCTGTTTTCACTGACAATGGCAACCAATTCTGATTCTATGGGCCCGATGTTGTGTTTCCAGACTGCAGACTAGACTTTTGCACAGACGGGGTCGCTCTGTGAGATCTTCAGATTCATACCTGGCGCAGTAAGTGTCTGGACAGATTCTCATGGCGATGTTACGTACAGCAGTGGTCCCTCCTTACGCTTTTCCTCCTACAAACCATACTAGACTGGAATATCTAGTATGGTTCATTGAAGATAGACTGGAATATGTTTAGCTACTGTGGAGTTTGTCCCACACTCTTTAATGTTAGCGCTACAGAGCGGGACCTTCGGTATGTTCGGGAGCTGGACAGTGTTTAACTCACAGTGAGAGTTTGCAGTTTGTCCTGCGACCCTGTAATAAGATACAGTACGTGAGGGTGGACGCAATGTTAATGTAAAGAATCGAAGGGGAAGCAGCAAAGCACTCGTCATAGTCAGCTTTGCTTGCAGCGCACCACGCCACAGGCAACCCCCTGTTTTTTCTTAAGCAACGCCATCAAGCTACCAGCGAAAGCACTGGGGAACCGTTATTTGTAGGAAAGATACCAACTTCGTCTTAAGCAAACCTACAACTCAAGACGAATTTTCATTTAAATCCTAGGACATTTTGTATGTACTGTATGCACAATGAAATTAAACAAAGAAAGGAGAAACACACTTTTTCCTATGTCTTTCAAGGGTGTCCCTCAACATTGTGACTCCGTGCTTTAAGCTTCATAATAATTGTCACGTGTGTGAAAACAGAACACGTCCTGTACTGTAGGCTACAGTGCAAACAGAGAAGAAGTCAATTGAAAATACATTTGGAGAGAGAGAGCGAGGACTCGGAGCATAGTCTAGTTTCCAAGACATAGAAATTAATGGGAGAATATCATAGCAGTGTAGCCACAGGGGGAAGTATATGGAGGTGCAAAAGCTGGGGGTTTTGCTTGGCGCATCCTTCTGTAGTGAGACAAGAAAAATGTGAATGAATTTCTAAGCAGTCTCTGTTTGTGTGCATTTTGCTGATGAAAGCCATTTTAATGCATGTGCGTCGTGGTAAATAATCGAGTGCAGGTGGTTATTGTGGCCCTATGGATTTATCCGCGTATGCTAATGCTGAGAGAATTGGGGAAAGGAATGTCTTTTTCTTGTGTTTCGGAGCTTCCGGGGTGCAATTGTTGCTTCTCGTCCTGTTGGCTGCATTGATCTTGTCCTGGTTTAACCCTCCTTTAGACTGGGTTAAGTCCAAATTTTGACCTGCTTTAGTCCTAGTATAGTTCAGCTGTGGTTCAGATCTAGATGTAACTTGGTTGAAAGCTCGTGTTGTCATGTTTTAAATCTCATTTAGACCTAAACTGACACATTCTTAAACGCAAAATATTCTAATCACAACATATTGCATTTACTATGGGCAATAATAATATTGTTTCCCCTTTGTTTTTAAAGGTTATCTATAAAATGCAATATAGCGTAGAAGATCTGCAGTTTTTGTAACATCTATTAAAGTATGTATTTGTGGACCAACCCCTGAAAATCCCAGACCAACGTAGCCCATTATTAAAGATACATCACAAAGATTAGAATATATACTGCACTGGGACTGGTGCTGGTGTGCCTGAAGGCTATGCAAATTCATGTCCAAAACAAAACAACAGAGAAGCAAAAGCAGCGGGAGGAGCCGGGCCAATAATTGCTCTGCACCCAGTGGTCCTTGCTCATCCTCCATTTCAGCCACTGCATTTAAGATATAACTCTCATTATTCAAACAAGCCAAAGGGGGAAAGAGAGACACACATGAGTTATCCATCATGCTACAGACTAATTACAAAACTATATACAGACTTTTGGCCATTTCGACCCTAACGAAAAGATAGAAAGTTGTAAAGCTCAAGCACACAAGGTCGAGACAACCATTATTTTTTTCCAAGTGTGCAGTTTTCCACGGATCCTATGGAGACGTTTGAGTGCGGCGTGTGCAATCTGTGGCGTTTTCTATCAGTGAGAAAGTGAACCTTCACTAATCAATGCGTTCTGGGTCAAGTGCACGGATCCGAGCCCGAAGCAGTCGTCAGGTACAATGCAATCAGACGGCGCCATGTGCCGCATTGTCACGGCCAGGTCGGGATGACGTCTTTGCAATCACGTATGTACAGTGATTCTTCAACATTGAAACGCACATCTGATTTCTTCTTTCTAAACCAAATTGGACACGACGGGCAAGTTTTGAGCAAAATATTGTGCATAATTTCAGTATGAAATTGTGTTGACAAGCAGTAAAATAGTTGAACAATGTCATTGGGTGGGTTCTGCCTCTATGGAAAAATACTATTTTCTACGAAATTCAAATTTAATCCCAGTTTGAATCTGTTGAATGCTTTTCAATGAATTTTAAGGCCTTCATTTTTGCATAATTCATTTAAAGAGGGGGTATTATGCTTTTTCAATCACATAGCACCAGTCTATAGCATACTACAATGATGACGTAACCTTCTGTTGGTCTGTATATGCAGTAAATTAAAATAACTGCCTTGAATAAAATTGCTCTCTCAAAATGGCTGTACTGAACGTCTTGAAATAGGCCTCTGTCTCTTTAAGAAGCTTTCCGACACGCCCCCTTCAGCACACTGCTGTGGCATCTAAACAACACTACTGTACGGGGAGGGGGCTCTGCTGAGCTGAGGAGCAGTGGTTGGTGGCTTGGCTGGTGACGAAAGGTCCAGAGGCGTCTCCAGGAGGTGGGGCGTTCCTAGGAGGACTGAGGCATAGCTACACCTAAAATGGCTGCCGTCTAACTTTTTACTGATTACTCAAAAATATGTGAATGAGCCAAGGCAACACTCCAGGCATGTGTTTAATGAGGGAATGACATAATAACATGATATAAAGCTTGAAAAAGTCAATTTTACATAATACCCCCCCTTTAATGACTTTGGAAACCCTGGAGAAACTGGGCTGTCAGGGTTTCGAATTGGCCTGGAATATAGTGGCAGTGCTGAAAATGACATGTCATGAAACAGTGAAAACAGGCGGCGCAGTCAGAGCGCTTCAGAAGAAGAAACAACCAAAGTTAACAAGATTATTCAAAAATGCTGAAATACTGTTCCAGGTGATGGAACAACATCAGAACATGGATGACAGGTCAGAAAAGATTTCTTTTCAAGACAGCGACAAGAGCTAGTGTTTATCTCGCATGTAGCTCATCACTGCATGACAAAAGACAAAGAAAATCAAGAAAATAACACTTTGTAACCTCGAAGACTTGATGTGATTTGAGGCACACCGGCTGAAATTACTCTGGAGTGCTTTGCCAAGTGTGTTTTAGTCATTTTTCGTTGAACAGCTCTCTATAGTTTTGGCTTTAATTCCCTGCTCTAAATGGCTCGCAACAACTCGACAGTCTGCAAGTCAGCTTCCCTCAAATCCCACTCCCTGCCTCAGCACAATAAAACGTGTGTTATTTGACAGCAAAGAAACCACGAATATGACTTCCTATAAAAATATTGCTGATGGAACCTTTTGCACGTTGTATAGTTAGCGGTTCGGGGTGGCTGAAGACTGTGAGCTTGCCTCGGACAGTTGTCATTTTGTTGCAGAGCTGATATATAAAACATGTCCACATAGGCAAACTCAAATTCGCTCTCGACAATAGGTCATTTGCGGTCACATTTTCAGCGTAGGACATTTAGTTGGACCGTGCCGTGTGGAGTCTTTACGCTTCCCCTGTGTGTGTCCCTGTCAGTTTCCTCCTTCTTTGTTACAATCCAGACTCAAGATCTGACATTGAAGAGCTATAGGTTGGACAAAAAGATGCTACAAATTCACCTTTGATGGCATTTTCAACTTGAGTTTTAATGGGATTTCAAATTAGATTGGGTACAGCCAGTAGTCAACATAATGAGGACTAGCAATCCAGTGAGAGTTTTGTGCCACATACAAAGGGTTTAATTATTTTCCAAAACAGCAAATATGGCACTGTGGATAACCATATGGGGACAATCAAGGATACCTTCATTTTAATTCAAATGTACTAAGTAGAGTAAGATTTTCTTTACATACATTAGATGCAAAAAAGTATGTACATTTCATTTCTTGTCATTCACAGTCCAGAATGTAACCCACAACCTCTTTGCTTTATGACAATAAGGCTCACCCTGCCGCTGTGCACTGTTGTTGAAAGCAAAAATCCCATTCATTTTCTTATCCAAAAAATCAAAATGTTAGGAGTTTAAAGACACAAAACATTGTTTGTTTTTGGTTTATGAACGTCAAACAAATATTGTAATGATGATAGTGAGTTTTATATTCATGAGTTAAGGTTAAGGTGTACCTACTGTACATTGATCCCCATAGGGAAATTCAATCTCTTTTGACCCATCCTTCTATGCTGCTGGAGCAGCCGTGGGAGCAGTGAGCAGCCGCAGTCGGCAGGTGCCTGGGGACTCATCTGGAGATGGGTTAAATTGACCTGGGTGGAGGATTAACCTGTTACTTGGGTGGCACAGTATAGCATAGCGGTTAGCGCTTGTGCTTTGCAGCTAGAAGGTCCCGGGTTTGATTCCCACCTGGAGAGAACGTCTAAACTTAAAACTGTGCGCCCAGTTACCATAGCTGATTAGCACTATTATAAGCTATATTATATTATATATACTATTATAAGCCCCAAGTCCTTGTTTTTGACCAATCCTTGGGTAAAAATACCCCAATAGAAAGTTCAGTCTGATTCAGTCTGTGTATGGTCTACATGGATGAACTCGGTGTTTAAATGTAGCAGATGCCTGGGAGTTGCTATAAGAAACTTTTGGGGTTAAGGAGGTTAATATATTTGTCTTACTTTTTTTCTCCTTAAGAAAAAAAAACAACTCTTGGGATCCGAGCGAGTTTCAAACTAAATGTGATCGTGGTAAGTGCTTCACATCGTCAAAGCTACAACTGTTGAAAGCTCTGCACAAGCCTGCTTTATTCTGCAGGTAGACTTTTTCTTCTTGTCTGTCCCTTTGCTCCTGCCTGCTCAAGTGTGGCGCTCGAAACAAATTGGAAGCGTATTTGTTCATCAATCACCTCTCATTCCCCGCCAACACAAGGCAGCCACGATCGGGCATTTCAGACCGTCTTTTCCCCACAACGCCACGCGCTTTTCCCAAGATGGCTCCTTCCTCCTTCTTCCTCCTCTGCATCCCCTCGTGACTGACACCATGTTGACAGTATCTATTACGCTCTCTGCCGTGTGGGTTCTTTGTTCAAACACACGCCGCCCCTTCTCCCCAGTGTTATGCCAATAGATGAGATGAAAAGATACGGGGCAGAGGCATGTCGCTTTTAATCAACGTCTGTCTGATGTTTCCGAGATAGTTTTTCTCCCCTTCCCGGCTTTCAAGTCTTTGTTTCTGGAGACAAAAAGAGAGGAGAGCAGACCAAACCTGGATGCTTTGAGTGGCACGCAAGAAAGAAAAAGCAGGGCCCAAGTTGTTCTAGTAAGAGCGGCATGTGTTTGACATTGGTACACAACTCCAAAATGAGGGGGAATGGAAAGTGTGAAAGATTTTAGGGCTGAAACAACTAATTGTATTTATTGGCTTCTAATTTAACACTGGGAGAATTGGTGTTAGTGGGTTAGGCTTATACAAATAGGTTCTAAAAGTAAACTAAAAAACAGAGGGGCTGTTATTGAACATTCAAACTAAGAATAGTCCAGGCTGAAGATTCAAAGAATACTCAAACATCGCTCAAAACACAACAAGTATGTTTGGATGAAAGGGCAACATTGTAGCAATAGCTAATCCGGCCCTCCACCATAGAAGCTCTGGCAATGCAACAGAAAAGTTGAAGTTCCGATCAGTTTTATAGGCCTTGGCTTTCAATGAGGCCGACCTGGCCTGTAGGCTGTAAACTCCAGTCCAGAAGCTTTTGGGTAAAGCTCAACTTGAGAAAATGAACTCAGTTAAGGCAGGGGGCAAGAGGTTTAAATACTCAAACATGTGAAACATACAGTCAATAGCAGAACACCCACTTAAGTCATATATGATGTGCAACTGGCATTTGTTAAAAGTGATGCTTCATTTTGGGCGACAATTGGGCGATCTTTTGACGATGAAGAAAATCAGCGCTCCACAAAGCAAACTTGCCTACCCCTGACTTAGAAGCTCTAAAAAAAAATTTGCGTAGCCTCTTTGCTTATTAGTCTAGTATCCAAGCCTACACTTAAAGCTTCACAGCAATGGTTTCAAACCTTTTTCTCCCTGTGACCTCTCTGTGGTCAGTGTGTGGCTTCAAAGTGTGGCTTCACTTACACATAAAACAGTTTTGCCAACTCGAGCAGTGATTCACAGCATCGGGCTCCCCAAAATTCCACGCAGACTCCCCAGGGCTTTTGGGAAAAGAAGCCCAAACTAGTTTTGTAGTATCTATGAATATATACAGTATGACTTTTCCTCAAAATACTATAGCTTGCCAGGTTTGAAAAGGGCACTGGGGTCGCTCACATGACTCAAAAGTAGGAAAGATTCTTTTGAATCTCACCTGGCCTGCTCCCTCTGAAGAAACCAAGCAAACACTACAGTCCATTTGAAGTGTTGGCCAGGGGAGAACACTGTCAGGGTGCACTTACTGGTTTTTGTCCAGAGCCAAGAGCAGCCGTTCACCTTCCACTTCAATCTGCAGCTTCAGAGACGACGGGTGGCTCTAGGGAAAGAGAGAGAGAGAGAGAGTGTACCGTAAGGAAAGACTATAGGGTTACACTCAATGACTTATTCTTGAGTGTATTTTCAAGAGGATGGCATTCTTCAGTGAAAATGTTCCTTTCATTTGAGTAGTGGTGACAAGCACACTTAAAAATAATGCTACAGGTATTAGAAACCAAAAACTTTCATCTGAAGGAGGAGAAGCAGTGGGAGTAGGTAGAGTATAGCAATAGTTGAAGTTCTAAATGAGTAATGTCGATGACTCCCTCCAGTTTCGACGGAAGATGTGTCCCTAAATTAATGTGTCGAATGATGCTGCTGACTCTCCACAGTAACCCGAGCCATCCTTCTGATCAAATATTTTGCCACCCAGAAACCGGAGCCGGCGACAGATCCACCGCAGTCGGCTGAGAAATCCTCATGAAACTATTTGGTCTGTTAGAACAAGAGCTGAAGGGATTAGCTTTATGTCGCTATTCCATTTGACATCAATCCCACGGAGAACGCTCGCAGCAGCCTCCTCGGTTCAGATTTACGAGGCAGGGCTGGGGGAGTGCGTCTGTGTTAGCGTCACGTCTAGTGGCACATGGTCGTACATCATACAGAGACTACTACTCACAATTTGTGTTTATTAGAAGAAAAATTGAAAGTATCACTCCCTCCTGGGTCGTCCTCTAGAGCACTGGTTCTCGAGCATTTGTTTTCTGATTCATACATCGAGTTTACATCCAGCTTAGACATAATTTAATCCTATGCCTGGTGGCACTTGGAAGGTTGAATATTGTATTAGGCGGTAGGTGGAGTGGGATGTTCGAGAACCACTCATGGGATTTATGGCTCTTTGCTAGGAGCTGAAATGTTGGGATCTGTTTATGTAAAAGAGCCAAAAGACTGGTTCATTTTTGTATCAATTTTTTTTTAAGCCAGGCAGAAAAACCCATTGTCTTAGACCTAATTCACTCCTAAATTCGAATTCCGATCGAAATTAATGTTTACAGCCCGATTCGTCCTTTGAAATGCGTGTCGTGTAAATCAAACTTTGCGCCACAGTAAACAAAAGAGACCACAACCGCCTTGGTAAGTAATTCTTGTACAAAAAGCCTTTCACCCGTGGTTTCTGCTCTGCTCTTGTTTTGTTACATTTGTGCGAAATGGTATGAAACAGACCCAAAAAAAGATCGGTCTCCAGCTGGAATCGTTCACTTCAAAAAAAGCCGATTCGGTCACATTACTAAAACTAATCTCAGTAGTCTTCTGTCGCAGATTGACGAACATAAAGGAACAGGCCGCCGGTTTTTCCATACTGAGATATGTTCTTACCTGAGCTTAGACGAGTACCTGTCTGGTCTTTACGCAAGATGATGTTAGCATTTAGCCTCTCCTCCTATCCTCTATGGGGACAAACGTGGATGAGGTTAAAGGCGACCAAGCTCTTCCACGGTTTCCCTATTTAAAGGGGGGTATTACGTAAAATCGACTTTTTCAAGCTTTATATCATGTTATTATGTCATTCCCTCATTAAACACATGCCTGGAGTGTTGCCTTGGCTCATTCACATATTTTGAGTAATCAGTAAAAACTTAGACGGCAGCCATTTTATGTGTAGCTATGCCTCAGTCCTCCTAGGAACGTCCCCATCTCCTGGAGACGCCTCTGGACCTTTCGTCACCAGCCAAGCCACCAACCACTGCTCCTCAGCTCAGCAGAGCCCCCTCCCCGCACAGTAGTGTTGTTTAGATGCCACAGCAGTGTGCTGAAGGGGGCGTGTCGGAAAGCTTCTTAAAGAGACAGAGGCCTATTTCAAGACGTTCAGTACAGCTATTTTGAGAGAGCAATTTTATTCAAGGCAGTTATTTTAATTTACTGCATATACAGACCAACAGAGGGTTACGTCATCATTGTAGTATGCTATAGACTGGTGCTATGTGATTGAAAAAAGCATAATACCCCCTCATTAAACTTCACATATAATAATTGCCAACGCAATCCCAGTTTGGAGAAGAGACGGGGCAACCTGTAACTTTACACTGTATACTGTATACGCGGTTGCAAGTTGATCTATTAAATCCACTACAAACAAAAAAACAAGACTAATGGCCCCAAACTATGCCAGTTGTGGAATTTGATTTCATTCCAATACCTTTTCTGAATGCCCCTCCCGTACCCCATTGTCCAGACAAGCAGCTCTACTCCGGTTTAAAGGCTCTTTGGCCCATATGCTTTATTTGACAGGACAGTGATAGGGGATGAAAAGATGGGGAGACATTCGGCAAATTGTCAGAGTTGGGGCCCGAACCCACAAGTTTGGAACAGTGCCTCAACCACTCAGCTACAAAATGGATAAATAGCAGGAGGTTGATATCAATTGCCTTGCACAAAAATAATGACGAAAAATCTTATATTTCTCTCCATGATCCATCAAACAAAGGGGCTTGGAGAACTGGATGTGGGACAGTGCAGGCTATAAAAAAAAGAAGAAGCTAAATTTGGTAATGCTTTGATCCTGTAATTAAAACCCTAACAAAACGGATGCATGCTGTTTTTGAAATGTGTCTAAACTCAGCCTTCACAGAGAGCACCATTCGATTAAATTTGAAGTTGTTTTATTTGGTGTTTGGCTAATCACTTTCCAAAACACAGCGAGTGTGGCACCCAGCGTGGTCGGTTGGAGCAGAACAAATGAAATCTCACATGAATTGAATCAATGTTGTAAAAAAGTAATTTAAAAAGCCTTATTTGTTGAGCCTGTTGAAGCCAATCATATCATTTTATCCGGGATTACACATGAGCGAAGGATTGTAGCGCTCAACCATTTCATTAATGTTGTAGATTGGGCTTTCCTGAGACGGTGACTTGTACAAACTCGTAATTTCATGTACTCTGCCACTGTGTCTCTATCCTCTTTAGTTGTTTCGCAAAGACTAGGCCTGTCACGATGACGAATTTGACGTTCGATATATTGAGGCAGGAAAGTATCGCGATAAACGATATTATTGACTCTAACGATACGAGATACGGTCAACTCTCAGGCATGACAGCAAACATTTGTTCTAAAAGTGCATCTTCATATCCTAAAATCAGAGATGGGGACTCGCGAGTCGGACTCGGACTCGAGTCGGACTTAAGTCGCTATTTTAGAGACTTGTGACTCGACTCGGACTCGTACCATAAAGACTCGAGACTTGACTCGGACTCGTCCCCTAAAGACTTGAGACTCGATTCGGACTCATAATCTGAGACTCGTGAACATTACGAGTCCCTTGCGCACCAGTGTTAATTTTGACAACATATTTTAATTTAGTTTTAGTCTTAGTCTTTTGACGAAAATGTAATTCAATTTTAGTCGAGATTTTGTCAAAAAATAACTTCAATTTTAGTCTAGTTTTAGTCGACTAAAATTGCAAGTCAATTTAGTCGACTAAATTTAAGACAAATTTAGTCGACTTCACATTTATAATATTCATTATAATCATATTTAATCAGGTCCTCTGCTTCATGGAGCTGCTCCCACATGAACAAAGCTCAGAGCTGCTCCTTTGGCAGTGAATTTACATGATCTGAGGCTCTTTCAGACGGTCAATAGAAGTTTGGATGATTTTAGTCTCTCTTCATTTTTATTTAGTCTTATTTTAGTCGACTAAAAAATCTGGACATTTTAGTCATAGTTTTAGTCTCATGAAAAACTTTGAATTTAGTTTTAGTCCAATTTTAGTCGTCAGAAATATCACTTTGACTAAAATTAAGACTAAATATTTTAGTCGACGAAATTAACACTGTTGCGCACTTATTACACACGCTGTTTTGACGCTTGATTCTGGCTTTTTTTGTCGGCCGCTCCTTCTGTCTCTCCTCCACAGTGTGCGCTCTCTCTCACTCGTCGTCGGCTCCTCTGCCGTATGCCCCCCTCCTGCCGTATGCCCCCCTCCCTGCCGTATGCCCCCCTCCCTGCCGTATGCCCCCCTCCCTGCGTGCGCACGCTCCCCTGTCGTGAGTTTGTTGACATCGTGAGCGCGCCATTCGGACTGTACTTTTAGCGATTACGGCGAAATACAACAGTTTATCTAATTATTAATGAAAAGCCCACCGTTTGTAAGCCTTCATTGGGAGTGTAAGCGCCACAGCAAGAGTGAAGGAAAAAGGCGGAGTTAACCTCTTAACCCCCACCCGAACCGAACACATTTGCTCCAGTTTGGCCTTACCAAAATCTGAAAGCTTCTTGAAAAAAACGTGTCAATGTAGCAACAAAGAGAAAACAAAGACCAAAAGCTGGCAGTGGATATAGCAGGGTCCTGTCGTGTAGCTACAGGCTAAAGATAGGAGCCTCATGTCAACAATCTGTAAACCTTCAAGGTAAGACTGGAAGTATT
Organism: Neogobius melanostomus; assembly: GCA_007210695.1. Taxonomy (NCBI): domain Eukaryota; kingdom Metazoa; phylum Chordata; class Actinopteri; order Gobiiformes; family Gobiidae; genus Neogobius; species Neogobius melanostomus. The sequence continues at coordinate 338,628 of VHKM01000662.1, read as the reverse complement.
ATTATGCACAGTGGAGTTTTACTTTATGGTACAGGGCACTTCCCTAACATTCTGAAGCTAATACTGCAGACATGTTTGTGACAGAGTACAGCTGTGATAACTATAGTGATGTTACTTTTACAAAACTGAACTAAGAAATGTAGTGTTGTGGGAGGAATATTTTGAATGAATGACACAGGGCCTGCCTTCGGCCACAGCTTTAGACAGTGGTAAATAGTTCATATTATTTCTGTGTTTTTCTAACTTACCATTGCATTGGGATTGACTGTGAATGGCCTTATGCTTCATGGAATATTGTGATTTTGATTATTTGTGTGTGGAAGCCCTGGGCTTGAATAGTTGTTTATAATTTACAGGTATTTATTGATTTTAATAGTTTTATTGTACTGTGATTTGAATTAGTGTAAAACATAGAAACCATGGGACTTGGACTTGCAGGGACAGAGACTTGGACTTGACTTGGACTTGTGGGGTCACAGACTCGGACTTGACTTGGACTTGCAGGGACAGAGACTTGGACTTTGCCTTGGACTTGCGGTCAGAGACTTGGACTTGACTTGGACTTGCGGTCAGAGACTTGGACTTGACTTGGACTTGCAGGTCAGGGACTTATGTGCATCTCTGCCTAAAATACCACACAAGCTGCAATAAACATGAAATATAACTCAATTTGCTTCAGTTAGAAATCAAAGTTTTACAAAGAAAAAATATGGGGAAAATGCTAATAAACGTACAGACGATAAATATAGAGCCCAAAAATATATCGTATTTATTGAACGATAAGTCAATATAGTAATTATCGTGACAGCCCTAGCAGCCCAAGAGTACGTAAAGCTTTTGGGGAGCCACTTGGAAAGGGCTGGTGAGCTTCTGGTTCTCAATCTGGACACATCTGACTATACATTTCCAAAACATTTCACCATCTTCAGTCTCCTGTCTATTACACTGCCTGACCAAGGTAAGGCTTTTAGGTAAGGTTACACCCCACATTCGCTGTGGCGTTGTTTCAATAAGCTTCTGCCATGTCAGAAGATCCAGTGTTGCATTGATTTTTCACCAAGATTTTTGTTTTGATGGGAGATTGTCAACACAAAGCCTTTTCCAGCCCATCCCAACGATTCTCAATGGGGTTAAGCTCTGAACTCTGCGGTGGTATAACCATGTGTGAAAATGATGCCTCATGCTCCCTGAGCCACTCTTTCACAATGTGAGCCCGATGAATCCCGGCATTGTCATCTTGGAATAATGCCGGTGCCATCAGGGCAGAAGAAATCCATTAAAGATGTTCAGGTCGTCAGCTGATCTCATTCTTTGGGCACATGGTCTTGCTGAACCTACACCTGACCAACTGCAGCAACCCCAGATCAGAACAGTTTGTCAAATCCATTGAGGCAGTGTGTGTTTTGTTGCCCTCATGTTTTTACCAAAGGACAACAAATACTTTGTTGTGCTGATGTCCTTAGAACCAGTCACACCAGAATATGAATAACTGCCTGAGTCATAACTGAAGTTGTCCACTTGCATTTCACAACAGAAACAAATTAAAGTTAAAATATACTTTTTTTTTTAAAATCTGGACAGCACATTACACACTCACACAAGCTGAATTGCAAATGAGCTTGACCGTGCTCTGCAGCCTAAAATCATTCTTGCAGCATCATTCTTATACTAGCTACTTTGTTATGTTTTGAGCTTCATTTGATTCATTCGATTATTCATATCATGGCATTATCCAAATGAATGGATCCACGTGTTACCTTGTATCCCAGTTCATGTAGTGGCCTCCATTCATTTCCGACCAGCTGGAGAGGTATCGTTGTCCCGTAGTGTTTCTGCTTTGACGTTGGTTTCCTCTCCACGACATTCCCTGGAAAAAAAGGCGGGAAAATACAGATAAAGCTTCTGAAGACATCTGCAAAGTCTTAGCCACTTTTACTCCACACACCAGACAAATTCTATCCCAGGGAACGTAAACAATTTAAATGTTTGCAAATGGACTAAGTGTGTGTGCTGAATATGAAATAATGGCCATTGTTTGAGTTTGGGGCTTATTACAGCAAACAAATTACCAGCTCATTGATTGTAAGGCAACTTTGAAAAAGCTATGGTAACCCAAAATGGTGTCCAGAAAGTAATACTACTCTGTGCCCATTCCGAGATCGGGTAAATTTTAATAATATGCAGTGAATAAGGTCTTAAAAATGAGCACATCCCTACAATTGGCTGCTCTCGAGTGACTTTTAATATGCTGTCCCTGCACAACTGTTTAACTTCAGGATCAGTGGGACACCAATTGATTTTGTCAATGAAACCTGAGGGACTGATTCAGAAATGTCTTCTTTCTTTCCCCCGTTTTAACTCGCAAGTGTTGAACAAATAAACACTACAGGAGACAGTGAAATGATTCGATTTAGCTTTGAGCGGCCTGTCCCCAGTGAGCTTTTATCTAGCGCTTCTATAGACAGCCGTAAACTATGCCAATACGCTCTCGCAGTCGGCCTCCTAAGAACATAGACATGCCCTAATCCAATATGGACGCCCTCGAAGCGTGACGGAAACAAGCGGCAGCAAAACACAGTCATAGGTCTGAGGAGAGTTGAACAGTTATTAACAATCAACAATAAAATCAACAATAAAAGATTTGTAATAAAATAAATGATTGTATTTTATTTCTATTGATTGGGTTCTATTTATTAAATGCCACCTCTTAGTTAAAGCCACACTGCGTAACATTTTACCCAATAAAAAATACTGAATTACAAGCATTTATTGTATGTCAGATATTTTCATAATTGAAAAATACCTCATAAATACACAAACAAACAAGTGCCTTTGCTGTGAGCGGCTCAGCTCTCCTCAGACATGACTGTCGCTTTACCGGGAGTGGGTACGTCTCCAGCTCGTTTCCATGGAGATGTGCCTAAAGTCAGCAGAATTTGATATTTAAATAGGTTTGGTTTTCATCCAAATCAATTCTTTGATTACCCACTGCATTTTCTGTGTTACATGTAAGCTGGTCATTACGAGCCTATTGTGTACTGATGGCAACAGTATAGTCCAAAAAGTTACTCAGTGTACCTTTAACTTAAGATACATAAAACACATGCAACTTGCAATTATTCATACTTGGTTCATACTTAGTTTTGTATTAGTTCATGATTAACTTTGTCTTTGTAAATGCTTTTTATGTTGCCTATGAAGTGTCAATGAATAATATATACGTAGCTTCGTATTGTTCTTTTTTCTAAGCCATTTTTTCCCCGTAAAGCTTGATTTAAATTGCCATCTTTAAAAAAAGCTGAAGTAGTAACCATAGCAGTTTTGATAGTTGTACAGAGCAAGAAGGGTTTTAAGTACTCTTTAAGTACTCTATCGGCGTATTCTTTAACTATATAGAGAGGAGATGGAGACTCGTTCTATTAAAATCAAAATCATTATTTTATTCCCTGAATTTACAGACTAAACAAAAGTTATGCAGCTGTCCCAGGTACCCATGTTGACCAGCCAGGAGGGGACGAGAGAGAGAGGGAGGAGGCCCGTGGGTTGGCCTTTTATAAACACAGGAAGTAGGCGTCTCCCATAGACTGTTAAAAAGAATAGACCGCTCCTCCTCACTCCTCCCCGTTTACCACAATGACCACGTTCGAGGGGGAAATCATGGCGGATTTACAGACTCCTCCTCCCCAGCTCTGACGAAGCATGTTCCTAATAAGGGCATAAGGGCGGGATTTTCACTGTAGACTCGGCCCTTGCGTGACGTGTAGCTCGCGCAGCTCCAATGCTAACAGTCCGACCTCCGTTAAGTAGGAGATTAAAAAATTTTTTTTTCGAAAACCAGCCTGGTTTCTTTTTTTGTGAGTAACCCAGCGTTATGTCAGGAGGAATATGTAGCCATAGAAAGTGTTAAAAAAAAAAACAGGCATTAAAGTTGTTTTTAACATGTCTAAAGTCCAATGCTTTTCAATGGGGGCCTAGCGATGATATGGAGGTACTACAGCAATGGCGGAGCAATGGCCTCCAGTGTTGCGGTCATAAAGCAGAGCAGCCAGCGGCCATTGGCGTCTCCTTGTTGACACTTCTTCTGCGTCTGCGCCATCTGACTCTTAACACACTGCCCCCCAGTGGATTCCAAGAGTAAGGACAACAATAAAATGGGGGCCTTTAAAGCAGAGATTACATCACAGTTTCATATATAATCATTAAAGCCTATTATGACAAAAACATATATAGAAATATTCAATAGTACATAAATTACCAATAAGACAAAGGAACACATCATAAGGGAAGAGGAACATGTTCAGTATGTAGTGTTTTTGTGATACTTGAGGAGTTGTACTTTCAATTGTTTTAATCGTACTTGCCATTTGCGGTACAACTGAAATCATACATAATTCTAATTTCTTTCAAAAACCAGGAACAAAGCCAATATGATCAGTACGATTGTCGAAAACACAATCCTGAAATTGGTAAGCGCCAGGCGAATCATTTGGCTCCGAGTTGAAAGTACATAAAAGAACAATAGGCCTTCTTGATCTACACCCTGTTCCAATAATCAGAGCGCTGTTTCCACTTGAAGCGCTCATAAAAGTTGCACTATATCTTTTAAAGCACATTGCAGGGGACTCAAACCTAATAGCACTCTGCTGCAGGACCTGGCTAACGTTGTTTTTTTTTGTTTTTTTACGGTAATCGGCTCACACAGCGGGGAGGCCATTTTCAGCCTGGGTCTCTATAGCCGAACCAGCGGGGGTTGTTAGTGCCGTTAGTTTTGGTGCACAAGTTCTAAATCACACAGTTGCATTTTCCATTGGCGGGACGAGAAAGGCACTTCATGGGCGTGTGAGGTCTGGGTAATAAATGATTTCACAACCAAAAGCTTTGTTCCACTGTCAATTCCAAATCAGATTCAAATCAAGATAAAACATCTGCAATTACTCACAATATTGTTACCATCTGACGTGAAGAGATGGATCGTGACTAAAGACACAATAACTCAAGTTTATTACCAAGAAAAAGTACTTATTCAGTGACGTGTGAAGTGAATATAGAGAGCCTGAAACAGCAAGAATTCTATTTATCTATTTCTTGTAATCATATTAAGGTCCTCTGCTTCATGGAGCTTCTCCAACGCACAGAGCTGTTCCTTTGGCTGTGAATTGAAATGATATGAGTCTCTTACAAACTTTCATCTGAAGTTTTGATGATCAACGAAAATAGCTGGACATTTTTCGTCATAGTTCGAGTCTCATAAACAACTGATGAATTTGTTTTAGTCTAATTTTGTGGTGCTGTTGGTAGAGATCGGAAGGTCTCACGATCGGAAGGTCGGGGGTTCGAACCCCAGCTCCTGAAGATGCACGCTGTTGTCGTGTCCTTGGGCAAGACACTTCACCCTCACCACTTCACCCTCCTCGCCTCCAGTGTCTGCGTACATTGGTGTATGAATGAGAGTGTGAGTGGGTGACTGGTTCCTTGCTGTAAAGCGCTTTGGGCCTGATGAAGGTAGAAAATCCCTATATAAGTTGAGGCCATGTACCATTTTAGTCAGCAAAAAAAAAAAAATACATTGACTAAAATATCACTTCCTAATAGAATGTGCTTGTGTGTCCACCATCAAATCTACCGCAGATAAGCAAGATGGGATCCTCTGGCAAACAACAGCCTGTTTGAGCCAGCCAGTAATAGTGGTAGCAGTATTTAGTAGGGCTGGGACAAAATATTGGATCGGATCGCGATTGCTGCAATACAAAGTATCGCTACGTTATCAACTTTATCACTTTATCATCGCAATTCGCTTTCAATACTTTTGAAAGCGAATTGCGATGCATTTTTATCCGGCACTCCTTTGTTTTCCAGTGACAGTTGCACAGCACTTTGTTACAATTTGTGTTCATGCACTTTCCAATATTAAAACGTCAATAATTGGCGCCTGAGTCTCGTGATAAGTATCGGATTGTGACAAAAGTGTATCGTCCCCCCCAGCCCTAGTATTTAGCGTGTACCATTTTACGGCTTCGGTCATGTGATAGTGCTGTTTCATCTTCGCATCCCGTTCCTCTGCCCCATGTCCTTTTCTGCAGAAGAAAATCCATCTCCCAGTCCTCTAGGCCACCTTCACCTGTTCTTTTACCCAACGAAGCCATCGTAGCAACGCACAGAACGGAAATTTTTGCAACGATAATAACGATCACAGTTCAATGAAGTTATGTTACTTTCATATATTACATTGGCGACTCAAACTACCAAAACTATGCCAAACTAAGCTGTCCTTAATCGTATTGTAGCCACCTTTGTCTTCTCGGGACGTCAAAACTACTGAAACGACCTTCAAAAGCTCCCTTAATCTCTTCAGGGGATCATCCATGCCCCCCTCTAGACTAGTAAATTCACACATCCCTCTGGTTAAACCTCTGTTTCTGCCTTTACTCAGCATGCACTCCCCCCCAGACTTTTTTTACTGCTTTAATGAGGTTAGGCTGACCCCCTGTTGCTGTATGCCATGCCCTTGCCAACGCATGCTTCTTATCTCCGGTGGATTTTCACGTTTTCTGGACTGCTGAGCTCACTGATAGAAAGTGTGCTCCATCCTACCTACTACTATCTCACTATAACTCACAGTACTATACGACTTACTTTTACACCCCACTGTAGTTTTTTTTTTTTGCCAACGCCTGCTTCTTATCATCTCTGGGAGTAATTTTTTTTGCTGAGCTGGTAACCCCGGGCTCTGTGCTATCAGCTGTTCCACTGACCCACTGTGATAGACTCCAGAGAGTGACGAGAAACAGAACTAACCCGGGTTATTAACGGCACGAGAGATAATAAGCAGACGCTGCAGTTAAGACCAATGAGTCATGCGTAAGAGAGAGAGAGGGAGAGGGAGAGGGGGGAAGAGAGGGTTTTCTCAAACGTTTCACACCATTTACCACGTCATAAAATATTTTAGCCTTATGTAGCGGGTAGCAGAGTTCCGTGACTACGACACAGGGGGCCACCGTTGCCCGCCATTGTTGCAATACCTCCAGCAGAACGAGCTAGTTTTCCATTAGAAAGCACTCCTTTTTACACACGTTTAAAACAATTGTAAAGCCTGGTTTCTAATTTTGTTAAACTTTCTACAGCGAGATATTCCTCCTGTGATAACCCTGGGTAAGGTACAATTAAATAAGGCGTTTTTTCGTATGGTACTTTTTTGAAATTTTGTATATTAACGAGGGCCGGACTTTGATTGACAGGCCGTTAGCATCAGCGCTAACGGCGTGGGCGCGGTCACGACCAAACTACACACCCCGCAATGAAGATCCCGCCCTTATGCCCTTTTTAGGAACATGCTCAGTTGGAGCAGGGTAGGAGGAGTCTGTAAATCAGGGGTGCCCAAACTTTTTGTCTCCGATGGCCAAAATGAAAAAGTGCCTGTGGGTCGCGGGCCAAACACGGTGATGTCAAGCATGTAGCACATACTGTATAACTGCAAATAATAATAGTTACTTTGTTTTATTTTTCGGTAGCCTATACATTTGCATTTGATTCTATATGCAAATAACATGCTACAGTAAAAGAAATGTTAACTATGGCAAAAGCCTAGTTTTAGTAGAACAAAATCCGCAATTGCAGCAATATAGTCCAAAATGTAAACAACAACAACACCTGTATCTACAGAACCTACAATGACTTAACTCATTCATAATTAAAGTGTCTGTTCAGCATCAGTTCTTTATAAGTCAATTTTTAACATGTACCAGTGGATGTCAACAACCATTGCAATAAAAGTTGGAAAATTGGGAAAGTTGACGTTACAACGCTCTATGATAAACACCAAGACGACACCACAATAGTGTTTCCTTAACTTTGCGAAAGGAGTGAAACAGCGCCCCCAATTTTACGCTGGTGGCCAGAAAGTGTACTGCATCCATATTTACCATTGAGAATGAATGGGAGAGAGTTGGTATTAACCATATGCGGCACAAAAGTAGGTCACTCTCTGGTCACTCTCTGGGGTGCCCCGCTTTGGGCACCCCTGCTGTAAATCCAGCATGGATTCCCTTTCGAACGTGGTCATTAACGCAAACGGGGAGGAGTGAGCAAGAGCTGTCTATTATTTTTTACAGTCTATGGTCTCCTATAGACTGTATCCTAGTCTATAATGGAACTGTCTGACAGCTGATAAGTGACACTTCAGGTGGTACTCTCTGTCACTGCATCGAACAGATCAGTTTGTGGATGCAAAACAACTTTCTCCAACTAAATTCAGACAAAACTGAAATCATTGTCTTTGGCCCACAGACACAAAGACAAAGTGTTATCAGTCACCTTGAGTCTCTTGCTCTAAAACCAAAAAATCAGGTTAGAAATCTAGGAGTAATCATGGACTCAGACCTGAACTTAAACAGCCACATCAAAGCAATAACATCATCAGCTTTTTACCATCTGAAGAACATTGCTAAGATCAGAGGAATAGTGTCAAAACCAGACTTAGAGAGACTCATCCATGCATTTGTCTCTAGCAGGTTAGACTACTGTAACGGCCTGCTCACTGGCCTGTCTAAACGAGCTGTTAGACAGCTGCAGTACATCCAGAACGCTGCTGCTCGAGTCCTGACAAAAACCAGGAAATACGACCACATTAGTCCAGTGCTCCGATCTCTGCACTGGCTTCCTGTCACTCAGAGAATAGAATTTAAAACAGCTCTGCTTGTGTACAAGTCTTTTCATGGTTTAGCACCAAAGTACATCTCTGACATGTTAGAGCCGTATGAACCATCTCGGGCCCTGAGAACTTCAGGGAGGGGTCTCCTGGTGGTTCCCAGAGTCAATAATAAACACGGTGAGGCTGCGTTTCAGTTTCATGCAGCTAAAATCTGGAACAGTCTTCATGAGGATGTGAGACAGGCCTCAACTCTGACAATGTTCAAATCCAGGCTGAAAACAGCTCTTTTTACCCGTGCATATGAAAACTGAAAGTATTTTATCTGCACTCTTGACTTTTACTGTAATTGATTAACTTTGTGTTGTTGTTTTATTGATTGATTTTAACTGTTTTCTTGTAATTTTTTCTGCAACTGTGAAGCACTTTGAATTGCCTCGTGTATGAATTGTGCTCTACAAATAAACTTGCCTTGCCTTGCCTACTTCTGAGGACAGCTTGCAGATTGTGGCTGAAACATGTAAAGGTTACAATTAATTAATTAATTATTCGACATCTCAAATCCTAGTGTCAAATGAACTTTGTAAGTTATACTAGTGACACAAGTAGACACAATGAACGTTGCTAAGCTCAGGGGTAAACCATGTCTAAACTAATTGGCAAAGTGGTGTAGTGCTTAAAACTCCTAACACGATGTCAAAAAGGTTCAAGTTCAATTCACTGACAGATCAATATTACTTTTATGTGTCGGTTTCATCAACTGCACAAGCTATAATATTTAGTTTGAATTATAAGCTATTAGATTTGATCTCCCTGAATGGCCGTTTTATGTGTTTCTCGCCGTCCATTTAACATTATGTGTTTAATTTCAGCGCTGAGTTGAGTTGAGGCCATCGCGGCGCGCGGCGCAGATGGGATCTCCATTGCACTTCTGTGGTTAGCTCCCGTCAGCTTTGAAGAGAAACGCTGCACACCGCTTCAAAGCACGGCCATTTCAATAAGAATCTTGTAATGTGGTGGGCCCTAAGGTGGGGAGGGACTGTTTTTATTGAAGTAAGTTTTCTTGAGCAAACAAAACCTTGCAATTTGAAAGGTCACAATTGGTAAATCACAAACAGCTGCCATTATTTAGGAGCTAAACTGAATACCTGAATATCTTATGCCTTAAAATCCTGCCTTGTAATACCTTGTAAATCAGACATTTGTTGGTCTGAAGTCGTCACAAATTTAGGCAAGTAAGGCTTTCTCATTACTCCATACAGTTTATTTATTTCACTTAAAGTTTTAAAATATCATCGCTCTTTCCATGCTACTCTATCACTGCAATAATTATTTTATTCCTACCTATAAATGACATTATTAGTGGAAACACATAATTCTTTTCCAAGTGCCCACAGACCTGGGTGCTTTCTGTTGCTGACATGAAACTAAAGTGGTATTTGGGGAGTGATAAAAGAGGCACTGGGACCCGAGAAGTCTTATTTATACTTTCAATAAAGCCAAATGTAAACAGAGGACTTAATAAAGGCTTAGTCTTGGCCGTGTGTTGTTCCCGCCGAGCCCTGGTGTAGACAAGCAAGGGCTGTGTCACTTATGGCCTTAATAAAAAGCACAGGGGAGATTGTATATGTGCAAGCACTGCAATGGGCGGATGGGACATAGAACAGAGCAGGGACTGTAGCAAAAGCCTTATTAGAATACTAAATCTATTATAGTTGGAGGAAAGATTGTGTTTGCGTTTTTATATGATCATGTATTGTTATATTATTTAATTCCACTGCCTGACCAAATAAAAGGTCGTCTCCTGGACTTAACTAACTGTTCTGATCTGGGGTCGCTGCCGTTGGTCAGGTCTAAGTTCAGCAACACTATGCGCCCGAAGAATGAGATCAGCCTGAACCCGAATATCCTGAATGACCAGGTTACTCCATTAATTGATTTCTTCTTCCCTGATGGCATGAGCATAATTCCAACATGGCGGTGCTCATCGGGCTCACACTGTGTCCAGACCATAACCCCATGGAGACTCTTTGGGATGTGCTGGAGAAGGTTTTGCACAGGGGTCACACTCTCCCATCATCAATACAAGATCTTGGTGAAAAATGAACGTATAACACTGGATCTTTTGACATTGCAGAAGCTTATTGAAACAACGCCAGCGAATGTGTGCTGTAATCAAAGACCTAAGACTTGTCCTAAAATTGCCATCAAGACTTTAAAGGGATATTTCAGGATTTTTGACATAGGGCCTCATTTCCTAGTTATCCAGAGTGTTGTTGATGTCTGGAGATATTTTTTTCTTGAATTCATGCAGTTCTTATATTTGAAGAGTCTAGTGGCGCTAGGCTAGAGCAAGGCTACAGCATTTCTACGGTATCAGCTAGCCTGCATTAAAAACAGTCTGACCCACTCCACAGTGCACCTGAGGCAAATCACTTATAACACCAGACTAACCATATAAATGTCTGTGTTAGAATCATTTTTGAAATATAACTGACCTTGTATCACATGAATTACCGCATTTTGAGGGACTATTTTCTCGCAGATCACTCCGCCGCTGTGTTAGCTTACAGCCACGAAGCTGATGCTGCTCAAATATAAGTTTTAAATGCAAAATGGTTAAAATTATTCTATCGACACAAACATTTATATGGTTAGTCTGGCGTTATAAGTAATGTACCTCAGGTGCACTGTGGCGTGGGTCAGACTGTTTTTTTACTGATACCATAGAAATGCTTTAGCCTTGCCCTAGCCTAGCGCCACTAAGCTCTTCAAATATAAGAACTGCATGAATTTAAGAAAAAATATCTCCAGACATCAACAACACTCTGGAAAACTAGGAAATGAGGCCCAATGTCAAAAATCCTGAAATATCCCTTTAAGTTGATAAATACTTACGTCATCACCAACATCGTCAATTTCTTTACGAATCAGATCTTTGTGCACATTGTCAACGTGAGCACACGGAGAAGACTGTCATATACTGAAATATTTGCAGCCATTTGCTCATATTTATTGTGATTTATTATGCAGCACTAATTGGCTGGTTACTTTTCCATCAGTCAGCTGTGAGTCAATGCTGCTTACCACCACCAAGTGTGGGAGTTAATGAATAATGGTAACAGTAGTTTGTAAAGCACGGTCCATTGGTACTTTGCTGGATGAGGTGTCTTGCAAGATGGCAGTATGAACTGGCTAGAAAAGGACTAGGATTAGCTAACTACTGAGCCACTGTCTCCAGGAGATTATGAGCAAAACCACACTCTGAGATGTTCTTATTTGGGTTAGTTTAGCAGCCAAAATCATCGTATTATTCATTCACAAATTGTCAAAACCATGCTTTTACTTGGGGAAATCAGTGACCAGGGTTGCCAGGTCCGCGGTTAAACCGCGGAATTGGGCGGTTTTTTAAGCCATTCCGCGGGTGAAAAAAACTGTCTGCGGTTTTTTGCCTTGCTGTTTTCAATGTAAAATTGGCTATTTCTATCTTATTTTTTGATCAAAATCACTATTTCAAATGACAAAATCTAAAATCCAAGGCTCTGTGAGCTGCTTTTTCAATGAGAGAGGGAGAAAGGGGCGGTTTCTCATCATCGCGGGAGCACATGGGCTCTGTTTACTGGTAAACAATATTGGAAATTCCAGCCGCGCCGTATGTCCGCGGGTTTTCCGCGTTTTTTCTGATATTTTTGGGCGGGTTTGGCTCCCTAGACCTGGCAACCCTGCCAGTGACCTTCAGCTAACTGATTCAGACTTCAAAAATCAAATTTTCCCCTTGGCAAAAACGAACCAACAACTGTTCACCGACATTGGTCCCTCAAGCCGGCAAAGATCAGCAAAGACGGGAAGCAGGCTGCAAATATAAGCAAGCAGGGTTTCTCATACAACTGTGGAGCAAATTTCTAAATGCAATTTTCATGAGAGGTATTGCGATCGAGCTTTATTTTAGTTTTTTAGTTTTTTTATCCAAGGTCACTCTGCATATTTCATCATGTACTATGTGTGAGAGAAGAGTGTAATATAAGGCCAAACTAATACAAGAATCACATTTCAGAACATGCTTGTAGACGTCTGAACTACAGTGATAAGAAGAGCCCATGCACCGATTATTTTATAATTGCAGCCTTTGTGACTTGCTAATTGTGAGCATTCAAATCGCAGTGCTGATGCGATTGTAAGTAATTATGACACCCTCTGAGGCAGATGCTGGATAATGTGGGTTAATCATTGGATCAACTGGTGCAATTTCCAAGTTCATCTGGTGAAACACTGTATTTAATTTTGAGAAAAAGAAACTCTAAGGTGCCTTGTAAAACTAAATTTATGAACAGGAGTTGTAATTGTAATTTACTAAATACTCAGTAAGAGCAGTGGTTAAGTATGTTAACAATGGCAAAAGCCTAGTTTTAGTAGAACAGAACAACTGTAGCAATAAAGTGCAAAATGTAAACAACAGCAACACCTGTATCTACAGCACCTACAGTGACTTTACCTCATTCATTTGGTAACTCAAAGAAAATGCCATATTAGATCATTTTGAAAGTGTCAGTTCAGCATCACATGTACCTTTGTTGATGTCATCAACCTTTGCAATAAAAGTTGGAAAACTGGGAAAGTTGATGCTATAACGCTCTGTGATTGATAAATACCCAGACACCATAACAGTGTTTCCTTAACTTTGCGAAAGGAGAGAAACAGCGCCCCCAATTTGACGCTGGTGGCCCAAAACTGTACTGCATCCACATTTACCATTGAGAATGAATGGGAGACAGTTGGTATCAACCAGATGCGGCGCAAAAGTAGGTAACTCTGGCGGGCCAATGGAATTGTTCCGGCGGGCCAAATTTGGGCACCCCTGCTTTAGAACCACTATAAACTTCATTTTTATTTATTTATTCATTTGCGCAGAACGACGTGTGCAGAAGAAAAAAAGACTGAAGGTGCTATCACATGTACTGACAAAAAATGCCAGCAGAGGGCGCAATCCTGCTCAAAATGAAAGTAATAACAATCGGCAAACTAATTTAATCTGCTAATCGGGACCAGAAGGTGTGCAGACTCGAGAAACTCCAGAGAAACTTCATGGATTCCTCTGTGTGTGACGTACTGTACTTATAGCGGTGTCGGCTGGTGTTTTGCGTGCAGACAGACAAAATATGGAGGATCACAGAAACATGCGCGATTTAAACCAAACACCACCATCTGGTCGAAGACTCTAAAAAGTCAATTTTGCACGAGATGTCCCCGCTTTGAGCATCTGCAAAGACCTCTTTTTGATTACACACACACACACACGAGATGCACTCGTCCAAAACCACGTCATATAGCACTTCAAAATGAGATTTCTGTTTTGACAACACCCACTAAAATGAAACAAATTCCACACGAAGAAACTCCAGTGATCAAAAACGTCTTGAAGGACAAAAGGATCACGCACTTCTCCCGCTCTGCGATGTTTGGCAGCTCGTGTCCGCTCTATAAGAACCACAACTGGAGCGTGTTTTCTCCATGAATGCATGTGGACCGTATTAAACCGTGAGGATGAGGCAACGTTGGATCGACTTAAACTGTAAAAAATAATAACTTTGGTCATATCAAATGCAAGTGGGTCTGGACGAACGGTCTAATACGACGATTAAAAGGCAATAGTGCAAGGGTAGGCAACCTCAGGCCCGCGGGCCAAATCAGGCCCTCCAGCACAGAACCTCTGGCCCTCGGGATGTTTTAAACTATTTTGAAGATTATATTTTTACACAAAACTGAGATCAATTCCGTTATTGTACTCTAACAATGTGCAAAATACAGTCAATTCTTTCCAAACAGAACTCCAAATTAGGTCATAGGGCTGTGTACGGTTCATTTTTATTCGATACCGATACCTGATCGATACTTTTTCCGATACCTATACTAAAATATTTGTCTTCTAGAACCAGAAATAGAACAATAATGTGTGGAAGATCTGCAGATTTACAATATCAGGTTAATCTCCATTGTCAAGAAATGTGGAAAAAAAAAAATGGGGGAATAATTTTGGGTGAAAATAGGTAATAAATTGGGGGAAATTTGGAGAATATTAGTAATAAAAAATGGGAAAACAAGAAAAAAATGTGTAGAAAAACTGGGAAAAATGGGGCAAACATTGAGCAAATAAATAAATTGTGTTTTTGATACTTTCTTTTTTTTTTATATACTAGACTGGTATCGTTTAACTGTACCCAGCCCTTAATCATGTACATACAACACTGGCATTTGAAGAAAATAGTGCTTTACTTTGGGCTAAGATTGGCAGGTCCGGCCCTTGGTCTTTTTACAGTGGCGAAAACTCGATCGAGATTTTGTTTTGTCTGGGGCAAATGTTACCGAACGGGAAGCTTTATGCCCGTTGCTCCTTAACCTCTTAACCCCCCACCTGAACCGAGCACATTTCCTCCAGTTCGGCTTCAACCAAATCTGAAAGCTTCTTGAAAAAAAGTGTCCAAAAAAAAAAAAGCAACAAAAATGAGCCGAGAAGCAATGAAAAGTAATGTAAAAATGGTTAAAGGGACTAGATGCAAGTTGGTCATTATAAATACTCACTACTGCCACCTCAGGTCTTACGCGTAACTGCAGTCTCTATATTAAGCTCGTGCGTGACGGCACTTCGGACCCGAATTAACTTTTTGAGTGACAGTGCAGGATTTTAGAGGCAGTTGTGGTGAACAGGTCTGGGCTCATTCTGCACATTAGGACATGGCTGAAACATGTAGGGGGAGGAAAATACATAATTTTAACATTTTTAAACTCTGCATAGTCCCTTAAAGACAACACGGCAACAATAAGAAAAATATCCGTTCACCTCAGTTTTGTAGGTCTTAGCTTTCAAATGAGGCGTTACATCGGCCAATAGGCTGTAACTTTTTAGATTTGGTTCAAGCTGAACTGGAGAAAATGCACTCGGTTAAGGCGGGGGTTAAGAGGTTAATATAATATCTGGTCACACTTTATTTTACACTACCATCATACATTGTACCAAACTAATTAAATTTAGTACATTGTAATCTGCTTTGTAACACTCTGTAATAACTTGTACCTATGTGTTACATACACAATGGAATAATGTGTATTAGCACTTTGGTGGTAAGGCATAAGGCCCTTAGTGTTAGGGTCTTACGTCTTATTACATTATGTACCACCAAAGTACTAATACACATTATTCCATTGTGTATGTAACACATAGAAGTTATTACAGATTGTTACATAGCACATGACATAGTACTGAATATGGCAGGTACGATGTAAATAAAGTGTTTCCTAATATCGGTCTGATAAACACACTTCATGGCTTAGTGCAAAAGGGAATCTGTTTGAAGAGCTTATTATGAATGGACAATTAGTTGTTGTTTTTTGTTACAGAGAGGAATATACAGTACTACTGGATTCAAATACTGAGGCCACAGAAATGCAGAATTCATGAGTATCCTTCTCTAACTGTGCCTCATCTGCCCATGGACTCTGCTGAGGAGCGCAGCCAGGGTCACCCTCACTACGGATTCCTGCTAAGCTCAAGGCCCACTGCCCTCGATGACAAACATTGGTCGGGTAATCAGCTCTTGGTTGCCTCTTGTTTATTCCAATGGGAATTAAATGCTCTCACCCTCCAAAATCAGGGCCAATCAGTGTAATTTAGCACAGATACAACCATGATTCATAGAAATGGGAAGAATCTGCGTGAACTGGAAATGTGGGGTCCGCAAACACTGAAGAGTTTAAAAATTAGCTGCAATAACAACACCCCCGATTCAGGTTACTCATTCTGTATCAAATGTGCTAATTAATTCTGAAATGTATCCGGAGGTGAAACAATCGCTCGATTTAAATCCATTAATCCTATAATCTGCCCTGTGTTTGCTGTTACTCTAGACTTGACTGTATGAATGTGGCGAGTGAAAAGAGGCTGCTAATCTTGGCCAGGGTCCATTGTAAACATGTGACTAAGGGGAGGAGAGGGGCGCTCTGTCAACACTCCCCAGGGCTGGTCTCAGGAGGGCCAACTATACACAGTGAAATCATAACTATGCTAAATACTGTACGTGCAGCTCGCAGGTGACATCATAATTAAGAGACCACACATGGGCTTTTTTTTTTACAGTAAGGATTTAAGGAAGTCTAAGCTTACGAGGTGTGATATCTTAGAGGGATTTCTGAAGGGATGGCATAACATTGGTTCTCAAACCACGTTTCATGAAATATTTGACCTTCCCAGAACCGCTACGCCTAGAGCGAGGTCAAATCAGGGCTTTAATGTTCCCAAATTAAAAAAAAGAAATTGGCCGAAGAGCAATCAAAGTTGAAGCCCTTTCTGATTGGAATAAGCTCCCCGGGTCAATTAGATCCATCACATCCCTCAATCATTTTAAGATTCATCATTATTTACAAACAAACAGCTAATTTTAAAGCAGAACTAAGTAACTCGTGCCCCTAGAGGCCATTAGCGCCACTGCAGGTGTCGTAGGAGGTTGCGTTTTTTTTGCTCATTAATTGTCCGTGAGAGTAAATACTACGCTGACAGAAAAGACAAAGGGAGAGAGGGATATTGTACATCCAGTTACACAATGGAGATCATTTTTTTCACTCAAACTTGGCTGTAAATACTGTATAAGTGGCGCTAGCCCGCAGTTAGCTTTGCCCATTAGCCTATTAGCTAGGAAAGTTGGCAGGAAAGTTGCAATTGTGGTTTTCTGACCAGAGACACCAGGGGGAGATGAAAGACCCCCCCCAATCATCCCATTAACACTTGTGTTACCCCCAGAGGGACTACGGAAAGGATTTATTAAGGTAAACTTAGATCTTCAAGTTTAAGTTCATTTATTTTTGTTAGTGTTGGTTTAATGCTTGTTTTGTGTTTGTCTTTTTTTGTCGACTGTTGTTTTTGTCGTGTTGCCCTGATTATTGTTTTTCTTATGTAAAGGCAGAGGTGATGTATCAAGTCTCTATTTTTTTTTCTTTAATATTGCAAATACATTGTTATTATTTTTTGTTTTGTTATGATTTCTTGGTTATTGTATGAAAGGCCTATGAGAATTGATGGTACGAGGGTTATATAATTGTAGAGAGCTATTTGTCATGCATGCATGCTGTTTGTTTGATTGTTGTTGCTGTTGTATTGTGTTGCTGTATTCCTATGTTCTGTGATTTGTGTCTATTTGTCTATCTAATGTTACGTGCCCAAAATCCGCGGAAAAGCTTAAAAATCCGCCCAATTGGACGTGGCAAAAGTGCACCTCTGCCAGGTACAATACTCTCAACTAAAATGGAGGTTAAAGCTGATCTAGATTAAAATAAATTGATAACAATTTGATGTAATTAATATATAACCTTTTACACTTGCATGGTCTTGGGTAAAATTAATTGAACCTGCCGAGCTCTACCCCCCACCGGTAACCGCAGCACATAATGACCTTATGGGAAATGGATCTCACGACAGCAGTATTTCCCTATAGGCTCGGCTGGCAGGTGGTCCCGAGAAATAAAGTCACGAGAATTTGTCCAGTTCCACCCCCTGTGGGCATCGGAGTAAGGGTACCATTAAGCATGAGACCCCCTGTCTGTGTTCCCAGGAAATGATGAAGTCAAAGGCAGCGTGAAAGCTATTAATTTGGCCTCACTGATGCTTTACTTATGATCTGACTGGGATTTTACGCTGTCCTTCCTGACTTGACACTTACAGTATTGACTGGCTGAAAGTTTCCCTTAAATCTAGATCTGACTGTGCGGTTTGTCAACATTTTGGCATTATATATTAGGATTGTTTTTACTTTTACTTGAGTATGTCTTTCCCCTCGGCTGCCTAACACTGGAAATCCCATGTAACTGCGTCTAATGAGCTTTGGCATTATACCTATACCGCCTTTATCTTCGGAAAAGTCATGCAGTATCTAGCCTTTATTAAAAATAGCAGGAAGATGGATGTCTATAGACCTGGAGGATTACATAATATTACAGGGTATGAACACGGTTTGGGTTTTGGGCCATCTTTACTGATCTGGCTCATGGTACAATAACAATAGAAGCCATATTAACCTTAGGCCCCCGGCTCAAAATCGATACAAGAAAATCTATATTTGCGGTACATTACCTTCTCATCATGCAGTGCCTTCCACCATCTGCAGCTATGAGATCCTATGCGGAACCACCAGAGGATATAAGGAAGAGAATCTACAGGGAATGTAACCGATCAAGCGTGACATAAAGATGAATTACAGTGCTCTGGTGAATAACAGGGTGACACATTAGGCGATGTGTCGGATGGCAAGTGCAAATGTTGTCCTCCGAGCTGACGTGTTAAAAGCAAGATAAATATATGGAAATGCACATGATTTGAGGGAAACTGCCAGCTAAAGACTACTTGCCCAGACCAATACAGCGCACACTCACACACTTTGCACCCTGTGAATTGCCAAATGTGCAATAAGAGAAAAGCAATACAAAATAAGTAAATATACAGTCAATTGGCCAACCCGCTAATTATTATTATTTATTTGTTCCTTGACTTTATTCCATAGGCAAGCTAGCCAATTCTCTTCAAGATGTGTATTTAGTCCACACACTTTCCTCTTATTGTTTCTGTGCTCAAATTGCCTTCTTTCTTAAGACATATATTATCCTTTAGCGTTGTTTTTTTTTTTTTTCCACTGAGGGTCCAAGAGAAGCCTGGATCATTCTTGAGGGAGACATATCATCCAAATTAGACTATAGAGACGGCATACAAGGGGGCGTGGAAAGAAAACCTCTATGTGGGAGTCTCAGTTTGTCACTTTTTGTTATCACACACAAATCAAGGCAAAATCTGGTCCACGTCGATGTTTTTTTTCCACAGCAAATTGCTCAGTAGACGCAAAAAAATAAATAAATAAACGGCACTCATAGCTAAAGTTAGTATATGTAGCATGAAGCTAACGTAGATTCCCGGTTAGCGTTCTCTATTTTTTACGTATTTATGGGCTGTTGAAGCTCTTTGCTTTTATTTAGAAGAAAAATAGATTCATTGTTCAACTTTTTTTTTTTTTTTTTTTAAGTTTAACAGGGTAAAACAAGACGACAGTTGAAGGAAGGGGACGTGCATACATTAATTAATGGGTGGGGAGACCAGGACAACAAGAATGGACACGAATTTGCTTTTACATTATATAGATATTTTGCTGTGTTTATCCAGAGGCTGGCGTTTAAGGAAAGGAAAATGAATTGAAAAGAAAAAGAAAAAAAAAATAATAATATTAATGATAATAATTTCAAATAGATAAAATCAAAGGGAGGGGGGAGAAGAGCAGAAGAAGAGGAATGGAAGAAGCAAACAAACAAGAAGAAAAAAAAACACATACGTATACATAAACACATACACATACATACATATATACATATACCCATATTCCCGTCTCTTAGCCATTCCTCTTTCTCTTTCCCCTTTTTATTTATTTTTATTTATTTATTTTATTATTATTATTTATTTAACATTTGTTAAAGTAATGGTGGGGAAATGGTAGAAAGTTCCACCAGTTTATAACCAGTGTCCTACACTCGCACTCACAAACACTCTCATTCCTCTTGGCCTATTGTACATGTTTTTTGTAGGGGAAACCGGAGCCCCTGGAGTACACCTACGCAGACACTAGAGCATGCAAACTCCACACAGAAGCAAAGGGTAAGGGTGTTAACCGCTGCATCACGATACAACATTCACCGTTCTATCACGTGTCATTCCCACTGTGGCCTGCAGAGGGCGCACCAGGTCAATTCAAAATCCTGACCGGTGCAGTCTACCGTCTTTCCCATACATTTAACATTTCAAAACATAAGATTTTAATGCTGCGGGACCTGAATATTGATCCACTTTGAAATAAGTACTTTTGTCATCGTGACTGAAATCCAATAAAACGCACATAGTAGTCGCCTTGTCCGTCTCGCTAAGCTCTCCATTACAAAGCACTGACCCTGGGTGGATGTTTTATGCCATACAGAAGATGGATTATCTGAAGCCGGCACATTACTCCGCTTTAAACCTCTCTTCATATGGAAGTCATTCACACTGGAAAATATTTGCATTAGTTGGACTTGGGACAGGGTTTGGTTACGATTCCCCTGAAATGCTCCCTGCCTTCTTTGTAAACCCCCCTCTTCAGTGCGAGCGGGCCCAGATACAGTGTGTGATCGCGCAAGCCGCAGAATGAGTACTTTGGCGTGGGTTAATACTATGTTACAATGTGGCAACTGAGGAATGAATTAACAGTGACAAGATAATGATTTGGAAAACTGGAGAAAAGACCTAATTGTTTTTGTAATGAAATGTGGCGGAGTTAATTAACCTATGTTTGAGTGACATGAGCCTCGGGGGGACGCCTTGACATTTCTTTAATCAGGTTATGACTACAGGTGATTTTCTAGAAATGAATCTCTCTCTGACATTACACTCTAACGCTTAAAACAATTACTCAAAGAAGTAAGAAAATAAACAAAAAATACAAAATGCAATGTATTTTTAAATACTTAATGCAAGATAATATTCTCTACTCAAATGTTGCCAAGTCAAGTTGTTTTAACACTTTTGTGAAGTAAAATTAGTCTAAATTCAACTACCATATTACTACCGTCTTGGAGCTTGATTGGGTTGGTGAGACAGCTCGCAGCGGGTGCCGGAAAATGTCCTGTATTTTCAAATCCAAAACTTGACAGGTACTGTATGCCTTATAGTACCCCGATACTGGCATCAGATATCGGAACAGATACTGTAAAAAATACGATATTGAGTATTGGCTACAAATACTGAACCGATACCTGTTTTGGCTCTCACAGCTTTAAAAACACAACTTTCACAGGCTAAATCTAAGAGTATTTTTGATCGTAGTGCAAATGGCTGCGGTTAGCAACAGCATGCTAACGCTAATGCTAGTGGCTTCTTCTTCTTCTTCTTCTAAAGTAGCCTAATAGAATAAAATTGGTGTTTGTATTTTAGTTTATGAAATGCTGTTAAAGAATAACAGATATAAGATATTTGTAATGCATAAGTTGTAATGATTAGATTACTTTATGTGAGTTGTTTAGATTAATACAGGGGTGCCGAAACTTTTTGTCTCCGAGGGCCAAAATGAAAAAGTGCCTGTGGGTCGCGGGCCAAACATGGCGATGTGAAGCGTTAAGCACATATAACTGCAAATAATAATAATAGTTAATTTATTTTTATTTGTTGGTAAGCCTATACATTTGCATTTGATTCGATCTATGCAAATAACATGCTACATTAAAACAAATGTTAACTATGGCAAAAGCCTAGTTTTAGTAGAACAGAACAATTGTAGCACAATATAGTGCAAAATGTAAACAACAGCAACACCTGTATCTACAGTACCTACAGTGACTTTACCTCATTCATTTTGGTAACTCAAAAAAAAAGCCATATTAGATCATTATGAAAGTGTCAGTTCAGCATCAATTCTTTTATAAGTCCATTTTTAAAATGTACCTTTGCTGATGTCAACAACCTTTGCAATAAAAGTTAGAAAACTGGGAGTTAATGTGCTACAACGCTTTGTGATTGATAAACACCACAATAGTATTTCCTTAACTTTGTGAAAGGAGTGAAACAGCGCCCCCAATTTGACGCTGGTGGCCAAAAGGTGTACTGCATCCATATTTACCATTGAGAATGAATGGGAGATAGTTGGTATTAACCAGATGCGCAAAAGTAGGTCACTCTCTGGCGGGCCAATGGAATTGTGCCGGCGAGCCAAATTTGGCCCAAATTTGGGCACCCCTGGATTAATATAAAATAGTGTGTGCCAAGGATAGTGTTGAAAATGCAGTGGTCCTTGTGAAATGTTTTCCATTATTTGATTAATAAATATAATTGATAATTGATTTGTAACATCATGACAAAACTTTATTGATCTCACAATGGAGACAAGAGGACCATTCACTTTTTCACTCAGAGAAAGACACTTTTAAGAAAGTCTCTTGGTATCGATTAATATCGGATATCGGAAGATGCTCAAGCCCTCAATATCGGTATTAGAAACAAAAAAGCTGTATATTATGTTTGCAGACATTTGCGGAGAAAAAGAAGAGACCGCAAGCCGCTGCCTGCAGTGTATTTTTAGCAATCATAAATCCTGAAGTACAGCACCGGCGCTGAAAACAATTAACTTGGTGGAAACTAATTGTAAACTTTACCGTGACTACAAGCTGTGAAACGTGCTCATAAAATCCCAGCGGAGAAGCGGGATGCGAGGAATGCGTTAGAAAAGTTAAGGATGAGTATGGAGCACGTTTTGGCTTGAAAAACAAAGAAGTAGCTCCGGGGCTTTTACAAACTGGTCAACGAGTGGATATGTGGAAATGTACTAGTCTTAACATACCACAGCAAACGCAGTAATGGCTCTTATTTAGCGATTTTTATTCAAAATGCCATTCCTGCATTCATTCACACCCACATTCAGTGCTATTTTCGTAGCCAAGGCTTCCCTGGGGCTGACTGACTGAGATGTGGTTGCCGATCATTGCCATCACTCAATCGCTCACTCACACACTACACACACATGGGCAACGAGGGGGAAGTGTTTTGCCCAAGGACACAATCAGTATTCTCTGGTATTGTCCTCAAACCAAAGCCTAAAAAACATACAGTGAATCATTACATCAATTCTTGAGATGTGGAAAGTTTTAAAACAACACCAGGGGGGGAACCACGGGTGTGAGGGGGAGTGTTATGAACAAAGCCAGATATACTTGACGTTGATATCTGATACAAGTGAAACAGGAGAGAAGGGAAGACACGATGGGAATTCGGTGCTGAGGTGAACTCTGCCCTTTCTGGGTGTGAAAATGTACAGACAAAGTCCAGAGCACGATTTAGGTTACAGTTTTGGGGCGGGTGACGATGAGTTTTGAAGGGTTTGGTTTTGGGTCAAATGAGTCCAGTGCAGAAAGAGAGAGAGAGAGAGAGATTAATGCAGCACATGTGAGGTCGGGACAGACGCAGGCCACAGGGGATTGCCAATGAAGGAACAAAATAAATCTGATAGGATGGAAAACATACAAGGATATGTACCATAAAAAATACATTACTAAGAAAGTATTGCACTATTACAACCACAATCACTACCTCCTCCAAATTTCAGTGACAGTTGCTGGTGAGTGGAGCGGGTCATTTAATAATTGGTAAATGATCTCAACTTATAGGCTATAGTGCTTTTCCACCAACACTAGGCACTCAAAGCGCTTTACAGGAAGGAACCACTCATCCACACTCTCATTCATACACCAATGTACCATAGACATAATAAATAATAGACTCCGTCTCCCAACTCCTCCCCGTTTACCATTATGACCACATTTGAAAGGGAAATCATGGCAGATTTACAGCTCTTCCTACCCTGCTCTGGCGGAGCATGTTCCTAAAAAAGGGCATAAAGGTGGGATCTTCACTGTAGACTTAGCCCTCGCGGGGCGCGTAGTTCGGTCGTAACCGCACCCGCGCCATTAGCTCTAATGCTAACGGCCTGTCAATCAAAGTCAGGCCCTCATTAGTATATGAGATTTCTAAAAATGTTTCTTACGAAAACCAAACTAACCCAGCGTTATCACAGGAGCAATATCTAGCTGTACAAAGTTGCAAAAAAAAAATTAGAAACCAGGCTTCACAATTGCTTAAAACGTGTGTAAAGTGCAATGCTATCTAATGGAAAACTAGCTTGTTTTGTCGCGCATATATGGAGGTACTGCAGCAATGGCGGCCCCTAGCGTCACGGTCATGAAGCAGTGCAACCAGCGGCGATTGCAATGTACGCAGACACTGAGGCAAGGCAGGTGAAGTGTTTTGCTCAAGGACACAACGGCAGTGTGCACCTGCAGGAGTTGGGATACAGACCTTCCGATCATGAGCTGACTCGCTCTTGCATCTGCTACCATCTCTCTACCACTGTCGCGAGATGAGAACTATGGCCAAGACACTTCACGCCTGTGTGAATGTGGATCTGTAAATAAGGGAACGGTGTTGGTCTGAAGGTCCGATGGCACGGATTAACAGCCACACTTTAGTCAGTCTACTCCACAGCAACCTTGGGTATGGAGTGAATGAATAACGACTACAGTGCTTTGAGAAGCTTGTCAAGACTGTCAGACGCAAGTGTCATCTCCAGTAGGGCTGCTGCTAATCAATTATGGAAAAAATAATCAAACAGTCATGAATGTTACATTGTTAAATTATTCATTGACTGATGAATATGCATATATTTATACATTGGAGAATAAAAGATAAAACACCAAGACATGTAATACAAACTATCACAGAAAACATGATGGTTTGTTTTTCTCAATGATGTATTTTTTTTGTAACTGTAATAAAATCTAGATTTGATTATTTGGATCAGAGCCCTGTCTAATATTACAGATATAATCACAATTACTGCTTTTGCTACCACTCCCCTTGTGCTGTAACATCCCCTACTGAAACTGTTTACTACGATACTTTCAATTTCGTTAAAGTTAAAACATTCAAATTAGTTAATAATGTAAAAGTTTGTATGCTGAGTACAGATACTTTAAAGCAGTACTAAGTAACTCTTGCCCCTCTAGAGGCCATAAGCGCAACTGCAGGTGTCTTAGCAAGTTACGATTTTTTAACTTATTAAATGTCTTGGAGAGTAAATACTACGCTGACAGAAAAGGTGAAGGGAGAGAGGGGTGTTGTACATCCAGTTATACAATAGGAATATTTGTTTTCACTCAAACTTGGCTGTAAATACTGTTTAAAGTGGCGCTAGCCCGCAGTTAGCTTTGCCCATTAGCCTGTTAGCTTCTTCTCCGTGATTCTATTAGTGTGTATTGGTGGCTCCGCCCCGGTGGCAAAGAAGACACCAGGGGGAGATGAAAGACCTCCCAGTCATCCCATTAACACTTGTATTACCCCCAGAGGGACTACGGAAAGGATTTATTAAGGTAAACACGTTACTTAGTACTGCTTTAAGATAAATGTAAAATTGCCTCATAATGTATTAGATCTGATGATTTCTTTTGTACAATCCTCTCATTTGAACTAAAAATACCGTCTATGATTTTGACGTCAGGACATTCGCAGCATTGCCATGTCTTTCTCTCTCACTCTCTTTGGGGGTGGACACTGTTTGCAGAAGGAATCTATTACTTCAGTCCAAAAATATACCCTTTAGATCGGCTTGCATTTGTGGCAAGTAGCACACAGCGCCGCGGGCAAATCCAACCGGCAGCAGAAACGAATGCAGAAGTGTGTCAGACATCCTCTTGAATCACTTACAAATGACACGGGGCTAAGACACAACCAGACACAAGAAAAGGAGCCAGACCATGGGGGAGAAGACGAGGAAATTGTGACAACTGACAAAATGGAAATGAACGTCATCAGTGTGTATTTCAACTTTAAAATCATTTGCTTATTGTGGTCGTCCATTTGATTTATTATTCTACCGTATAGACACAAATGAAAACGGAGCAAAGGGGCTCGGCTGAATCATCTTTGGCTGTGGTCAGCTAATATGAAACACGCTCGGGCAGAATATTTTGTTTTTCTATTCATCTCCATTTGGACTCCGCTCGAGGTCTCGTCATTGGGAACGTGTGATTAAGCTGTTTCTGTCAGCCCAGCCCGATGACGAATCCTCATGTGATTTAATCAAGCGGAGAATGGATGAAATATGGTGTTTTGCTTCGTACCGAGTTCGGCTCAGATGTCAACTTTTCTCCAAACTAAAAAAAAAAAGTACAATGAAAATGAAATTGAAATAATCTAATCAAGCTAATCCGGGTCCTCCTGACAAAGAGCTGGGTTTAAAATGGCTTCAACACAGATGGAAAAGTTCAATTTTGGTTATGTAAAATATCACCTAAACTTACGAGTTGTCACAGCTAAGCAATTTGGGGAACTTTTCACAAGTTTATCAAGATGTTTTGCAGAAAAACCTGAGACATTCACAACAGCGTGGAATAAGTAAGTGAACCTTTGTATTAAATAGCTGACTGATCCTTCTTTTGCAGCAATAACTGCTTTCCTGTAGTTGCAGATCAGACGTGCGTAATGATCAGGATGGACCAGTCCTCTTTACAAAACTGCTGCAGTTCAGCGAGATTCCTGGGTTCACTTACTTTTTCCTCCCTGTCCTGTGAATGTTTACATGTTACGGCTAATAAAAATATGATAACATGTAATTGTTTGGGTGGTATTAGTTTAAGCAGACACTGTTTATTCATTCTTATGATTATGCTGAAGATCAGACCACATTTTATGACCAATTTAGGCAGAAATGTGAGAAGTTCCAAAGCGTTCACATACATTTTCCTCCCACTGTATATACACCGTTTTTTAGAATGTAAAATATTTTGCTTCTCTTCCAAGATACTGCCTCAATTCGATTGTTCCTCTCGTGTGAAGGTCTTTATACTGCGAGTTACTCTTGCCATAAGCTGTTAACTTCATTTTACCCTAAGGTCCAGTTTGTAACCTGAAGAATAGTCAAACTAAACCCCAAAACAGCCCTGTGCATTTGACTACTTTCGGAAAAAATCTGTTCAATGATGGGCAGCTCGTATACAGTATGACTGAGAGCTTACCCAAACATATCATTCATGATCATTAAGAACAAATTCATTTAGCAATCAGCATTTAGTATCATTTTGATTACCTCATTACCAGAAAACCATCCAAATATAGGCCTTGTGCAATTAGATACATATTGCTGAACAATCAGAACACTGGAGAACGCTGCGGGTGTGGTGTTAGCGGCTGAGAGCATCACATCTGGTAATATTAATATAACAGCGTATATGGTCAATGGCCAATCTCCCCAGTGGAGCTGCAAACACAATGTCCATTGTAATCCTCCATGTGTTACTGATTCAAATTCAAATGAGATTCAGATAGACGCTTTATAAATATTGACAGCGATTTATTGAGCTTGGTCGGCAACATGGAAGAGTGCGTGAAATTTCAATATGATGTTTCCATTGCTGTATGGCTGAATTCAACATAAATAGGTGGGGAAACGCAGACGAAGGCATGGTGGCACAGTGGCACAGCAATTTGGCTTCGCAGCATTAAGGTCCTGGGTTGCATTCCTCGGCTGGGCGGGGCGGGGCCTCTCTGTGTTGACTTTGAACGTTCTCCAGGAGCACAGTTTTATTCCAGGTATTAAAAACATGTAGGGGACAAAAGTGGGGCGAAGACTTCAACTGTAAACTGAACTGACTCAGCAGCAAATCAGATATAGCTAAAGGCATACTGCGTAACATTTTGGATTATACTGTTGCCAGCAATACACAACATGCACCTAATGACCAACAAGATACAGAAAATGTAATGTTTGCAGTGGATGATGAAAGAACAGATTTGGATGAGGACCTAACTTATTTAAATCTCATATTTGGCTGCCTTTAGCAAACATCCCACGGTCAAGGTTAGATTTATTTATAAAGCGCATTTACAACAACCACAACTCACACTGGAGAAAAGAGAGCATTGACTTTTTTCTTTCACAGCAGATATTTTCTAAGAAAGTCTCTTGTTAATATCGGGAGATACTCAAACCTCCAGTATCGGGGGCAAAATAGCTGGATCGGTGCATCTCAGGTCTAAGGAAAGGGTGAGCCGCTCTCAACAAAGTCACATGTTTGTTTGTTCATTATATATAGATTTTTCAACAATAATAATATCTGTAATAACATAAATGCTTGTATTTTATGATGTTTTATGGGTGAAATTAAATGGCCAGGACAAGATATTCTATGGGACAGCTTATTTAATGAGGCGATAGCAGCTCAGGTAGAGCTTATAGCTGGAGATATGGAGGTTCACTTCAGTTACAGCCCCAGGGCAACTGCGGCTCTAAAGTGTAACTGAGGAGTGAATTAATATGCTGTAACCTAAAAACCACTTTGGCTGCAATACGTTCAACAGCATATATAAATGAAAGGCATGATATTTATCAATTCATCTGCAAAATATAGGACCCAAAGAGCAGGTTCTTCACAACAATAGGGGTGAATAATACAAGATTGCTTTTCGCTCAAGCTGTATTGACTTGGCAGTTTTGTTGTGTCACTTTTGAATGGAAACAAAAGAAAATAAATGAAAATACTAAACTCTCATCTTTAATCCGTGTCAAAACCATGACTTTACTGGACCATCTTTCACCAGACCGTAAAAGAGGCGGATGTGTGTCTCCAAAATGCCTGACCTGAATCATGTAGGACAAACTCTGTAATTTCTCTAGGAAAATCTATCTGATCTATCCAGCCAAATTGCACACTCCACCTGAGACTGAAGCCTCAATTTCAATCAAAAAAAAACAGAGAAACCAGAATGCTAACCACTCTGCCGACATGCACCCTTAAACACATAGCAATTATCCTCTCCTTTGCCCATTCCTATAACCCTAAAAACACCTACATTGCTATTCTCCAGTGATTGATTACGCTGCTTGTCCACTCTCCTCTCTCTCTCCATCCATCTCTCTCGGTCCACAGACCCTGACCAGGTAAATGCTTCCCGGCCTAGATTTTTCTCCCCCAACGTATCTCTCACTGGTTTTGATGGTTTTAACGAGAGCCCCGGGGAAAACACAGAATCAAGCTCTTGAAAACCAATGATAGCACATGTTGAAAAATGAATAGGAGCACAGATCGAATGCTAGAGGTGGAACACGTTTTGCAATAGGGAGATGGTTAATTCATTCTCAAGGTTTTGTGAGTAAAATCTCATTATTGATGAACGGAGGAGGAGTAATGAAGGTGAAATGGCGTCATGGTGGAGATGGAGAGCTTAAAGAAATATTGAAAGCAGGACTTATCCTTCCAAACGGTCTCCCATCCAAGTACAAGCCAGGCCCTTCCCTGCTTAGCTTCCGAGATCTGACGGGATCGGGCAGAGCAAAGGCGTTATATGGCCATGACTTCCATTCAAATTAACTCATTTATTTTCATTATAGCCTTTGGTCCTAATTTAGTCATGTACTGACACAAAACAAGCGGCTTATGATTTGTTTTAAATGTAATGAAACGTAGCTGTTGATAATAATGTAGTAAAATATTGCAGTGATATGGTTCAGCCGGTGGTCTGATTAAGACTGATGCCAAAACGCTGTTCCAGGTTTTTGCTAGATGTTTCCTGCGCTTCTCTCCCTTTTACCCAGTGGTCTGCTGTACTGTCCCATCAAAAAACTATTACAATATCGCTGCAATGTTGGCTTTTTTCTGATATTGTGCAGCCAATGTATCAGTATAACAGTAGCTTCTTCATACAGTGATACCTCAAGGACATCACCGTGTCTAAACCATGACACCTGGACCTGCTGCAGTTCGCCTACAGAGCCAACAGGTCTGTGGACGACGCAGTCCATCTGGCTCTCCAGTTCATCCTGGAGCACCTGGACTCCTCAGGAACCTACGCCAGGATCCTGTTTGTGGACTTCAGCTCTGCCTTCAACACCATCCTCCCTGGACTGCTACGAGACAAGCTCTACCAGCTCAGCGTGCCAGCCCGACTCCCTCTGCAGGTGGATCACTGACTTCCTGACGGACTGGAGACAGCACATGCAGCTGGGGAAGATCGTGTCGGACACTCGGACTACAAACACTGGAACTCCTCAGGGCTGTGTACTTTCCCCCTGGCTCTTCTCCCTGTACACAAACTGCTGCACCTCCAGTCACCAGTCCGTTAAACTGATCAAGTTTGCGGACAACACCACCCTCATCGGGCTCATGGTGATGAGTCCGCCTACAGGAGGGAGGTGGACCGGCTGGCGTCCTGGTGCAGCCACAACAACATGGAGCTGAAAGGCCAGAAGACAGTGGAGATTATCGTGGACTTCAGGAAAGACACAGCCCCACCGTCCCCCTTCGCCCTGACAGACTCTTCCACCCCCATCTCCACCGTGGACTCCTTCCGTTTCCTGGGCACCACCATCACTCAGGACCTCAGATGGGAGCCGACCATCTGCTCCCTCATCAAGAAGGCCCAGCAGAGGATGTTCTTCCTGCGGCAGCTGAGGAAACTTAAGCTGCCGACCAAGATGCTGGTGCAGTTCTACACAGCCATCATCGAGTCCATCCTCACCTCCTCCATCACCGTGTGGTACCCCGGCGTTACAGACCGGGACAAGCGGGACTGCAGCGCATTGTGCGTGCTGCTGAGAAGGTGATTGGCTGTGAGCTCCCATCTCTCCAGGACCTGTTCACCTCCAGGACCCGGAGGCGTGTAGGTCGGATCACAGCTGACCCCTCTCACCCTGGACACAGACTATTCACCCCTCTCCCCTGAGGCAGGAGGCTACAGTCCACTCAGACCCGTATCTCCCGCCACAAGAACAGTTTTTTCCCCCTCCGCCATCAGACTCATGAACAAAAACAAGATCCAATAATATATATGAATATAACCTGCTGCACTATGTGGTATTTGCTGCTGACACTCAATGCACCTGTACATCTGTAAATACACCCACACTGTTGTTCTATGTTGTTGTTGTCTTTATCATAGTTCAAATTTCATCTTCTTATGCATGCCCTTATAGTATTATAGCTTAAAGTGTATAGAGTTTATTATTTATCTAAGTTATGTGTTATATGTTTCATGTTTCATGTTGCACGATCGACCGAAAAATTCTTAGTAGTGAACCTGTTCATAACCATGACAATAAAAACAATTCTGATTCTTCTTATTCTGATTTCGAGCCCACAGCAGCGCCCACTCGCCCTCTTACCTGATCCACTTATATACTATTCTGTAGATTAGAAAATACTGTTTGCATCAGTGAGTGGAATGGTGCGCCTTATCTTTCTTTCTGGAGGAGTTGAACTGTTTGGCCAGAACTTCTCTGCAAAGTTATTTACAACCGTTGATGCACTTTTTCTATACTTGCAACAGGATTGACCCCAAAGGACCCCATAAGTTATTAAAAAAAAAAAAAGTGTCTATTTTTGAAGCAAGTAAAAAAATAAACATCCACTTCAAGGTCCAAAATGCCTGCAGCGCTGCCACAGTTTACCAAAGAGACTCAGCATCATCAATTATGCACGACCTGCACTGCTCCGTAGGTTCATCGCTGAGGGGCTACGAACTTTCATGTTGGGGAATACTGCACATGGATGGAAAGTATTAGGCAAAGCACCACGTATTGGTACGAGTTTACAAGAGGTGTAGTGATATGGTATGGGTGTGCAAAACATTCCATTTCTCTTAGGCATAATGCATTTAGAACAACGAGGAATATGAGACAAGTTTTGTTTTGCTGCTTTCTTTACACCAAGGGCTTTAGAGTAACGCAATTTCAGCTCCATATACAGTACGTGACATAGATGTGATAGGAAGATGTGAAACTGCAGCATGTTCATTGTTCTAGCCACAAAAAGACAGGTTTTGTCTTTTGTACTTTGTTCAAAGCCGGGTCATTACCATGCGTAAAATCCAAATGCCAAAATGACATGGACATGATCACACTCTACGAATAATTTGCAGGAAGGAAATGCCACAGAGGATCCTTAATTGCTTTGCTTTACTAACACAACAAATATATACAAGAAGCGCGTAATAAACCCACATGTTTTGCCCGTTTACGCATGTGTCAGTTCTGGGTATATACTGTGACCTATGTCCTACCTGTGGCACGTCTGGATCCCGCGCCGTCCCTCGCAGAAGCAGGCGCACACACAGCGTGGAGAAGTGCCAAAAGAGCCAACTTCACGCTGGCACTCGCGGGCTTCATGATGCCCGGCTGATGCGCTCCAGAAAAAAAAAAAAAAAAAAAAAAAGACACCGGGCGAAGCGCTGTCTTTCCTCCTTCAGCTCCGGCTCCAGCGCTGCGTAACCATCACCATCATATACAGTCGCGGTCCCGACCAACAGCTGATGCGTGAAACCCCCCCTTGTAAAGCAAAAAAAAAAAAAAAAAAAAAAAAAAAAAGACGACTTCCTGAAATACGATCTTGGGGAGGGGAGTGAAGGAAATCCCGGGTTCGACAGCTGTGCGTGGTTCATTCATAGAAGGAGAGAATGATATACCAAGGCTGGTGCGCGAAAGCTCCGAGCGTAAAAAGTGAGAGCGACGCGGGGTGTAAAAGACACACAAAAAAACAAAGAAAAGAAAAAAAACAGCGCAAAGGCACGGTTCGCTCGCCCGCATGGAATGACACCAATTCCAGGGCAATTACTGGAGAGAGAGAGTGAGAGAGAGAGAGAGAGAGAGAAGTGTTGTCTTATGAGAGGGGACCATGTGCTTCGTGGAAACGGCTCCGCGAGGTCCTAACGCGCCGCCGCAGCGCAGAGCGAGGGGAGCAGGGAACTGTCAAGGCGGCGGAAAAGGCGCCCTTCTGTTGATATTGATAAAGTTGATGTATCATTTTTCTTTGTCTGAGTGACATATTGTATAGCCTACTTCATTAAACCTGTGAAGACCTGGCATGAAATATAGTGGTATATAAAGTCGGTCGTCTCAAGCCCTTACTAAACAATTTGGCTGTAAAATATTGCTTATAGCTAACTCACATTTGACAATAATTTGAATAGTTTTGCTATTAAATGAGCTATTAGAGAGCCAACCTGCTCACTACTCACTACCTTTTTTGATTATTTAAGTTTGCATTGGTTGTCAGTTGTATAAACAAACTCTTAGGTCTGTTGAGAAATATGTCAGAGGGCTTTTATTTTGGAAGACAAGGGCTTAATTTTCGGGAAATGCGTTCCCAAACTTGACTTTGAGCGACTCGCGCTCAAAACAACGCTTGATACGGCACTTTGTTTTTGTTTTCATAAAGTAACCTATACATCTTTGCAGCGGCATACGTTGGAGCGAAATGTTTCTATAGAATTCGTGTTTGTTTATGTGGGAACTTTGAATTTAGTATGACCTGATGATTATCTGTGACTAGCTTGCACCATTACAAAAGACCAAAAAAAAGCCACTTTAATTTCTGGTGTCACTGACCTCTGGCTATTTTTAACCACACAATGAGCTGCAGCAGTTGACATCTGACTCAAACACTACGGCCATTATGTTGCACTGGGGGTCACGTGTCTATGCACTCTGCGGAGAGTGAAGGAGCAGCGGTCACTAGCAGGGGTGTTAAGTGTATGAGGACGAAGTGGAAAACTGTCAAGTATTTTATCTTTCCACTGAAAGGCATGCAAGTCTGATAACTCATAAACCTGTGACCATATAAGGCACGCAGTTTGAACAAAATGACACCAACTATTTCACTTTGGAGTACATGGGTATGTCAATATGATAAAACCTTGTGTATTTTAAATGTAAAAAAAAAAATAGCGTTAAGCATTGCAATCGAATAGAAATTGCAGTTTTAATGACTGCTGTGATTTGATTTTAAGTAAGTGTGTCTGCAATTAACTGATTTTTAAATGGACTTCAAATGTATCATTATGTATTGTATTATATCTGCTGGGCACTTGAATGAATGTGAGAGCAAGCCTAAGGAAATGTTCCATTATTGTGCATGGTAGACTATTCTATTCTATTTAGGCATTATAATGCAGAATTGACCTTTCCAAACATCAAGAGTTAATGCTTCTGACTATAATTATATTTGTCTCCCTAAAATGTAGATACCACATAAACTTTCACTCATATTGCCTGCATGAGGAGAACCACATTGTAGGAGACATGGGCCGATTTACCCTCAATGACTGATGAGTATCAAAGTCTGTAAGGATGTGCAAGAGACTCAACTTCAAATTGCACTTTTCATTACATTTAAGGTCTATCAAATTTCAGATAGGAGAGAAAATGAACCACTAATAGTCTTTTACAGTCAAGTGTAGAATGAAATGGTTTCTGTGAATTGCAGCCAGTAAAACAGAGATGGAGGACAAAGCCTCCATTGACATCAGCACTGTCCAGTTATGAGAGGTCACATTCCTCCATATTGGTCCTAATGGTCTCCTGTGAGCGATGCCAGGGCCCACATGAACCGTCCCGTCTGCTGCTGAGGTCGGACAAAAGAGAGCGTTCTGTTTGCACAACTGCGGATTCATAGGTTTAATTAGGATACAGCCACAGAATTTGGAAAATACAATTGACAAAATGAATTTACATAGTAGCTCCTTAACCTCTTAACCACCACCTGAACCGAGCACATTTTCTCCAGTTCGGCTCTACGCAAATCTTAAAGCCTCGTGGAAAAAAGTGTCAAAATAGTGACAAGAACGAGACGCAAACGAGGATGAAAAAGTTACAAAAAAGTGTTGAAAATGCAATGATAAAAAAGCCATGAAGAGCAACAGACGTGCAACAAAAGAACAGAAAAGTGACAAAAAAGTGATGAAAAAGTGACGAAACAGTGACGAAAAAGTGTCGAAAAAGTGACAAAAAAGTGACAAAAAGTGACGAAAATGTGACGAAAAAGTGACAAAAATGTGTCGAAAAAGTGACGAAAAAGTGACGAAACAGTGACGAAAAAGTGTCGAAAAAGTGACAAAAATGTGTCAAAAAACGGACGAAAAGTAACGAAAAAGTGACAAAGTGACGAAAATGTGACAAAAAAGTGACGAAAATGTGACAAAAATGTGTCGAAAAAGTGACAAATATGTGTCAAAAAAGTGACGAAAAAGTGACGAAATAGTGACAAAGTGACGAAAATGTGTTGAAAAAGTGACAAAAAGTGACGAAAAAGTGACGAAAATGTGTCGAAAAAGTGCCGAAAAAGTGTCAAAAAAGTGTTGAAAAAGTGACAAAAATGTGTCAAAAAATTGACGAAAAAGTGACGAAATAGTGACGAAAAAGTGACAAAGTGATGAAAATGTGTTGAAAAAGTGACAAAAATATGACAAAAATATGACAAAAATGTGTCGAAAAAGTGCAGAAAAAGTGTTGAAAATGTGACAAAAAAAAGTTTTTTAAAAAATGTCAAAAAAGTTACAACGCAGCAACAGTGCGATGAACAAGATTATTATAGATCAGTTTTGTGGGTCTTAGCTTTCAAATGAGGCGTTACATTGACCTATTCGGCTGTAACCTTTTAGATATGGGTAAAGCTGAATTGGAGAAAATGCACTCTGGTTAAGGCGGGGGTTATGAGGTTAATTATATCATTGTGTCCTTGGGCAAGACATTTCATCAGCCTTGCTTCAGTTTGATGCATGAGAGTCATTGGTGATAAACCGGGCAGGACACTATATCGCCAACTTATTGTTTCCACAACATCAGGTGGCAGAATATCGGTTTTACAAGAAGACACAAACAAAATTCAGCAAAATCACTGAGGTCTTCCATCTGATTTATACATTGCAAATGTCCTAAAACAAAAACATATGGCAACTTTAAATAGTTTACAAGTTCAATTTACAAGTCATGTTTTCCTAAATCAGTTTAATTTAGCCTTGTTTCGGTCTAGCTTTGGTGTTTTGTGGTTATGTGTTGACACAATTGAAAAATACACATTTGATTTGAACTATAATGGAACGTATTGAGTTGAAATTGTCAAAATAATTCTGTCATTGAAATATTCAAGACAGTTATCAAATATTGCAATTTTTCTCACGTTGAGTCAGGCAGTATTCAGTTACATTGACTCATATATGTTCTTGAGTAACTTTTTGAAGTCACTATAGTTCTTTGAGTAGCTTTATCTTGTGGTACTTTTACTTGTAATATTATTTTGAAGTACTTTGAGTAAAAATAATGGTTACTCGTTCCACTGTGAGTAAATCTGTAAGTGAAAAGAGCTTCATGTTGACATCAAAAATAGATGTAGTTTGAGATTTTAGCCTATATATATACTTCATGTTTATTTTTCTATAATTTGTCACTATTAAAATATAAATCAGTTTTACACCTAAACAGTGACTCAATACTCACACTCAAGTAACATTTTCTCCATGTACTTTTTTACTCTTACTTAAGTCTTACTCTTACTTTTCTACCCAACTCTGTGAGCGGCCCGTCAAGAGCTGTTGGCTCATTATGGCAGCCACATCCCCCTCAGTCTGTCCCAAGTACCACTCTCCAGATGTGGGATAGTCAATGGGAAACAAATAAATATAATCATGAGTTCCAGTTTGACTCACAGTACAAATATTGAGCCGTCGCCATTACCTCGTTTTCCTGAACTCTGCTGACTCAACTCTTTGGTTCCTTTATCTGTGAGAATAATAGCAGCTTATCTCTTGGGTTCTAAAGCACAGGTGATAAATGAGCAGCAGAGGAGGTCTAGACTCTCGAGGACACTGTAAAGTCAACTCTGTCCAGCCTTTATTTCATCCACTGCTGAGCCTTAAACTTTGCCAGGACTTTGTGAATCATGTAGAAGATCGTCGGCCATGTGGTTCGGCCTGTGCTGCTCAGTCTTTGCTCCTTTGGAGAACTTGGTCCAACAGTTTCTGCAAAGAGGACAGCCAAATGCACATTGTTAGATTGATAAATTAGATACATTATATGAAATTGCCTGAATAAAGAGAATTTGTGTTTGGATTTGGACAATCTTACATTGTGACTGCCAGTAGAATGAGCACTGTACCGAGAGCAATTACATTTACACTTTGGCAGTCTCATAGGAGAGATCGCCACGTCGTCACGTCTGTGCCTGAATGTATTAAATAACCAGTGTTGGGCAAGTTACTTAAAAACTAATATATTCTAGTGATGACAGCTCTATTCTATATTACTGTTTCAAAAATGTAGCTTAGTTACTCTACATTGAGTTACTTTTAAGTTACTTTTGGCAAAATATAAACTGAAAATAGTAATAAAGCCACTGAGCAGAAGTGCAGTCAGAGATGTCCTTTTCCTTCGCTTTTCCCCATTCTTTGTGTTTTGTTTTGACGACATTAACTACACACAACTGCAGATCTTATACACCAGTGAACAACTTGATTTGGCATGATTTGCCAAATCAGTGAGTTTTGTAGGTCTTAGCTTTCAAAAGAGGCGTTACACTGGCCTATAGGCTGTGACCTTTTAGAGTTGGGTAAAGCCGGACTGGAGAAAATGCACTTGTAACTTAAGTTACTTGAAATGTAATGACTAATATATTCCCGTATTTTGTCTAATATGTTACATTCCTTAGTTACTGAAAAAAGTCACACATTTTTATAACTTGTTACTTTTGTAATACATTACCCCCAACACTGTAAATAACTAATAGTGGGCGGCACGGTAGTACAGCAGTTAGCGCTCGTGCTTCACAGCTAGAAGGTCTGGGTTTGATTCCTACCTGGACAGGGCCTTTCTGTGTGGAGTTTGCATGTTCTCCCCGTGTCTGTGTAGGTTTCCCCTACCACTAAAAACATGTACAATAGGCCAGGATGAATGAGTGTGCATGGGGGACGATGGATGAGACCCATGTATGTTCATTAACATGCACTGTCCCGACCAAATAAACCAATAAATAAATAAATAAATAGTTCTATGGTGGGTCAAAACAATGTTCACAAGCAGAGCATGGCTTCCTTTGAGCTGTAAAAGATATTTAAATAAACAGCCCTACACTCCTGAATAAATCAGCTGTTTCCGCACCATTCACCAAAACGATCCTCTCTATTTCAGGACTAGCCTAAACCTACTCAAATTTAAGACAAATGATCTTAATCCGAGCAGGTTTGAGTCACTTCTCTGATTTAAGAAGATAATTTTTACAAGACGAGACAAGGTTGGCGCAGTGTCTTGCCCAAGGGACAACAGTATCGGTTGGAAGGATCTATTGCTAATCCTCCGTTTAGTGAGCGAATTTTCCACTTCTGTACCACTGCAACCTCTGCTTATATCTCAACTTTACAGGCCTATGGCATAATGAGACGCCATCTGAAACCACTGTGCAAAACTCTCGAGTTAAACGCCAGGGCATGTGTCATTATAAAATGGAGTTCCTGGTAAATCCCCTCGCTCCACTGTTGTCATCCCCGTCAGCAGCAGCAGCAGTGAGCGGCAGCTGCCTGGAGGAACCCCCGGCCTGTGTTTTGGTGCTGGGTTTATCACTGAAGAGCCCTTTGTTCCACCTTCAGAACACTGGGCTCATAGACTCGCTGCACAACGAGTTCACAGTTTAAACTCCGATGAGAGCGACGGACATGTTGGGAATCTCTTATTGGGAATATGTGAGTTCATGAAACGTGTGTTACATGAAGCAGCAATCTTATAAACGTGAAGGGAACACAGGTGACAGATTCTAAGGCGTTTGAGACAGCTTCAATGGACACTGGAAAGAACAGAGTGCAATCATTGGCTTATAGTGACATCTAGTGGTTTAAAAGTGAACTACACCATAGCGAAAATGGAGGAATTCATAGTGCAGGTAACACGTTTGAAATTATTTACGTGTAAAGATCAGGCGACCATATAATGTAGCCATTGTGCATAAAAGTAAGTAGAACTAAGTTGATCTCAGTAAAGTAAAATGCAAAAAAACACACACACATTTTTACCACTGAACCACTTAAATGACATGTTGCTCTTGTTATTACACCCTAGATCATTCTTGAAGTTTTAATGTACTTTTCAGTAAATCAGAAGTTTATACATTTTGGGTGGGCAGTGCGTGGGCTCAAGTTTGGTAGATTATTCATGTTTCTGTTGTGAAACTGGCATTGGTTTGAGTTACATGACAAAAATAACAGAGCTTGATCTCGCTTGAAATTATTACAAGCAGCAACAACAACAACAACAACAACAACAACAACAACAACAGTGCAAGTCGAGAGCTGAACATTTTGGGAACCCCTTCTGGCTGTTTGTCACATTGCTTTTTATAGCCACACCAGGGGACGCTGTGACTTGATATTGTTATTGAACATCAAGTTTGACATCCTGATTCCTCTGCTGTAATATGTTTTCATTCATTACATTTTTTATTTATTTATTTTTATTCATTTATTTATTTATTTATTATTTTTTTATTTTTTTGGGGGGGGGGGGGGGGGGGGTATGTTTCTGATATGTTTGTGTTGAATATTCTCAAAAATATCATTCTCAAAATTATCATCTTCAAATGAGAAACATGATAAATTTGAAGATGATATTTTTGAGAATGCTATTATTGTCATTGTTATTATGGTAATAATAATATATGTATAATAACTATGTGCGCTAGTAATGTATGTGTATGTATATATATGTATACATATGCCTGTATGTGTGTGTGTGTGTATATATATGTATATCTAAAACACTATGACTATTTAAACAATAAGTAAATCAATAGAATGGTGACCACGATGGTAATATAAGCAATGATTTAAAAAAATAAGAGAAAATTATCAAACTAAGTAAATACACTCAGAAATCACAAACTTTTCTATTTGTATTGTATTGTATTTTGAAATTGGGGTAGGCACTTATAAGCTTTCTTGCTTCTGCCTACTCCTTTTGAGTTATTATTCTTTTTTTTTTTTCTTGTTATTATACAAATATTGTATAACGCACTGTAAATAATAGCTCAAATAAATAAATAAAACCTGGAGGTGATTAGATTCTGAAAAATCCAATATCAAGCAAAAAGCTTTAGATCATAGCTTTGAATTGAACAATAATTGAGCTTTCAAGCTAAAGTCACGTGAGAGCGATGTCAAACGTTTCGTCACATGGGGCTGGTTGTCACATGGAGTTTTAATGGAGGAGATGTTTTTGTGTCTGTTTTTATGATCATCGAATTTGTATTTGTTGAGCACATAGTTACTGCATTGGGGGATTTCCTGCATTTTTAAGCTCATTACAGAGGATTTTGATAAAATGTACATTACAATTACTTCAAATTAGTGAGACACTTCAGGCATGTATTGGTGAGTATTTAAAACATGTATTTTTTTTTCTCAAGAAACAAAAAGTCACACACCAACAATAGGGACAACCAACCCCACACACTGTGACATCATGGGGCAACATTGTCACAGTCGATTTTCCTGTCTTCGTCAGCTAGTAACTATTAAATGCCGTAAGATATAACGAAGGAAGCGAGACCTACTTCACGCCAAGGGTTTAAGCTTCCATTTAACGTAAGTGTGGCTCTAGTGGAATGTTGTGTTGATGAGCGATGGACTCTACAAAAAAAAAGTGTGACAACCAGCCCTGATCTCCCCTATATTAGGTTTTTGTATGTTTAATATAGACTATAACCTTGAAGTTGCAAGTAAGCTGTGCCTGTATTTCTTCATGGGTGTATCCATTGTGGAAATGTCTGTGTTAAAATCACAAACCTTCTTAAAGAGCTCCGCCCGTTGCCTGTTGTTCAAATTGATGTCTCTCTTGGCCTCTTCTTCCTGTCCCCTCTTCACCTCTGTGGGCCTGCCGGTGCAAGCAGCAAAATAAACAAACGTTACTGAGATTTCTAGGAACATTCAGCCTCACACATAATATTTCTTGAAACAGCTGCTAACTCTGACTGTACAAAGAACACAAACCTCTTCTTATACTGGTCATGAAAAGGCATCTATACATTGGGTGTTATTCAGATATAGCTTTTCTTCATAGTGATGTGTGAATGAACTCACTGTTTGGAGGTGACCTGCGTGTCTTTTCTCACGATGGTTCTATAGCTGGGTTTGGAGAGCTTATCTGGAAAATATACGCAAAACACAACTATTGAACTTTTGTATTGATAAATTACGGCATTGTGGTAATGTAAGTTGTTATTATTAACTCGAATAAAAGGGAAATCCACCAATTAATGCAAGAATTGGGAGTTTCATTGCCCTGCACTTCAGAGTAACAACCACTAGAGGGCAGAGTAAACTATAACATAACTTAAATTCTCTTACTTTATATCCCCATCATTATCTTATGCAAAAAGAGGTGGTTTATTCATAAGTCGTTTTTCTGTTTACAGATTTTTTAATACTATGGATCAGGATTCTGTGACCTTAATAAAGCTTGAATGAAGGATTGAATCAAAAGTCCCATCTTTAAAGTTAAAGTTTGTATAAATGTCATCAAATTTAGGTAATATAGGAAATATATGTATTTCTATGATCAAAATGTATTTCTAAAACTATATTTGAAAGATAAATATAACACTTTCTACACCACTACATTTCTAAAGCTCCAAAGTAAAAAGTATAAAGTTAGCATCATGTCCAAAATAAGCCTTGCAATTCACACTCCGGAACAGATGGTAGCGCTATACTGTCAGTACCACAGTCTCACAACACGGAAGAAGGTTTGTCCCCGTCGTGTTGCCGTACAGCTGGTCTTTGTGTTGTAAGGTTTTCGTTTTGTTCGATTTTTGTTTTGTTTACACTTATTTAAACAGATTTGTACTTTTTACAGCACATACGTCAGCACTAGTAGTTATAATAAAGTGGATAATAGACTAATAAACAAAAAAATTGAATGATAAACTAATGAGGATTAAGAACTGCACGCACAGTACAAGTAATTCAATTATAAACTGCCCAGCACACTGCATTGATTAGTGCAATAAAAGTTTGGAATCAATGCCAGATGAGCAATGTGACATGGATTAACCGAGTATTGTACAAACACAGACCTGTCCTGTGATTGTAGTTTTGGGGCTGTGCTGAGCCGGTCGGGCCCCTCCTCCTCCTCTCCTGGGCTTTCCGCTCCAGCTCCTGAGTCCTGCGCTGGGACCGGCTGATGAAGTCCGGGCGAGACCTCTCCAGCGCTTCCTGCCACAGCGGGGCGTCCCATCAGTATCTTATATAACTGTATGGAGCTGCTAAAAAAAATGAGCCGCCAAATGCACTCCTGCGCTGGCTTCAGGATTTTCTTTTTCATACAGCTCTACAGATTTCGACTTTCATGGTGCAAAATGGAAAGTGTGCTGTGACAAATGTATAATCAGCCTTTATATGTTGAAAATATTTGCTGAAAGTCTGAGGTTGATCTCCTCAAACCATTTTCCTCAATGATTTTGACACATTTCTCCGAACCAAAGATGCTTTCTTGATTTGATCTTCTCAAAACCAGGTTTGAGCTCAGAAAATTCATTCATTCATTCATTTGTGACGCTCTCTGGAATCAACACAACACTGTTCACAAATGAATGAGGAGACTATGTACTGTATCTAAAACCAGATTTTAGATTGGAACATTTGACAGTAAATGTATGGACAGAATCACCAAGGGGAGCTTCTACTGTAACTGTCACTGTAATAGTAGACTTTTGATCATTAGGTAAACCAAAGCTCGAGTAATACTCTTAACATTCTGACTGTGGCCTGTAAACCCTATAGGCTTTTTCATTCTTGTTCTAAAGTTACTCACCCGTAGAGACATACTCTGCGTCGACCTTTGAATGTCGTCGCTCAGAGGCACAAATGTAGCGCCGTGTGTTTTGGCCGAGCTGTTACCGTCCTTCACACCGTCCTGGGCAGCGGTCTCTGTGTGGCCACAAACACAGCACAAATAAACTGTTTATGTTTGGTTTACACCTGGTTCATACGCACACGCCCGAGCGCTTCACCCCACAGTCTCTGCAAATTCACCCCGCACCCATGAACTTTTAAAGTACCAATGGAAATGATATGTTATAGTATTAATTGTATTGGTTCATTTATAAAAAGGTTTGCTAAATTGTTAAAGAGGGGGTATTATGCTTTTTTCAATCACATAGCACCAGTCTATAGCATACTACAATGATGACGTAACCTTCTGTTGGTCTGTATATGCAGTAAATTAAAATAACTGCCTTGAATAAAATTGCTCTCTCAAAATGCCTGTACTGAACGTCTTGAAATAGGCCTCTGTCTCTT
This sequence comes from Neogobius melanostomus, assembly GCA_007210695.1. NCBI lineage: Eukaryota > Metazoa > Chordata > Actinopteri > Gobiiformes > Gobiidae > Neogobius > Neogobius melanostomus. The sequence goes on along the minus strand of VHKM01000662.1, from coordinate 295,285 downwards.
TAAGAAGCTTTCCGACACGCCCCCTTCAGCACACTGCTGTGACATTTAAACAACACTACTGTGTGGGGAGGGGCTCTGCTGAGCTGAGGAGCAGTGGTTGGTGGCTTGGCTGGTGACAAAAGGTCCAGAGGCGTCTCCAGGAGGTGGGGGCGTTCCTAGGAGGACTGAGGCATAGCTACACCTAAAATGGCTGCCGTCTAAGTTTTTACTGATTACTCAAAAATATGTGAATGAGCCAAGGCAACACTCCAGGCATGTGTTTAATGAGGGAATGACATAATAACATGATATAAAGCTTGAAAAAGTCGATTTTACATAATACCCCCCCTTTAGCAAGCATTCTGGGCAAGTAAATATGTAAAAATGACTCATAACAACACCTCCTATTAATAACATCTGTGTATTATGATTAACATTGTGTATTACAATCATAGACTGTAATTTAAGAATGGACAAAGTGAAGGTGGCTTCCCTATAGTGTTCAGCACGGGCTAACTGAAGCTCATTCATGCTAGCAATGTGGCTTGGTTTTTGGAGCCAGTCCCATTACTTAGAATGGTGCGAAATCAAAAATAGCGAAAGGAAAAAAAAACTGGGCTCTGTTGCGGGTGTAAAGACAAACAAGCCTGTGTTCAATATAGAATTTGGTTCAGGGAATCTTGCAGGCTCCGGTTCAGCTGCAACACGGCCCGAGCTCTCGTATTGTTTGTGGATTTTGGATTTATTATTGACTGATATTGACACAGGCATCGAACATTTATAGGTTCTCTCAAAGTAAAGCCAGATAAGTTACTTGGACTTTTGAAACGTTTGCTGCGCAACGCCAACAACTGACGTTCCTGGTTAGCCAGCGAGCTAACTTAGCCATCTTTTTATGTAAAGGCCCAACTAGGGACGGACATTGAGAATTAGCTTTGGCTAAAATGTTGTAGTATGTAACATTAGCTTATGTGACATACTTGTCCCTATTCAAATAAACTTAAAATAAATAAATAAAATAAATCACTAGCTTGGTTAGCCGAGTAGCTAACCGAGCTGTTGATGAGATGTTATTGATCTAACATGGAGCAGCCGAAGTGGACCGTTGCTCCAATGGAGGGTGATTTGGATGAAATTAATACTGAATGCTTTAACCTAAGCTAAGAGATGCAAAAAATGTCAATACAACAACAAACGTGGGAAATGAAAGAGCTAACGGTACAAAATGACGAAAAGGGCAAGAAAATCATGGCTCTGGAAAAATCGCCTGGCAGACCTGGAGCAGCACTCGCTTGAATGACCTTATCACAACAGGTCTTGAAGTAAAACCACATACAGTACCTATGCTATAGAGCCACGGTGGGCACAGATGGAGAACCAAGCAAAAAAAGAGGGGCAAGAAGAGTTTTGATGGAAAGTCCATTAGAGCAAGAATCTTCTGGAGCCTGCCCCCCATTTCCTTACAGCTTCAGAAAGAAGGAGGCCATAACTTGTCCATTCTTAAATACAGTCTTTGGTGATACAATGGTATTGAAAACTTTTGAATACAATTATATAAAGTGGGCAGCATGGTAGCACAGTGGTTAGCGCTCATGCTTCACAGCTAGAAGGTCCCGGGTTCGATTCCCACCTGGACGGCCAGGATGAATGACAGTATCTTTGAAAGTGTGCATGGGGGATGACGGCTGGAATTTAGCCCAAGGTTACAATCCGGCATGGCGCGTTTACTTTACATGCATGAGACCCATGTATGTTCATCACCACGCACTGTCCCGACCAAATGAAGAAATAAATAAAAATAACACTACCTTTTTTATCCTGGGATGATGAAGCAGAGTCTGTTTTAGATTGACCGTTTGGTGTTTTCTTCTTACTCAGTTGTCGCTGCAGTTTGATGTTTTTGATGATGGCTGCAGCGTTCAAAGCCAGCACTTCTTCTGGGCTTTTGTGAGGATCTAAAAAAACACAAATATAGCACGAAAAAGCTCACTCACTCTGAGACCGAGCCAGCGCCAGTGCCCAATTATCCGCCGTAGCCCAAAACCCACACATTTTCTCATCCATATTTCTCACAAGCCTGTCAATAATAAATCTCAGGCCAGTGCTCTATGACCTGTTCTCTCTTTCTACCGTGAGGCAGACCGTATCAAAGCTTAATAAATGACGCGCCGCGGGCCTCAGTAATTAATTGATGAAACTCTTAATGAATGAGATTAAAGAATAATGAATAATTTCACACATAGAAACCACTGTATGAGGAAATCAAATATGGAGCGGATGGATAAAAGGTCTCCGCTTACTTTTTGAATGCAAATTACATTCAAGATCAAGACCATCAGACTCTGCAGCTGTTCTGAAAATACACAATTTACACTATAACTATTGCCTAATTGCTGTAATTATTCTAAAATGTTTTACTCTTTTTCACTGTGTTTCCCACGACCTTGGTGTGCGGTCTATTAGTATGGCGTCTCTCTGTGACTGAATGAGTTTCCTTTGTGTCCATCAACCATCAACCAAAAACATGCATGATAGCCTAAATCCTCCTGCTGGATACCTCTGAACAAACATAGCTAAATGGATCCCTGCAAGTTTCCCCATAAGGACAAACAATAAATGTGTAAGGCTTTCTCATGTCAATAAAAACTGCTTTTAAAGTGAATGATCTTTTGCATGGTCGTGCAGGACAACACGGATAAATACATATCTTGCTTTGTTGGAGTAAAATGTCTTTAATTGTTAAAAAATATACTCACACTTTGTGCAGTAATACAGATCACAATAACTATTAAAATCTAATGGCACGAAGTCAGTATTGTATTTGCTTTGTAGAGTTTAGTGTTCCTATATGAAGATTTGTCATCTGCATCTGATCCTTCAACCAGTGCCTCAGTGCAAACTGTGGCAGTGGGGAACCACGATGCAGCAGTGTTTTTTGGGTTGATAGAGGACACTAGAGATCCCATAGGAAATCCACCGAGACAAGAGGAAAACATGACAGCTGCACACAGAGAAGCCGGCGCAGCGCGGCAATTTAACCAGGGACTTTCTTGTCTGTTTTCTGTGAGGCAAAAACACCAATCGTTGCACCACCACCAATTGTTCTACCCCTTGAACTTCTTGTATAATAAAGTTGTGCTATAAAATAGGTTTTATTATCATCAGTTCACATAATTAGTTCCTTTGCATCCCTTTCTTTTTCAGTTTGAGTCCAAACACTTTGCTTTGCCTTAATCAATCCATCTTTATTTGTAGAGCAGTTATCAAACATAAACATGCAGCTCTAAGTGCTTCACAGAACAATCTGAAACAGACTAGACAACCAACCCTCCCACTGTCTTACATTGTAAAATCAGTATAAAGCTCGTAAGGTAACACTGAAAAATGTAAATATCTACCAAACCAATATTGCAATCTTTAAAGTAAATGAGTGAAGACCTGTACTGAAAACTACATAACAGCAAAGTAATATATATATATATATATATATATATATATATATATATATATATATATATATATATATATACACAGTATATATATAATATATATGACCGAAATGACAAGATCACGGATACAAGCGGCCGAAATGAGCTTTCTTTGCAGGGTGGCTGGGCGCACCCTTCGAGATTGGGTGAGGAGCTCAGTTACCCGGGAGGAGCTCGGAGTAGAGTTGCTGCTCCTTCACGTCGAAAGGAGCCAGCTGAGGTGGCTAGGGCATCTGTTTCAGATGCCTCCTGGTTCCAGGCATGTCCTATTGGGAGGAGGCCTTGTGGAAGGCCCAGGACACACTGGTGGGACTATGTCTCCGAGCAGAACAGTTGGAAGAGGTGTGCGTGGATCGGGAAGTCTGGGCATCCCTGCTGAGACTGCTTCCTCCGCAACCCGGCCCCAGATAAAGCGGAAGAAAATGGATGGATGGATGGATATATACTGTATATTAGTGGTGGGACACCAATAAATATTTTAATCGAGTTAATTAATTTTGTAATTAATTCATCGCAATTAATCGCCTTTAAGCATAATTTAATTCATGTTTTTTATATATATGTAATTTAGATGCTTCTTTGTATGTTTGTAACTGATTTTAAATGGAGATGTGAGGCCTGTGTGATCATTTAGTGATCTTTTTAATTTATTTTTTATTTAGGCTTAACTGTGTGAATAAACAAGTTTGACAGTAAAATGTATTTTGCTTTACGCGGCGTTCATCCCTAAGCAACGAGAAAAAGGAAACTGACAAAGTGTGATTAATTTCGATTCATATTTTTTATAGCATTAAACCTTATGTAATTAATTAATCTAAAAAAAAAAGTCTCAGCCTGAATATATATATATGCATTATTAAATCTACTCGCGTGGTCCTTGCTTAATGTTAAAATGAGTAAATAATCAACCTTTGTTATGATCATTAAAAACAAAGGTTTAAACTAAAAGCGACATTAAAAGGTTGGTTTGCTTTAAAAATATTAACACTCCAAGCGGTTCCAGTTCGGGGCCGCAAAATCTGAATGAAGCCTCACTGTGAGTTTTGCTTCGGTCTCTTTGGATAGTTTAAAAAAAAGGACCTTAAGGGGCTCATAAAAAACAAGTCAGATAAATAACTAAGCTTTCCAAACCAGGGACTTTAAAATCCAAAGTCCCTTAAGAGCTTTGCTTGTGTTGACACTTTCTGCATTTGACAAATTACATGAGTGTGACAGGGCCAGGAGAACAAGCCCCAGCACACTGTAGGTCATTCATAACATGCTACAAAGGGGGAAAATAGGTTTCAGAGATCACTCCAACCACACTCTCCACTCTCCAGACAATCCCCTGTATGCAATATCACTACCATGACCCGTTAGGCCCTTTGTGGGAGATATGGACAAGCTCATGTTGTGGAGATGCGATTTTAAGTCCCCCGAAACAGACTCCATGAGATTAGTGCAAGGAAATACTATCTGGGAATAGTCTTTCTCTTCTGCATGTGTCATCCACTTCTTCCCTGAATGTATTATACATGCAGTAAATCAAGTGGGAGATGAACAAGGAAATGCCTCCGTGCCAATGGGTTGCAAGGAAATAGGATTTTGGTGTCAATTCGCCCGGTGCAATCTTGTGGTGTCTTCCACAGCACATCAAAGCAGAGACAATATCAAGCGTAAGGGAACAGAGGAATAATAAGTTCGCCAAGGGAAAGAAGCAACAGCAAACAAAATATGAAAGTGTATATTTAGACAGTCTCTCAAAACCGCAGCTTTCAGTTCAATTGTATTGTAATAATATGAGCCTAAACTTTAGTGGAAATTTGACAAAGCAATCTCGCTGACATAAATGGACTCTCAGTTTAGTGTATTTTCTTGAGCAAATGTAAAAGGTAAAGTCAGCTTCTTTGAGTCGGAGATGTTTTCCTGTCACCTCGTAGCTCCGTCAGTCCCGAAGTTCCCTGATGTAAATGTTTTGTACAATAGGTATACTGTAGATAACTTGCTAAACGGTGTCTCCATGGATTACGGAGAATAGGATATGGGCACTGCCCCCTCTGATTTGATGTTGATTTGATCAAATTAATGGGAAATGAAAGCTCGTGATCAGCTGACTTCCAAAAAGGTCAGATTTGAATGCAATTAAATTATTATTCATTGTAACGACGTTTTCTCTCCCTTCAAAATCATTCAGTCGCCTTAAAAATTACCTTTGTCATATTTAATTTAACCCATGTCTAGCCAAGTCGGCCTGCTATACAGAACTTATCACGCTGTATGAGAGCAGAAACGCGCATGCTTCCGTAGTTAATGACAAAAAAAAAATTCCACTTGAAAATATCACAACTTATGACCTCAGAGAGTTTCAGCTGAATAAACTTAAAGAGGGGGTATTATGCTTTTTTCAATCACATAGCACCAGTCTATAGCATACTACAATGATGACGTAACCTTCTGTTGGTCTGTATATGCAGTAAATTAAAATAACTGCCTTGAATAAAATTGCTCTCTCAAAATGGCTGTACTGAACGTCTTGAAATAGGCCTCTGTCTCTTTAAGAAGCTTTCCGACACGCCCCCTTCAGCACACTGCTGTGGCATCTAAACAACACTACTGTGTGGGGAGGGGGCTCTGCTGAGCTGAGGAGCAGTGGTTGGTGGCTTGGCTGGTGACGAAAGGTCCAGAGGCGTCTCCAGGAGGTGGGGGCGTTCCTAGGAGGACTGAGGCATAGCTACACCTAAAATGGCTGCCGTCTAAGTTTTTACTGATTACTCAAAAATATGTGAATGAGCCAAGGCAACACTCCAGGCATGTGTTTAATGAGGGAATGACATAATAACATGATATAAAGCTTGAAAAAGTCGATTTTACATAATACCCCCCCTTTAAACAAAACGGCTATTGCAACCACTGTTAGCTAATTCAATGCTCATGAACGTTTTTCCACACTAGATAGAATTCAACACATGCTTCATAACGTTATGTTGAAGGCTGTGACCAAAAGTAACGTTCACTTGACTGATGCAGTGGTTTTGTTACATTTTTATCATTAGCAGCACTTCTCCACTGGGGGCCGCCATTGTTGTCTTCATCTCGTATCTGAACTTGGAGCAGTCTGGACATCTCCGAGTTTACAAGTTCTAAATACCAGTTTGAGCAGTGTTCCAAGAAATTTTTGGGAGGTCGGAAATGTACCAGTTGCCTGGAACGCACCATTAATCATATTGTTGACAAAAATATAACTTATTTTTAGTTAAATAATTTGTTAAAATGTTTATCTATGAAATTTTCATGTAAGCGGTAGTCAACTAAAACTAAAATGTCTTTCAAACCGTGTCACTGGAGTTCAGAAGTTTTTGGTCTGTTAAAAATACTGAAATATTATCTGGAGATTTCAGCCATAGATTTAGTCTTACAATCAACCTAGTTTTAGTCAGTAAAAATTGTACTTTTACAAAAATGATGATGAAACAAACACTGATGTGAGGCGTACAATGACTTACCAGGAGTCTTGATGAGCGTCAGAGGCGGTGCCGTCTCTTCACTGTTTTTCCCCGGTGTTTTCACCCCATTCACTCTTGTCATATTCAAACCACGATCAGAATTCATGACACCGTTGCTCTCTGTCGAACCAAGACTGAATTTCCTGGTTACCGACTGCGCCTGTCTCTCTTCAATCGCCTCTGAATCGCTCAAAACGTTCCCGTAGCAGCTTGACGGTCTTTGCGGCCTGCTTGACCTTTCAATCCTCTCTGCTGGAGACGGCGGGGCTTCGATCGCAGGTGGAGTGGTCACCATCAGGCTCAACGTAGATCTGTGTATTGGCTTTGAATCTATGGGTGGGGGCGTATTTTGCACGGCCTGATTTCCTTGTGACCAGATGCTATTTTCTTTGTACAGTCCTTCACTATAACTATGCCTGTACTCGTTTTTCTTTTGCTGGGAGCTAGCAGTGCCGTGTGTGAAGCTCTCCCTGTGTTCTGTGACTTTTATTATTGTAGCTTTTCGCCGACGGACCACGGTATCGAAAGCGTTGTTTGCAAGCTTATTTTGATTGCCGTTTTCAACCTCATCTCGAATCGGGCCCGTCGTCGTCGTAGTGTGATGCTGGGTCACTTTCACTATCATGGCTTTCCTTTGCACCATGACTTTATGGGAGTTCGAGTCCATAGATTCGTGAGAGCGGGGAAGGCTGGCCGATCGGCAGACTTTCTTGGATGAGATCGTGATGGAGGAAAATCCAGCGTTGTTTTCTGGGATTAAAGTTTTCGTCGCAGAGGTCGTCTCGATGTGCGACGCCTTGATGGGTTGCACGCTGGAAGTCCTATGCAGCGGGGCTTTGTATGTTAGAATATCTTCGGATTGGTTGGGTAAAGTTCTGCCGTGAAGCGAATGGGGCTTGTCTTGCTGCACAGTGGGGGGTCTGGTGAAGGCTTTTGGGTCTGCACGGTCTAGGTTGGTCCCTGTGGGAGTCTTGTTAGTCGCACTCGATCCTGGGAGGGCTAAAACCTTGTTGAGTCGCCAGCCGCGCTTCAGGGCCTGCCAGCTCACAGGTGCGTCGCTAGCAGCAGGGACACGTTTCTCTGGAACCTATGGGGAATTGGAAAGAGGAGTTTTACCAATGAGTTTAAATTATGCATACAATAGGAAAGACATATAGGAAGGCATGTGTTTCACGGTGAATGAGAATCACTGTATATGAGGACCATGGACATTAGCACAGGGTCCTTGAAAATACTTCAAATGAGAAACACCATACGAAATTAAAATATGGCACGATGGCTTGCACATATTCTCCCATTGCATATTCTCCCTATGTCTGTGAGAGTTTTACCCCTCATTCACCCGAAACATTCACAGTAGGATAAAACCTCCAGATAGATCATTCAGACCAAGACCCTGGTCATTTTAGACTAGACCAAATGGCAAGGTCTCCCCGTGTCTGCGTAGGTTTTTCCTCCAGGTATTGGCTTCCCCCTACCACTAAAAACACGTACGACAGGGATGAATGGTGTGTGCGTGAATGAATGGTGATGGTCAGAGGGTCCTTTGGCGCCGATGTGTGCAGTCGTGACAGTGCTGAAGCTACACACATGGCATACCACCACCGTGTGCGGAGTGAATGAAGAACAAAATCTCCGACACTGTGTGAAGCGCTTCGGGTGACTTGTGTCATGTGAAAAGTGCTACAGTATATAAATAAACTTCCATTCCAAGCACGACATTCTTGGTGGACTTCTTTGTATCCTCTCAGCTTCTGATGACTTATAAAAATATCTAAATTGTCCAGTTAATTTGGAGAACGTAAAAGCTTGGTTGACTCCAGCAGGATGTTGTTTGCCAGGGAATCCCGCCTTACTTACTCCTCACTGGGCCACAGGTGTGAGTTTCCAGGCACTGTAGTAGGCTTAACATGTTATAGGGGCCTCATCAGATTAACTGGAGCTCTTTGTAATGGGCCTCGCTATACGTCCACACTGCTTCAAGATATGTGCTCCAATCTTTGGTATCTTCCCATCAAACTACTACTCCTATACTACTACAATTACTACTGTGATTATCATGGTCAAAAATGGTCAAAAGAATTCAAAATGGTCCTCATGTGATCATATCCATACTGTTCCTGATAAAACAATAAAACCAGTACAATATATCAAGGAATCAATCTTATAATGCAAAACAGTGAAATGCAAAACACACCATCCCAGATTGTCTGTCTGACGTCTTTCTCCCTCCACAGCAGGTCATCTGAACATTTCCTTTTCCTCTAAGGGCTGTGTTTGTTTTTTTGGTCAGATGACACTCCTCATGCATGACGCTGCCACTGGCCGGGCTGGTATAACACTGAAGGCAGCACACAGCGTGACTTATCCATCTCTGAATAACAATGTGCGCCTGTATCTGGGAAACTATGACCCGCAGGAGAGAGAGAGAGAGAGAGAGAGGAGTGGGATATTTCAGATCATGCTCCACGCGGCACGGGGATATACAATGATAGGCCCTGCTTTGCAAAGTTAAGAGGCGTGAAATGCTCGGAAACAGATTCAAAGCAAAGCGTGAGTTCATTAAGTGTCTGAATGAGTCCCATGACACGACATGGCTTGGAGATGTTTGGGGTTTTAATGTTCAAAAAATCGAGATGTAACAGCTACTGATAGTTGTGAAATAAAAGAGATTTTGTTTTTGCAAAAAGAAGCTCTTATCATTTCAGGGCATCAAGACCTGCATGTGTTTTACAGTCTAGCTTAAATATCAATAATACAGTACAAAACACCAGCTTATTGGCTTTTTATTGTAAATGATTCAAGAATTTGAAGATTATTTACATTGGCAATAGATGGACATAGACCAAAGACTTACAGTGGGAAGAAAAAGTATGTACACCGTTTGGAATTTCTCACATTTCTGCCTAAATTGGTCGTAAAATGTGGTCGGATCTTCACCAAAATCATAAGAATGAATAAACAGTGTCTGCTTAAACTAATACCACCCAAACATTTACATTTTATTATTTTTGAGAGCAATTCCAAATGGTGTACTTACGTTCTCTTCCCACTGTATATAGCTACTCTATCATACATTTTGTGTAATAATTTCCCGATTGGATTATTAAAGCAGTACTAAGTAACTCTTGCCCCTAGAGGCCATAAGCGCCACTGCAGGTGTCTTAGCAAGTTACGATTTTTTAACTTATTAAATGTCTTGGAGAGTAAATACTACGCTGACAGAAAAGGTGAAGGGAGAGAGGGGTGTTACATCCAGTTATACAATGGGAATATTTTTTTTCACTCAAACTTGGCTGTAAATACTGTTTAAAGTGGCGCTAGCCCGCAGTTAGCTTTGCCCGTTAGCCTGTTAGCTTCTTCTCCATGATTCTATTAGTGTGTATTGGTGGCTCCTAGCCTGGCTAACGCCAGACTGCTGTGTGCGCTCGAATCTTTTCGAACTTCACAACAGCCTGGGGACCATGGCCGACATTTTTCCATGGATTTGGGCACCAATCACAGAACGAGGAGGGACGGTAAGACGATGACGCGCTATTTGACATAAAGCTTGTAGTTTGTTTAGGGATAAAAAAAATAAAAAAATATTTACGGATCCAACATGACAGCAGCAGACGCGATGCCATCTTTCGATCAAGCTTTAGAACGTGTTCTAAATAGTTTAGCTCAAAAGTTTACAGCAGGTACGTCATACGTCATCTGATACCATGATACGATTGGCTATGGCTACGTGCAGACGCATGAGAGACATTCGTAGCTCCCAATAAACGGCTATGAACAATCGTAAACCATACCTCTCCTACGAGAAAATGAATTGGTGGTCCCCAGACTAAATATCACTTGTGATTTTAGTCTGGCGTTAGCCAGGCTAGGTGGCTCCGCCCGGTGGCAGTCAAGTTGCAAGCATGGTTTTCTGGCCAGAGACACCAGGGGGAGATGAAAGACCCTCCAATCATCCCATTAACACTTGTATTACCCCCAGAGGGACTACGGAAAGGATTTATTTAGGTAAACACGTTACTTAGTACTGCTTTACAGTAACCATATGTTCTCCTCCCACTAAACAAGCACTCATATAATGTTTAAAAGTAAACTAAAATCATCGTCATAATCACAGATCATGAGGAATAGCTGTATTTACCTGTTTGTCACTGGGAGCCTGGTTCGGAGCCTGCCACGCTGTCCTCACGCCTTGTGCACTGGGTTTGGACTGACTCCTCTGCACCTCCTCATCTGTGTGTCAATGTAAAACAATTTAAACACACACGTCTTCCCCAGTTAGGCAAGCACGGACTTTCCTCCACCCTCTCTAATGTTGACAATGCAAACAATGTAAGGACAAAGTAAAAATAAAGCCCGCAGCTACGTAATGTACTAAGGCTTTTTCTGGAAAAGCAAAGGCTTTTTTTTTTACTGAGAAGAGCCCAAGCGTATTTTGATACAATTTAGAGTTACACTGGAAAAAATGAGATAAATGACAAGGTACTTTTGTGTTGAATTTGAGTCGCATAAATCCCACTTGTGATAGGACATTTTAGCTTTTACATTAAAAAAATATATTTTTCACTTGAAATGATACAAAATAATCTGAATTAAGAAAAAATGTGCTTGTTCCATTGGCAAAAAGAGGTTTTATCTCATCTAAGACTAGACCAAAAGTACTCAAACTGAAGTAAATGTGTGTTATTTCCTCTTTAAAGCAGAACTAATTAACTCATGCCCCTAGAGGCCATAAGCGCCACTGCGGGTGTCGTAGCATGTTGCTGTTTTTACTCATTAATTGTCCGTGAGAGTAAATACTACACTGACAGAAAAGACAAAGGGAGAGATATTGTACATCCAATTACACAGTGGAGATCATTTTTTTCACTTCGTGATTCTGTTAGTGTGTATTGCGCCTCCGACCCAGAGGCCGGGAAGTTGCAATGGTGGTTTTCTGGACAGAGACACCAGGAGGAGATGAAAGACCCCCCCCCGAATCATCACATTAACACTTGTATTACCCCCAGAGGGACTACGAAAAGGATTATGGTAATTATGGTAAACAAGTTACTTAGAACTGCTTTAAGATGATTATTCTTTTTCCAAATGGATATAACAGAATAAAAATGATGCACAATAACATTTGGAGATTTAGTTAACAAGCTCATATTGTTGTTCTTACATTGCAAAATTAGCTCTGTTGTGTTTTGTTTACTTCATGTATGTTTGTGTCTCCTTTAAAAACACATCCTCCTTTTTGCTCATTCTAGACTTTCAAAGGCTCTACAGTCTCTTAAAGGAATAGGCCACCGTTTTTACATACCGAGATATGTTCTTACCTTAGCTTTGACGAGTTCATTTGTGCCTGTCTTGTCTTCACGTGTGCCTTCCGTAAAGTAAACACAGCACAGACGGCATTAGCATTTAGCCTCTCTCTTCTCCTCTATAGCTCCAAACGAGGCGAAGATAGAAGCTACCAAGCTCTTCCACGTTTCCCCTATTTAAATATGGTTACGTGAAGTGTTACACTACAAAGTATAATTACACAAAATTAAACAATGTGGATTTTCTAAGCGGATAAAAAGGGGAACTATATTGTAAGGCGTAATAATACTAGGAGTAATTTGGCATTCGCACAGTAAAGTGAAGATATCACTGCGCGGATGCCGAATTACTCCTGGTATTATTACGCCTTACAATATAGTAGAGTTTGGTAGCTTCTATCTTCACCCGTTTGGAGCTATAGAGGAGAAGAGAGAAGCTAAATGCTAACGCCTTCTGTGCTGTGTTTACGTTACGGAAGGCACACGTGAAGGCAAGACAGGTACAAAAGAACTCGTCAAAGTTAAGGTAAGAACATATCTCAGTATGTAAAAACGGTGGCCTATTCCTTTAAGTGCTCAAATTGCTTCTTCTACATAGCATGCCTAATTATAACAGCTACTGTTGTTATATACTGCTCCCCACAGCTGCAGAGTAAGCCTATTTGTTCATTTTGCCTTGGCGGAGGTCTCAGTATCACTAAAGGCAAAAATGCAGGAAATCTGAGCATTTGAGCATGTGAGAAAGACCCACTCACGGAATAAACCGACTGGCTAGGGCAATATAAAGCATAATGATGAAAAAGATATGAAACTGCTCCATTCTGTCACGACTTCCAATTGATTCTGTTCAAATTTGAGCTACTTTAAAGTCTGACCTTGGTTCTCAGTTGACATTAAACCCACAAACCCTTAAGCAAAGGACTCATTCATTCAAATCCCCGCCCGCCTCATTTCTCCTTTGTCCGCTTAAGTGTTATCTAAATAATGTGGACGGACTCAGAATTGGCCCGGCCTGTCCAAATACACACAGAGCCGCCGCCGCGCACCAGAACCAATTCTACTTCCATTCGCTCATTAACATTGGGACACTTTGAGTTTGTTAAATGTGACTTTTATGGAGAGATAGAGAGAGAGAGAAAGAGATGGGGGGGTGGTCCAGTCTGATTAAAGTGATTGTAGCCAAAGCCGGTCACGATCCGCCACAGAGACTGAAAGGAATAATTTGCTCTTGCTAAAGTAAAGCGTGGGTAAAGACATTTATTATGCTGGACAGATGGAGTTGTTGAAAGATTTGTCCTTGTCAGTTTCAAACCGTTCTCTCAAGTAACTCCGAGGACTTGATTGGATCATAGATGTGTTCATTGTTGCCAGATTGGAAGGTCCCCCCCCCCCCGATTGGGCAATTGTTGGTCATATCTAGGATGAAAAACCTGGGCTCACAACATCAAGGTCTAATTCTGTAGAGCCGCATTCTGTAATAACAGTTCAAAATGCAATCAAAGTTGAACCTAATTGTGTAATAAAACCACATAACGTAATAATGTGCCACAATTTGTAATCATTTTCTAGTTTTGCATTAACTTATTATATAATGTCAGAAAATACATGGAAAACAGAATTAAAGTGCATATGACACATTAGACACATTTTCTGCAATTATATTTATGATTTTATGCCCGCTTTTCTTTAGTTTGACCATTTTTGTTTATAGTTTCACTTCCTTATTGGACACTGACAGGAAGTGACATAGATAGAGGCAAACCATTTTAAACAGTTGCCGTACCAACCATGTTACGTCAGTGAGAAATGAGTGAGTCAAACTGCTACAGAACTGTACCTCTGTCTACGTCACTTCCTGTTATTGGCTTAAAGGAACAGGCCACCGTTTTTGCACACTGAGATATGTTCTTACCTGAGCTTAGACGAGTTGATGCGTACCTGTCTGGTCTTTACGCGTGCGCTCAGTCACGCAAAAAGACCCAAGATGTTGTTAGCATTTAGCCTCTCCCAGCACAATTCCTATGGTTCCAAACGGCGTGAAAAGTTCATATGTAAGGCGTAAAAATACTATAGGAGCACTTCAACTTTACTGCGCGGACATCCAAGTGCTCCTAAGGTATTATTACGCCTCGCAATATAGTTCCCCTTTTTATCCACTTAGAAAATCGACATGTTTAATTTTGTGTGACAAGACTTGGATTGTGCAACTTTTCACGTATATGTATTTAAACAGGGAAAACGTGGAACAGCTTCGTCGCTTCTAACTTCACCCCAACGTCTTTGGTCTTTTTGTGTGACTGAGCGCACGCACAAAGACCAGACAGGTACGCATCAACTCGTCTAAGCTCAGTATGTCTCAGTATGTAAAAACGGTGGCCTATTCATTTAAACATTCAAATAAAAATAACTTTTTTTTTGCCCAGTAATTGTATTACTAAATACTCTCAAATGAAAGCGTAACTGTACCTGAATATTCTTACTGATATATTAATTTACTACCCAACACTGCCATTGGATTATTGTGTTTGACTAATGGGGATACAGTTGTGAACATACTGCTAAAGGTAGGGATTTAACTTTGTTTGTGTCAACCCCACAGCAGCGGAGAGGGCATGAAATTATCAAGCGTCTGGAAATGTACTTTAGACTAATAGTCTAGTAAAAAATCTGAAAAAGGGCTCGGTTAACACTTTTGTGGTTCCGGAATGTTAGGAGTTGGTAACCATGTTTTTATGTTAATATAAGATGTTGGGAACATATTTCATGTTATGCCTTCGTTTGTTTTTTATAGAAGAAATACGTTCTAATGTTTACCGAAACACTATTGTACAAAGTTAGTCTCCATCTCTCTCAGTGACAGGCTCAGACAGTTTCCAGGTTAATCTATGAATGAACAAGGACAAGGCTTAAGATCAAACCTCAGATCAAACTGGAGCGGAGCGAGTGAGGCATGTTCGCAGATTCAAAGATTAGCTTCACTCCTGCTCCAATCAGCCCCATCTCCACTTATCCCCAAGTCTTAGCCCCTGTTTGTCTCCGCCAAGCCAAAAAGTGCCTGATACAATCTAAATATTTAGTTTGTGTGTACATGCATTCCAGCGGAGACACTGCAGGCAAAACCTAAGCTCCCGAGTACAAATGCCTATTTCATTTTTTGGCCAAAGTGAGTTTTAGTTTCATCATCAGAAGGCTACTCACAAGCAAAAGACATCTTAAAGGGGGGTATTATGTTTTTTTCAATCACATAGCACCAGTCTATAGCATACTACAATGATGACGTAACCTTCTGTTGGTCTGTATATGCAGTAAATTAAAATAACTGCCTTGAATAAAATTGCTCTCTCAAAATGGCTGTACTGAACGTCTTGAAATAGGCCTCTGTCTCTTTAAGAAACTTTCCGACACGCCCCCTTCAGCACACTGCTGTGGCATCTAAACAACACTACTGTGCGGGGAGGGGGCTCTGCTGAGCTGAGGAGCAGTGGTTGGTGGCTTGGCTGGTGACAAAAGGTGCAGAGGCGTCTCCAGGAGGTGGGGGCGTTCCTAGGAGGACTGAGGCATAGCTACACCTAAAATGGCTGCCGTCTAAGTTTTTACTGATTACTCAAAAATATGTGAATGAGCCAAGGCAACACTCCAGGCATGTGTTTAATGAGGGAATGACATAATAACATGATATAAAGCTAACACAGCCGCTGCGTTAGCTTACAGCCACGAAGCTGATGCCGCTCAAATATAAGTTATTTTAAACGCAAAATGGTTAAAATTAACCTATCGACACAGACATTTATATTGTTAGTCTGGCGTTATAAGTGATTTACCTCAGGTGCACTGTGGAGTGGGTCAGACTGTTTTTTAATGCGGGCTAGCGTTTACCATAGAAATGCTTTAGCCTTGCTCTAGGCTAGCGCAACTAGACTCTTCAAATATAAGAACTGCATGAATTTAAGAAAAAATATCTCCAGACATCAACAACACTCTGGATAACTAGGAAATGAGGCCCTATGTCAAAAATCCCGAAGTATCCCTTTAAGGTTAGGGTTAAGGTTAGGGTTAGGAAAAAGGATTTGGTTAGAGTTAGAACAATGTGGGGGGCGGGATCCTGGCGTAACTGGGTTGGAAAGCGGAAAAGACGCCTTTAGCATTAACTTTCTAACTGCAATCAATACTTTTGTGATCAGACTACATCATGCCAGCGCTCAAGGCAAGATTTGTACATGAAATCGAGAACTAAAAGAAGGTACAAGTGATTCCTACCATTGCAGCTCTTTGCAGATGACGTCGCATTCTTCAATAGTGTCGGAGTTATGGGCTGCTTCAGTTTTACCTGGAGAAAAGAAGATTGAACTTTTACTTCCTCTACCGCTGCCAGAGAATACAGTGTTATACAGTACCGTAAAACACATTCATCTTAGAGGGAATACCTATTATGTTTTTGCAATACTTTGAAAAATTGTCTTCCTATATTGACGTGCAACACAAGTCTCTCTCTTTCCGGCTTTAAATCCCCACTTTACATTCCAACAGAGTCAGATCAATGCACATTTTGCAAAGACGCCATCCCATCTCCGGCACCGCTCCAAAACATATCGATCTCTTAAGCTGCGCTGTCAATTCGGACCCGCTAATACTCCCATTGAATTCTGCTGTTTGCACATTGACTCGCATCCTCCGCGGACACAGGAAAGTTGAATCGAGTCCGCGGCGGTTCTGAGTGAGTGCTGGTGAATGGTCTAAGAGGGAGAGAGGGGGAGAGAGAGGGAGAATCCTGCACAGTAAGCCGTTCTCGTGCTGAGTAACTGAGCGCTGACTACAAATGGGTCTCCCTGGTGCTGTGTGGGTGTGCGGTGCAGGCCTGTACCATGCGCCATCGCCCTCTCATCACATCAGATAGTAGCTCTGGGCGTCTCTGCTCATTCTTGAAGCTAAAGTAAGATCCTATTCCAGCTTTTCGTATTGCAATGGAGCTATAAGAGGAGTGAGATATGGTCAGTAAAAAGCAGTAGAGGCTAAGCTGAGATGCTATACTGTATTTGTATCTAGTTTTATGTACCGTATTTTCAGGACTATAAGTCGCACTTTTTTTCATAGTTTGGCTGGGGGTGCGACTTATACTCAGGTGCGACTTATATATCAAAATATATAATTTCACATTGTGTTATTTTCACACTGACAGCTGCTAGAGGGCGCTCTGGGCTTGTGTATCAATATCTGTTACTCCTGCACAGTTGTACAATGACAAATAAGCACGCACTGAAAATAAAATAAAAAACAGTAAAGTTTGGAGTGAGCGAGAAACTTGTGAGGGACTGTCGAAAAGCGGAGGTTACTCTTACTGCAGTGACGAAAACAAAAAAAGCTAATCGTGGGCTAAAAGCTAGACGGCCACAGCAAGAGGAACGAGTTGGTTGCTTGAATAATGTGATGCCGGGAGAGGCTTGTAAACGGTGCAGTTACTCTTCACTGCCCAGGTAGTAATATATGTTTTTTTCTTCTTCATTATGCATTTTTTGGCTGGTGCGACTTATACTCCGGTGCGACTTATAGTCCGAAAAATACGGTACTACATTAATGTTTTTTAAATAGGCCTTCAAGTCAAAATATACCACAGAAAAGGCTTAGATTAAAAAAAGTGCTCCTTCTTTTAACCCGTGAGGTACTTTTACGTAACGGACTGTGTTTAAATGGTAAATGGTCACATTTTATATAGCGCCTTTCTACCTGCTTTAGGCACTCAAAGCGCTTTACATCAAGGAACCAGTCACCCATTCACACGCTCATTCATACACCAGTGTACGCAGACACTGGAGGCAAGGTGGGTGAAGTGTCTTGCCCAAGGACACAACGACAGTGGGCACCTGCGAGGTTCGAACCGCCGACCCTTTGGTCACAAGACGACCCGCTCTACTCTCTGCACCACCGTCGCCCCAAAAGTGTTTAAAGACACTTATAACTGATTTATTTCTAGTAGTGGAAACTTTTGAAACAGTAATGTGTAATACATATTAAATTTTTATAGCTGTAACTACTAATACAGAATATATTACAGTTTTAAAGCAACTTGTCCAACACTGCTTGCGAGCTAGTTTTCTAGCATTTCTGCGAAAGTGACCCAACGAATTTTGCGAAATGATGCCGTAAACTCGTCCCTGTGGAGAATTGGGAAGCTATGTGTTGGGAAAGTTTAGGAACCTATAGGAATTATATGGAGAGTACAAATGCTAGTTTGACGAAAATTACAATATTTTGGCACAAAATTCTGTTTGGTCGTTCTGATCAGAAAAGTCAATTACACCCATGACATATTTTTCACGGTGTTGTCATGGTGATGACCAGAACGTCCCATTTTATTCTGATGGAAAAATGTTAAACTCCATAATTCAGCGAGTGAGGAACCAAAGGTTATCCAAAGTAAAGTTGGAACCATAGCTAACATTTTAATTTACTGGCTTCCTCTTTAATTGTTTGTTATATATATATTTAAAAAAATCAGGTGAAGGTCTAACTGTGTATACCTACCCCTGGAGAATTGGTAACAAATATTTCAATGCACTAGAAGAAAATGGACTGGAATTACCTCTGTGTACTTTACAACATTCACCTAAAAGTTTGCAGATTGTGCTGAATATGTTCAGAGCAAAGAGAAAATGCAGAGATGAGAGCTCCTTGGAAAGAATTGGGCAGCTACTTGTGCGACTGGCTATGGACAAGCAGAATTCCGCTGATTGGGAAATGCTGATTGCCCTCGAAAATGGCCTCCCCATTTTACTGTGAAAATATGAATTGCGAGAGTTTACAAAAGAAAATGGGGAGCGCATCATGGATATTTTGGGTGTGAATACAAAGCAAAATAGATCTGTCAGAAGCTCAAAGGAGATAATTTCTCCTGCTTCAATCGAAATAGGAGATGTGGTCGACCTGATGGATAAAAGCAGACCAAAAAAAACAACCTCTGAGGTACTCCAGTAATACAGAGTTATAAAGCCTTTATTGTAGCAAGGCCTTCTCAATTAAAATGGATTTTGTTGTCTGAGTTTATATTTGACATTAAGGCCTATTAAACTGTAATGGTATGACAAAATATCTGTACTACCTGTCCTGTAGTGTCTGTACTTCGTCCCTGCTCGCCCACCATGGTCGCCTTCCTCCTCATGGGCAGCCACCCGATTTTCACCGGCGTCAGAAAGCTCACTCTGGTCTGCTCTTTCTTTGGCACTTGGCTCATTCGTGCCCTCTCCCAGCTGTCCTTTCTGTCTTGAGGCGACGGTGCCCCGGTTTGTATGGACTCCTGACTCCCCAGAGAGCTACCACAGAGGCTCGTCCCACCAGAAGATGATCCCCTGCTGGATGAGACGCCGCCCTTTGTCCTCCAAATGGGATAGGGAACTTCCTGGTCCACTGACAGCTCTCCAAAAGGTCTAACTTCTTTATTGGAAACAGTCCGTTGTATCCTCTGCAAATGCTTGAGCCACCCGTCGAGCTGGCCCCCTTCGATGGCACTCTGGGGGCGAGGTCTGCGGACGGGACAGGAGGCGGAGGTGTCCCGGGCAAGGCTGTCCCAGTAGGACTCGTCCCAGATCTCCTCCAGGTTTTGGGTTTGGTCGGAGGGGCAGGTGGTCTACGGAGAGACATTATAGCCCCGTGGTGATCAGGTAACGGGTGGAGTCAGGTTACGGGGGCAGGGAAAGGGCCTTTACATTGAGGTATTAATGAGACTGTCTCGGATTAACAGGCATCTTACTACCGGGACGTCGTCAAGGCAACTGAAAAAAAAGTGTAATTATATTACATGTCATTAAAAATATATATAAAAAACAAAGTAGAGTTTCTGTTACTGTAATGCGGGACACAACCATTGCTCCAATAAATACAAAGAACTTCTATTTCCACAAAAAGGAGAAATGTTACTACTACTACTACTACTACTACTACTACTACTACTACTACTACTACTACTACTACTACTACTACTACTACTACTACCAACTACTACTACCAACTACTACTATCAATTACTACTACTACTACTACTACTACTACTACTACTACTACCACCAACTACTACCTACTACTACTACTACTACTACTACTACTACTACTACTACTACTACTACTACTACTACTACTACTACTACTACTACTACCAACTACTACTATCAATTACTACTACTACTACTACTACTACTACTACTACTACACCAACTACTACCTACTACTACTACTATTGCTACTACTACTACTACTACTACTACTACTACTACTACTACTACTACTACTACCAACTACTACTACCAACTACTACTATCAATTACTACTACTACTACTACTACTACTACTACTACTACCACCAACTACTACCTACTACTACTACTATTGCTACTACTACTACTACTACTACTACTACTACTACTACTACTACTACCAACTACTACCAACTACTAACTAACTAACTACTACTACCACTAGTAGTGGTAGTCACTAACTAACTACTACTACCACTAGCTACGGCTTACTAAATACCAACTACTACTACTAGTAGTAGTTGTCTGTGTATACCTCACAGACAGGACACATGGTAAGTGTGGATACCTGCTCCTCTAAGGCCCATAAAATTACATGTGGGGTTCCCCAGGTTTCGATTTTAGGGCCAGTGCTTTTTAACCTGTATATGCTCCCTCTTGGTGATGTCATCAGGAGACATGGAGTCAACTTTCATAGTTACGCTGATGATACTCAGTTGTACATCTCCATGTCTACTACTACTGCTACAAACTAACTGTTAACTACAACTACTACTAACTACCACAACCACTATCTACTACTATCACAAAATAACTACTAACTATTTACTACTACTTCTAAGTACTACTACTACTACTGCTACAGACTGCTACTACTGCTACTACTACTACTACTATAAACTACTATTACCAACAACAACTACTACTTCAACTAACTAACTAACTACTACTATTACTACCAACTGCTACTACTACTTCTACTAAGTGCTACTTCTACTACTAACTACTACTACCACTACTACTAATAAATGTTCACATACCGGTGATGGAAGAAGTGCTTGTATCTTTACAGGTAATGTAAGTAAAAGCGCCGACACAGGAGCAAAGTCAATGCAATGACTTAAACATGACTTGACAACTTTTGAAACTTGGAAAGAGTTAAATATATTATTTTTTATGAAGAACTGTGCTGTTGTTTTCAAACCAGGTCAAACATCAAAGACTGAAAGTGCCTGTGGTGTTTAATGACTTTACTGTTGTTGATGTTTCTGATCAGAACTAATTTACCACCACATCTTATTCACTTACAGCTCATCTACTTAGAGGTCATGACAAAAACCAAATGCATAAATAAATGTGTAAAATTAATGCAAAACGTAGGGAAAAAAATGTAAGTTACAATAAAAACGTCGACTTACAGAATCCGCTCACGGCTTCCCCCCAGCGCTCCCCCCTCTTGTCAACATCCACTTCGTCCGGACCGCTGGTACCGTCTCCACTCAGCCATGGAGCAGTGAGAGGTGCTTTGTCCTGACAGAGGAGTTACTCAGATGCACAAGCCCAGAGAAGAGGAGACAGAGAGGGGAAGGGTGAGAGGAGGGCCCAGGGCAAAAGCCGAACAAATGCTTTCTAGTGCACTGCCTTAATGCTATTTTTGTGCCACTATTTAACACTGTAATGACCAATTAAAGACAAGACAGAGGGGGGTTGTCCAACTGAGCAAAGGCTGAGCAGGTCGAAATGAGGTCTAAGTCTAAAAATAAATCGGACTGACCAGTAAAGAACAAAAGCAGTTTAAATAAATCAGTCTACATCGTTTGTATTGAATGGCAAAGTACAACTATATAGAAGGCTCTATGCAGGGTTATAAAAAAGAGAGAGATATCTAAAAAGTAGCACAAATAAATAATGTCAAGTCATTTTTTTCCATTCAAATAAGGTCAAGTTTTGGTGCTATTTTAACTATATAGACATAAAACGGACCTGAATCAGGCGTGAGCATACAATCTCACACTAGGGCTGGGCCATATGGACCAAAAGTCATATCCCGATATACTTAGGTTGAATATCGGTATACGATATATATCCCGATATTTTTTTCCGCAAAGTGAGAGCTGTGAAATGAAATGTTAAGTCAAAGTCAAAGCCAAATACGAGTGGTCTTATTGAAAACTCACTATAAAATGTAAACATAAACACTGTATAACAAAGCTCCATAAGGTACACATTTAAATAAAAACATCTGAAATAAAAATAGCCTAGAAAATAAAACAAGTCAATCTTTTTCTGAGGGCAGCATTTACATATAAAGAGATGACAAAATAAAGTGCTCAGTTTGAGATACTTTTTTTTTTTTTTTTAAATCAGCTTTTTTAAATCAGCCTGTTTCTTTTTGTAAATTTAAAGCTTATCTGAATTTGAAATATCCCGATACACACGATATGGTCTAATTCCATATCTCATTAAAAAATATATTGATATATCTTAAATATCGATATATCGCCCAGCCCTATCTCACACTGTAACATTCATGCATAGAGCCTTAAAACCCGTATTTAAACCTGCCCCGACCCGCAGTTTGAGAAACCCCTGACATCATGGGCATCACTAATGAGCGGATTAGGCCCGCTCCTGTCAGAAGTGCCCGCGCTCTCATCTTCCTTGTGATCTCGTGGGGCCATGTTTTTGAGTCTTTTCTGTCCTCATGTGACTACAGCGAGACCGGCCCAGCGTCTGTTAGATAACGCGCTGTTGTCACCCACATGATCTGAACTGCAAACAGACGGAACTATGTAAAAGAGGTCAAAAAAACGAAAACAAAATGGCACATGTGATTTATGAATAAGAAGTAGGTTCATTATTAAAACTCAAATGCATTATGTGACAGTTATCATGTAGGGCTCTAAAAGGCACCACAGCTACGTCTGAATCCAGGCTTGCCTTGGGCCGCAGATGAGGACACAAGCACAAGTTTGAAAGCTAAGAACCTCCTCAATTCAGTCGGTGAGCTTGAGTCTGCACAAGCACTGACCAGCTTGAGGACAGGTTCTGGGATTGTGGAAGAAGGAGAGAGTTCAACACTGGTTTTAGCCGTAAGATCGTCATCTATGTTTTCTCACATAGAGATTAGTCGCATGGTTTGAGAGGATTTGGGAAGTTTTTCTATGTCTGTATGTTGTGTTAAGTTGTGGAACAGTCTGAAGCAACGTCAAAGCATTCACCATTTCAAATCTCTTTACAAACAGAATGTCTGGTCACAATACAAAGGCAATGAGGTTTAATCGTATTCATGTTGTGTGAGCAGGTGGAATAGATGGAAATATCTGTGTATGCTTTTCTTTATTTTGAACATTATTTACATCGTGTGATTCTCACTGAACTATGAATGAACACATGGAGGATGTAGGAACCAAATAACTCAAAATATGTTTTATATTTTAAATTCTTCTAAATTTCCGCCGCTTATTCCTTATACATTTTCTCAATGAGCTTCATACGGTCGTCCCCTGAAATGGTTTCCAACAGTGTGTGAAGTCAAAACCGTTTCTGGTGACTTAAATGTCAGAAATTACTTTTTAACTTGTGTCATGTTCATTCATAAAACATATGAATGAATGCCTTCAGTGAGAATCTACAATGTAAAGTCTTGAATTTTTTTTAATAAAATAATAATAATAATAATAATAATAATGCATCGGTTTTATATAGCGCTTTTCTGGACACTCAAAGACGCTTTACATTGCACTATTCATTCACTCCATACTTGGTGGTGGTAAGCTACTATTGTAGCCACAGCTGCCCTGGGGTAGACTGACGGAAGCAAGGCAGCCAGTCTGCGCCATCGGCCCCTCTGACCACCACCAACCACTCACTCACTCACTACATTTGCTAGGCTTCCTGGTGTTACTAAACGGTCTCCCATCCAAGTACCGACCAGGCCCTTCCCTGCTTAGCTTCCCAGGTCTGACGGGATTGGGCAGAGCAAAGGCGGTATGGCCACAATAAAATAAACAATGCATACAAAAACTGTATGTATATGTGGTTCTGCATATGTGCAACTATAACACTGTTTGTAATAAGGAAGCAGCTACACTCCATTTCGAGCATCAGTGAAATGGAGTGGGCATACAGTAAGTGATGATTTTTTTTTCTGTGATGTGATGATTTTTCTTTTTCTGTTTGTTTTGTTCTTGGCACAATACTTGCTCAAAACAGAAAATGAAATTAAATGTTTACACAAATCTAGCATACCCTACCTTTAATGATGACCTTTAAACACCAATTAGCAGTGGTGGAAGTTTCTTGTTTACTGTCACTAGAAACATCGCAGCTAAAGGGTGAACAATGTGCATCAACAAGAACAACCCTAAAACTGAAAGTCCATTAAAATAGAATAATGACTTACAAGGTTGAAGGACAAGCATCTCCAACCGGTTGCACGCACACACTTGGTGGTATGACATCGTACAGCCACAGCTGCCCTGGGATAAACCACAGGGCAACAAGGTCAGTATAAACGGGACAAAGACGAGATTTGAACCGCTGACTTTTGGATCTGTGGACAAATGCTCTAACCAATAAGCCACTGTCACCTCAAAGAAAAAGAGGAGAGCAAAGGGGAGACTTATCTTCGTGATTCATCCTATTCCAAAAATGTTTAATGCATTGCTTTAACCTTCACCACGAAAGCGTTTCTCAAAGCAAGCTGAACTTCTCGGTAAATATTACTTTGCACACACCGACCAGAAGCAGAGATAATACACGTTATCTTAAACATCAATTTCAGGGACCTGCTTCAAAGCCCCGTATCTCAGCATCACAGCCACGATTTAAATGAATGTGTAATGATGTAGATAGATTAGCATTTTTGCCTGCACTGTTGAAGAGATAACATCGGAGCAGAAGTGGAAATACATTTGGAATGGATGAGTTTGCAGAGTGGTTCAAACAGACAGGACTTGTTGAAAAATATCAATGTAAAGTAGAAAAAGTAGAAAGATAGCGCCCTCTACAGGCAGCTGTATAAATGGAATAGTCAAAGAGGCAAAAGTTCAAATTTGTGTTGAGACAATACTGTACCCAAAACACTGGTAAAGAGCCAAGGGGAATACATTTGCACACATGTTGCCAATAACTAAAACTTACCTCATAACTATAATGCCATATTATGAAAGGCTCTGTTAATCTGTTTCATATTCCATTCAAGTATCGCCTCAAAACTGCTTTTATGGAACACTGACTGTGGCAATTGGCCATAATGTTTATAAATTTTTACTTGTAATATTCCACCTTCAATAAAAAATAAATAAAAATTTTCACAAACACTAAAATGGTGTGTGTTTCTTCTGGTGGTGGACTCTTGTGTTAAATTTGTAATTCTTATGAAGAACTTCATTAGGGCTGAAACAACTTATCGATTAATCGACGACTAATCGATTATTGAAATAGTCGACAACTATTTTAGTAATCGATTAATCGTTTTCTGGTTCACACAGACTCAAATTGAGCAAAAATGACATGAAAATGTAGTTTTTTTTTTTTTTTTGAACCTACTTTGTATTTATAGTTAGGGTCTGTAGTGTTTTTGTACATTTCATGAATATCTGTCTGTGTCTCATCCAATCAGAAAGCAGAATTAGCACCAAGAGCCTCCAACAAACATTTACTTTAAGTTTATGCCATCAATACGTCCTCAAGTGGTGCCACTTTAGCTTTTTGTGATAAAAAAAATGAAAAAATAACATTTTTCTACACAATTCACAGCCAAGCGATTACTCGATTAATCGTAAAAATAATCGATAGATTAATCGATTACAAAATAATTGTTAGTTGCAGCCCTAAACGTCATAGTGTTATAACCTGGTTTAGCTCAATCTTAACCCCCGCCTTAACACAGCACATTTTCTCCACTTCAGCTTTATCCAAATCTAAAAGCTTCTTGGCTGGACTTGACTACAGCCTATAGGCCAGAGTAACGCCTCATACTTTTTTTGGGGGT
This sequence comes from Neogobius melanostomus, assembly GCA_007210695.1. NCBI lineage: Eukaryota > Metazoa > Chordata > Actinopteri > Gobiiformes > Gobiidae > Neogobius > Neogobius melanostomus. The sequence continues at coordinate 269,011 of VHKM01000662.1, read as the reverse complement.
CACTTTTACAATGCTTTTTTGAAGAAGCTTTTAGATTTGGGTAAAGCCAAACTGGAGAAAATGTGCTCGGTTCGGGTGGGGGTTAAGAGGTTAAGGTGGTATATGATAAAAAGCCAGATATTTCCTCAAGTGGCAGAGCAGCTCTGGGTGAGAAAAGTTTGAAAACCACTGCAGCAGAACTAATGGCACTTTGAGCAGCAGTGGGAGTTTCTTTGGCTTGGTTGGAAGTACACTTAAGAAAGCGATCACTGCAGTATTTTATTTTTTTAATTTTTTTGCACGGCTACCAGTCACCCTTGTCCAGAGTCGCCTCCCGCTCGCCCCGTGGTGGTGGTGTCACCGCCTACACGAGCCAAAAACACACAGCCGTGCGCTGCGCTCGCCGGCTCCCCCTCGCGGCGCGTCTTGCAAAAACGGTGGAAAAATGGCTGCTCGCTGTGGCACTCCGAAGCGCAGCCCAAAGTAATCTCTGTGAACTCTACTTTCACGCTCAACAGCGGGTCGCCTCTGGACCTCGTTTCGCAGCCAAGGCAACGAGTCGGGGGACGCGCCAACGCCGGCCATGACTCGCTGGGTGCCCACGAAGAAGGAAAAGTACGGCGTCGGTACGTAACAAAACTTCTTCCACACGCTCCATCGCTAGCTCTCTCTCCTAGCCTCTGCCTCTGCTGCTGTTGCTGTCTTTATAAGTTTGGAAAAGGGTTGTGATTTGGAGTATACGCGCGTTTTCAGCGACTTTGATTGCCTGACACAGATTTTGTCTGCGCATTTGACTTGCGCGACAAAGAGAACGGTGTCTTCGCCTGCTACTTTACATAAAAATGCAAACATGGAATCTGTTTCTATTGTGAGAGGGAGAGAGAGAGAGAGAGTGCGCTGTGGGGATTGGGAATTGTTAGGCGCGCCTAGTAGTCACAGCGCTGTTTCCTGTCTATGGGGCCTCCCTCCGCTACAAAATAACGAGCTACCACTGGCTGGACATTCACTTTTAACCCTGCTGTATCAGTAACTTGTGATGTAAAGTCAGAGATCAAGCTTTTGACAAGAAAAAAAAGAAATCTCATCATTTGATCAGTGTTTTTAAGTTTTGTATCCGGACTGAAAGTAGCAGTGTCCTATCTGGCGTCTATGAGTTTGCTTCAAGTAGCCTGGAAGTGTGTTTAGGGATGTTTGTATCAGTGTTGATAGTTTGCTGTCACGTGGGTGTTTTTCAAATCCAAATCAAAAGAGGCACAGCACCGCTTTTGTGCGAGTAGATTATTATTTTTTTTGCAAGATGGCATCCTCTAATGTAAACACTGGCTCAGTTCAGCACTATCAAATTAGATGTTTGTATTCATACGCGTTGAATTTTTTAATATAGAGGATGTGCAGATGATGTCACAGCGCGGCAACAGAAGCCAGATGGGCGTTGAAGTTGAGTTATTATTTGTTTAGATACTCTGAACCCTCTTGGCAATGTGGTTTTAAGTAAATGTAAAGCAAATCGGTTTATGTTAATAGGATTTTTTTCCTTTTTCCTTTTGTCGATTAGAGAAACCCATGATGTGTTGGAAACTCGCCGTCTGTTTTAGTGCTTTTTATTATGTGAAACTTATGCTACATTTATAAATAAATGAGGACCAGCTTGTTAGGGCTGGGACGATCCGCTTTTGTCACGATCCGATACATATCACGACACTCAGGGGCCGATCCGATACGTATTGCGATATTAGGTGATCTGTATCGTGAGAAGCCACAATATATCACAACATCACTAAAGTCTTCATCTGGCTGAGATCGACACATTATTTTTGGCAAACTCAACCCAAAAATGCACTGACTTTATAAATGTGTAAAAGTTCTAGTTAAAGTTTCAGTAAACATTTCCTAATTTAGTTAAATTTTGGTTGTGGTGCTGATGTAGTGTTTTTTAAGTCTTGTTTTGACACGATTTGCTGAAAAACTAGTTACTTACAACTTGTAAGTGTTTAATCAGAATGGAACATATCGTGTTGAAATGCTTTAGTGAAATATCGCAATAATATTGTTATCGCAATATTGCCCAGCGGTATTGCATATCGCAAGTTACTTCAATATCGTGCAGACCTAATAACAAGTGATATAGATGGGAGCAACATCCGGGAACATTTACTGGGCAACGCCCCCTTTTGGGGAATCGAGAGTTAAAAATTGCATTAGTGTGTATGAGAAACGGAGACCATTTCTCATTCGGAGGATAAAATATTCCAAACCAGTGATCAGAACTACAGGACAATGTCTGTTCTTGATCACAGACACATCAAGTCACTGTCAGAAGACGATTGGAAGATTTTTTATTTTTTGTGGACACTTATGAGCGAGTTTATCGATCACTAGCATCTGTTATGTCCATGTCAGAGCTCATTACTGAGGAAACAGCTCCCCCTGGTGGTCGTGTATTATGCACTTCGTGTAACGTCTTTAATCGGTAATTATTCAAACTCATTAAACCTGTTCAGCATTAGGCCTAATTAATGATTCTCTCGGTTTTAAAACGCACATTAACGTTAGCATTAGCAGCTAGTAGGTTAGCTGCTGAATGAACCATGTACCATTTTCTCTCATAAGCTACAAAGCTACATCGTAGGCTGTGTGATTTTAATTTAATGATAATATAAAAGCAACAGACTAAAAGCTGAAGCTGTAGTGACATTAGAAAGCATCCAGCGAAAAAGTTACACAGGCAAATGTCACAGACAAGTCATGATCACAGTGGGTTTAGCAGCTCAGTTTTAAAACGTTAACCGTCTTCTCTGTGAATTATCTGAAACAACAGGTCACTTCCATGGCTTCCTTTTCACGTTCGATAATTAAATAAAACAAAGAAAACGTTTTGTCATGTGTAAATTAAAAGTTTTCAGACGATCTTTCCTCATTCATTCCAATGTACGGCGCTTTTGTTTTCCCCCGAAAAGGGGCGTTAACCTTTTGGTGCCACTGATGTTTGTTTGTTTGAGTTTTATGTGACGTAGACGTTGCTCCCATCTATGTGTACCTTGAAATATGTAAAAAGTCATGTGTCAAAAGTTATAAACCAAATGCCATTTGACATTTACTGAAGTGTTTAGATTGAAAAGTGCATGAACACAAAATGTAACAGCGCTGTGTAACTGTTACTGGAAAACAAAGGCGTGTATGATAAAAAATGCCTCCAAACACAAGTACTGAAAGTATCGCGATACTTGATCAAGTATCGATACTTGGTATTGCAGCACAAAGTATTGCGATCCAAGTCCGATCTGATAATTTGTCCCAGCTTGTAGTATCATCAATCAGTTCTTTCCACTGCAGTGCCATTTACTACCAATATTTGCAGTTTATTCTTTTTTCCGATGTCTGAACTCCACTCTAACTTCATTTCATTTCTTTTCATTGTTTGTTTCCTTCACTTAAAAAGCAAATGCAACAACAGCATTTAACATATGAATGAGAAGGAATAACTTATAATATCTGCCCCCATATCAACACAAAATCATTGATTGTTTCACGTGTTGAATAAAAGGACATGCATATTTGTGGCAGTTGGCTGAATTTACCCCAAAAGTCCACATTTTGGGCTCTCTTTATAAGCCAAAAAGATGATGAGGTGCAGTGATGATGCTCTTTCTCAGCAGGTGGCCGTGGCCAGCTCCTGTTCGCTCAAGGAAGGAGCAGGTGTTGCTATTATTGAATTTATGCATCTTCATTGGTGCTTTTGAAATAGTATTTGTTATAGTGGCTTTACTTGGGAATTGTTCCCCACACCTGAGCAAAAAACACCCCCTGCTACCTTTCATCGGTCCAAATTTATGCAGAACCTGTCCTGAAATGGACTGCGTTTGCCAGACAGATGCGTTATCGCAAACAAGCAATTACTTTGTACCGTTCTGTCCTGCTTGCAGTGTTTTCATGAAAGTCTGACATCTTCACTTTGAGTCGAACTATAATGGGTGAGTCAGAATCATTATGCATAAGTGAATGTCTTGGACCAGACCAAAGATGTCAGACTTGTAATATTTTTCTTTTTTGTATTGACCAAGTGGCACTAATTAGCTCTGTTCTAGCCTCCTTACACCCACAGCAGCAGACTCCAAGGACAAATACTGCTCCGCAAGTTTTGTCATAAATGGCCCACTGCTTTGTTCTTTAAGACCATAGATGCGTCACGGCAGATCCCACGTTTGCAGAGCTGTGCAATTGATCACAAAGGACTTGAACTTGCAATTTGAATGTTCGTCCTTTGCCTCAAGACAGGTTTGCAAAGTGCGAACATTTTTCAGACGTTAGACCTCCACAAACAGTCTTCTCTCAAAACTGGACGCTCCTGGACATGTTTAAGAGGTGTGCAATGAACTGGATCTCAGTTTGAACACATAAATTGCGGGTCTAATTGCAGACGGAAAACCATACAGCTCTCCCTGGGATGCAAGATTGTGAACTACAAAATAAACAACACAACTGTAATCCAAGTCTTAAGTGGGTTTAAACCAGCAGTGCAGACTAAATAAAGTCTGGAAGAACATGGACAGAGTTTCTACATATCAGCAGAAATCTCTTTAATATTTCATAAAATGATATTCAGTTGTGGTCAAAATAATAGCAGTGTGTTTAAAAACGTTAGTTAAGCATAAAATCTTCATAATAGATTTATTTCGATGCATTGGAAGCATTGCCCATGGTTTTCCAAATCAAAACATGAAGAGAAATGTATAATTTCTTCAAGTACTTTGTAGAACATTTAAAAAAATGAACATTGGGCTGTTCAAAAAAAATAGCAGTGTCTGCATTTGTCTTTACAAGCTCAATATGTACTACATACAAAAGAAATTCCCCATAGGATTTAGCTTTCCTGTGAATCAGTAAACTAATATTTAGTTGTATGAACACAGTTTATTAGAACTGCTTCACATCAGTGTTGCATAGAGTCAACCAACTTCTGGCACCTGTCAACAGGTAATCCAGCCCAAGATGCTTTGACAACATTTCACAATTCCTTGGTTTTGTATCAGAAACTGGATATTTGATGTCACCCCAAAAGTTTTCTATGGGATTAAGGTTTGGGAATTGGGCAGGCCACTCCATAAAATTAATTTTCTTGGTCTGGAACAAAGATTTAGCTTACGGGTGTGTTTGGGGTCATTGTCTTGTTGAAACACCCATTTCAAGGGCATTTCCTCTTCAGCATATGGCAACATGACCTCTTCAAGTATTTTGATGTATCCAAACTAACCCATGATCCCTGGTATTCGATAAATAGGCCCCACACCATAGTTAGAGAATCATGCCCATATCATGATGCTTGCCCCACTATGCTTCACTGTCTTCAGAGTGGACTGTGGCTTGAATTCAGAGTTTGGGGGTCGTCTGACAAACTGTCTGCAGCCCTTGGACCCAAAAAGAGCAATCTTACTTTCATCAGTCCACAAAATGTTTCTCCATTTCTCTTTCGGCCAGATGATGTGTTCTTTTGAAAATTGTATCCTCTTCAGCACATGTCATTTTTTGTAACAGTGGGACTTTGCGGGGGCTTCTTGCAAGTAGATTAGCTTCACACAGGCGTCTTCTGTCACAGTACTCACAGGTAACTTCAGACTGTCGCTGATCATCCTGGAGCTGATCATTCGCTGAGCCTTTGGAGTTCTGGCTATTGTCCGATCCATTCGAATGGTAGTCTTCCATTTTTCTTCTGCGTCTTTGTGTTTTTGCTTTCCATTTTAACGCGTTGGAGATCATTTTAGCAGTTTTAACCCCTCCAATCAACCTTTTCACAAAAGAACACAGTACTTCTGAACAATGTCTTGAACGACTAATTTTTCTCCAGGATTTCAAAGTGAAATGCATGTATTAACATGTGCTGACTTCCTAAAATAAGGGCCACCTGTTTTTCCACAGAATGAATGACCTCACCAATTCAACTCCACGCTGCTATTATTTTGAAAACACCCCTTTCAATTGAATATTCAACTACACAGAAGTAAGAGCATGCATACCATGAATGTTGGGTCTGTCTGTTTCTAAGAATCTATTGCACCTACTGGTAAATTGTAGTTCTATGATTTATACCAAAAACTGTGAATAATGTGGTTAGTCATGTTGGACTGCTATTATTTTGAACACTACTGTATGAAAAAGAAAAGATCTCAGAGAAATTTCAACAAATACATTTTGAGGTCATTCTTTGAAAACCGTGAATGCGTCTTGGTTCACACATAATAGCCGCCCACTCAGAGCATCACGTAGACGGTTCATTCATAAGAACTGGTGTCAGGTTTAAGTGTCAGAGGAGATCTTCTGCTGGGGAAATGCTTCACTGTGATTTAAATGTATTACAATTAGCCTTGCTGGGTTTGATGTATCGGCCTTTGGAATTGCTGCCATAAAGGCTAACTAAAATCTCCTTTGTAACTTCAGTCATGTAAAGAAATATATTTCAGCACCTAAATTGCCCTCACCACATCACATGTCTTACTTATAGCAAGCCTTTATTGCAGTCTTCATTTAAAAATACGTCTGTGGATTTCTTGTATTACATTTTCTTATGTATCGCAGTTGATTTCCGTGGTAACGCAGGACAGTCAGTGTCATACTGGAGCATACCCGTCGCTATGGGCGGGCCATAGGGGGCCGTGCCCGTCCCCCAAGTCCCGCGCTCTGAGAGTCCACCATGTCGGACCCTTTAGGCTATGCGTATTTCTCCGTCCCTCTGCTTCTTTGGGCAAAGGCAGTGAGTGACTGGTGCGGGCTGGTAAAAAGCAATCTGTATTTTACTACAAAGCGCTGAAGTCCGCGGAAAAGACCCCGCGTATTTGTTTGAACTGAAAAGTGGACTCGCCCACAGCACTGACCGAGCCACGCGCTCCCCTGTTTATTCAAAACATGGTCCAAAAACGGTGGAGTGTATGTCTAGTAATTGTGCCCCCTCGTGGATTTCATATGCCCCCTTAAGACTGACGTCTGGTGACGGGACTGTTAATTATTCATTAGTGCTTTAGGCAAACAATATTGCTATTTTTATATTTGTGCTGATGTCACAGCATTTAAGATAAGATAAGAAAAGATAATCCTTTACTGATCTCACAATGGAGAAATTCACTTTGTAGTAATTCCTGTTTCCTCTCTGTCAAATATTGACAAAGGCAGGATAGATGAGTTTAAGCTTGAGATTAAGGTCAAGTTTGACATTATTTGCATTAGAAACATTATCCAATATAGCGACTGGTGGAGTTTTGTTTGTGTCATGTGACTCACTAAAAAACCCAACATTATGGATTCATAAGGTCTAGCCATTCATGTCTTGGTTAAAGGAGCCTTTCCATACTGAGATATGTTCTTACCTGAGCTTAGACGAGTTGCTATGTACCTGTATGGTCTTTGCGCGTGCCTGTGGAAGAGCTTGGTAGCTTCCAACTTCACCCTCATTTGGAGCTATAGGAATATGCTGGGAGAGGCCAAATGCTAACAACATCTTTGGTCATTTTGCGTGACTGAGGGCACGCACAAAGACCATACAGGTACGTATCAACTCATCTAAAGTCGGGTAAGAACATATCTCAGTATGTAAAAGCTTTTGAAGGTCCTTTCACCAAACGTGTTCTTTTTCATGGTAAAATTCTCTTCTGCGCTTATTATCATGTCTAATCGTCATTGCTATTTCTTCCTTTTGAGCCACTTCGCTTTTCACTGCGGCAGTATAGGACTGTGTTTTATGCCTACTCCTTTTATTGTAACTACATTTTATAACTTCATAACTTACAGGGGAATTGTCTAGACACATACTTAATTTTAAGTTGTACAAAAGCATCAAGGCAAAGGTGTCTTTAAGTACTTTTGAAAGTCAGAATGAAGTACAATACAAGACCTTTGGTGATTTTGTTGGTTTTGTAAAGAATTCCCTCATAATTTTCACTCTTGTTTTTACAATTACAATATGTCCTGGTCTGAACACATCCCTGAAGGCAGCATTTCCTTCTTAACAATGCTTCCTGTCCCAGTGGCATGTCCAGAATGCAGCCTCTCAGCCCAGATGTAACTCAGCTGATCTGTCCCATTGATTAAGTCCGTTGGCATTCCTCCCACATTCACAGTGAACTATTGAACTTCTCCCAAATGGACAGTCAAGTGTTTTGGGCTCCGGTCCCAGCTTTCTCCCTTCACCCCACGTTAATATCATAAAAAAGACAAATTGTGCTTTAGACATTTGAAAATCTTACCTCTGTCGACCTCGAGCTAATTTCATTTCACTCTTCTTACTTGGTCAAATGCCAAACGGCCCAGTAAATCACCGCTACCGAAGTCGGGTTTCTTAGTCATTGGGCATCTGACAAATTTTGGGATTGCTTTTAGAACTGCCACTTTTGAGAGAAGATTTACATATGGACTTCTAAAATCACATGCATTTCTGAATATGGCAGACCATGGGGTACCAGGTTACATAATAAAATCCAAAGGAGATGGGGAATTCTGTTGTTTGGACAATGGACATTCAGTTTTTTGATCTATGGAGGAAATTTCAAATAGTCCAAGCTGTTTTCATAAAGTACAAAAGTAGGTATGAGGAACTGGTTTCATTTTTTTTTCTGTTGCTACAGGATGGAAACAAAAAACACTTTGGCTTTTTGAAGTAGTGTTGTATTGTCTTAGTGCCATTGACTGTACATTTAAGAATGGACTGAGGGAGCGAGGCTAGCTGAAGCCTGTGCATGCTAGTGCTTTGACTGCTTTTTGAAGCCAGCTCTATTATTTAGAATAGGGCGAAATTAAAAATAGTAAAAGGATAAAATTAGGATGATGTTGTATATGTTAAAGCAGGGATCTCCAACCAGTAGCTCGGGAGCTACCAGTAGCTCGCCAGGACTTTCCAGGTAACTCGCCAAAGACTTTCTACCTCTCTATAAACATGATAACTCGACTTTTAGATGCATTTTCTGTTTGTTCTGAATATGCTGAACATAATCTGTGAACAGTTGGGTCAACATGGTAAAGTATAAGCACTAAACTCAAGGAATTTTTTTGAACTACTATCTTGGCTACTAATTCTCCAGGGTGTAGTCCACCTAAGTCGCATTTTACAGATGTGTTTTTGAAGCATAAGTAGCTCTCCGACATTCTGGTTGTGTAAAAGTAGCTCGCTTGGTAAAAAAGGTTGGAGACCCCTGTGTTAAAGGGACTACAGAGTTTAAAAATGTTAAAACTAAATATTTTCATCCCCCTACATGTTCCAGCCATGTCCTAACGTGTATAATGAGCCCAGACCTGTTCACCACAACTGCCTCTAAAATCCTGCACAGTCACTCAAAAATATGTTACTTCAGGGCCGAAGTGCTGTCATGCACGAGGGTAATATAGAGACTGCAGTTACGCATAAGACCTGAGGTGGCAGTAGCGAGCATAAAATGACCAACTTGCATCTAGTCTCTTTAAGACAAGCACGTGGAGGTCAGAATGACAAGCCTGTGTTAAAAAATGACTTACAGGGATATTTCTGGATTTTTGACATTGGGCCTCATTTCCTAGTTATACAAAGTGTTGTTGTTTTCTGGAGATATTTTGTTTTTAATTCATGCAGTCCTTATATTTGAAGAGTTTCGTGGTGCTAGGCTAGTGCAAGGCTACCGCATTTCTACGGCAACAGCTAGCCTGCGTTAAAAACGGTCTATATTATATAATAATTATTAAAAATTTTAATTAATAATTTTAACCATTTTCCATTTAAAATAACTTATATTAGAGCACTATCAGCTTCGTGGGTGTAAGCTACGCAGCGGCGGAGTGATATGCTAGAAAATAGTCCCTCAAAATGCGGTAATTCATGTGATAAAAGGTCAGTTATATTTAAAAAAATATTCTATCAACAGACATTTATATCCTTAGTCTGGTGTTATAAGTGATTTACCTCAGGTGCACTGTGGAGTGGGTCAGACTGTTTTTTTATGTTTTTTAAGCAGGCTAGCTGTAACTGTAGAAATGCGCTAGCCTTGCACAAGCCTAGCGCCACTAAACTTTTCAAATATAAGGACTGCATGAATTAAGAAAAAAAAAATCTCCATAAATCAACAACACTCTGGATAAATAGGAAATTAGGCCCTATGTCAAAAATCCTGAAATATCCCTTTAAGGAGGGGCAAATACTTTTCAATCGAAAGTCCACAGGAGCCAGGATCTTCCGGAGCCTTATGGTGCATCCACACCAAGCGCCTCTTGGGCGTCAAAGACGCGCCTCAAGTCCGTAGTTGGACGCTTGTGCTTACTGAAGTCAGACGCTTGTCACAAATGTCACAGAGCGTCAAGACGCCCTGGCCGCGCGTCAACTCAGAGTCTGTTCGTAGCCATCTTGGAAACAGCTCGTGCCTGAAAACTACAGTTCTTCGGAGGCTAACTACTGTAGTCTCCCTCTTTGCTCCTGCCATGTCCTATGGATCTTTAACTATACCCCATGGTCTACGCAGGATCTCCCCAGTATTTAAGCTCATATCCAGGCCATACGGTTAAGGGACATTGGTGGCAAGTGGCTATAAGCTAGGTTAGCCGGTTAGCTTTTTGCGTACGCGTACAGCTCATTGTTGATTTAAAAAAAAAGTGTGTGCAATAAACCACAAATGCGCCAAGCCCATCTCAGTATGTGACCATCATAAAGGCTGTTCTGTGTAGTTAAGGGCTTTATTGACGTGATTAGTGCATAATACTTGTTTTCAAGGGGGTCAGTGCGAGCTATCTGTTTGGGCTAGCATAGAAATAATTATAAAACAGATCGACTACGGCCCGTTGTAGATAAAATGTGAGCAATAAACTTAAAAATCAACAAGCCTGGCTCAATGTGTGATCATTGTTACACAGTTGCTTTATGTAGATGGGGCTTAATAGACTTTATTCGTGCATATTTCTCGTTTTCACATCGATTGGAGATTTAGCTTGTACTGTAGCATTAGCTTTGGGAATGCTCTGTGCATCATCAAGACCCAAACACATTCCCAGCGCAGATCCAGCCACTCAAATACGTTTTCTTGTCGCCGCTTTTAATCCTGGGTGTTTAGGTAAAAGAAACACTGATGTGTGTCTTTGTAAAAGTCCCAGAGCTGCTGTAGCCCCGGTTCACAACACGATAATCCTCCGTGACTTGTTTACATCTGCGGGCAGGCAGAGGATCTGCCCCAGACCGACGGTGGCCCAGCTACAGCTTACGTCACTGTTGGAGAAAGCTCCTGATTGGTCGACGCTCGCGAATTTCTCCAAAAAGTTCAACATTTCCCAACTCTAGCGTCGGCCACCCCGGAGGCGCGTCACGCGCCTCGGACGCGGCGCGGCCGCGCTGGAGGCGCGAAAATCTTCGAAAATCTTCGTGACGCGCCTCCTGAGCGGCGCGTCACGCGCCGCGGGGCCTCTTGAGGCGCGTCCTCAATGTATTTTAAATGTAAACCTGACGCTTTGGAGGCGCCGGAGGCGCTTGGTGTGGATGCACCATTACAGTTACAGGAGGAAGTAGGCCACAATATGTCTATTCTTAATTTTACAGTCAATAGCCTAATATAAGAAAAACAACAAACAACAACAAACTGCTGCAGTATTCAGTAACTGTCTGGAATATTGCGATTAGGATAGGTTATGTAAAAATGTAAATTGTTGCTGCTTGCCTTATGGACATTGCGTCACACGATTTTGATGGATTCCCGTATCCGTTCTTCGTCGAGCTTTCATGCTCTCCCTGACTTCTCTGCTCAACCAACCAACTATATACGGTAGATCATTTCATATCTCCCTGCTCCGCACACGCTGTTGCAATCTCTCCCAGACGCAGTAAGCTAACAAATATGGTGGTAATTAAAGCAGAGTCTGACGGGGGAACTCCATAAATTCAACGTGTGAAATAAATTCTCCGCTCAGCATTTTTACCACCTCCATCCTTAAAACTATGAATTATGATATGTTTTATGATCAAAGTTGGTTTCATGAGCAGGAGAGATTGTATTTCATTTTGAAGGTGTACTTTTCAGAGTGGCAGTGAATGTGACTTTTTACCATGAGGACAGTGTTTTGCTCTCAATAGCCTCGCCAAGGACTTTATGCATTAAGCTGTAGAATAGGTACATTCCAAGATCAAAAGTTCGAAAGAAAAACTGAGTCTTGTTAACAGCGCTTTACAAGACTGACAAATTGCCAACTTGCAAAGCTTTGTGCCAATATAAAAAAAAAAAACAGTTAAAGATGAAGGAACTTTTTATTTTTACGTTTTCCCGCAGATAACAAGCCGGTCTGTTTGTAATCAGCATGTCACCACGGTCTCTAAATAATAGCTGTGAATTGGTTTCCTTTTCGTGGCGGCAGGAAGCCAGAATTAATCGACGCTCTCGGGGCCCAGCGAGTGTTTATTTTGGGACTTCCTTTCATCTTTAAACTGACCAATGTCTGCGCTGTTGCTTTTAGTCACAAGAGGCGTTCCGTGAGAAGTGTGTGAAACCCATGCGACTCGTGTTAGACAACTGTGACGTCTATTTAAAAAAAAAAAAAAACATGTTTCTGGTCGCTGCAGGTTACTCTTGTGAGAAGGATGTATGTTTTATTGGAAGAGTAAACTATTCTTCCTCTTCCCGGTCACCGAATTCAGTCTTCTGCTAAGCTTGAGTGATGACTGCATGAAAGACAGTTCCACTTGTTAAATATGGATCCGGAATGAAGAAGTGAAAGTAACAAGTACCTTCCGTAATGATTAGGGTGTAATCTGAACCGCTGAACTAATTGTATATTATCTGAACCTTTAAATTTTTTTGGTACCGCTACTTTAGCAGCACTTAACAATTTTTCAAGCTACCTGACACAACCGAGTTACTTTCTTTGGTGATGTCTCAAGATAACTTGGCAAAAGTCAGATTGCAAATATCAAGAGCACTGTAATGTCAATCTGGCTTCCGTTTTTAAATGGTTCAGGAAGAGGGACGGACTTCTATTGGGATATTTGCTGCTGAGTGATCAAGCAAACCTTGCTTTAGCCAATTACATTTAAGTCTGAAAGCGTAGCTAAACCACGTACTGTAGCACTGAAGCAATTAGATATTTAAGTTTTTAAAAATATTGTTTGTAATTACGTAGGAGCCTTTCGAAGTACGTAGAAGGTCTGAATATCCGACCCACCAGTGGATTTGAGCCCGAGCGTGTCAAACTGAGCCTTTCGAGAGGGATTTTTTTTTTTTGTGTGACAGAAAATTATGATCTAGAGCACTGGTTCCCAAAGTTTAGGATGAAATAAAAAAGAAAAAGGCAACTGTTTTTGATATATTTTCGAGTGTAAAACAGCATATCATTTGTGAAATCCATTCATATAATCAAAATAAACAGTTTAAATACATGTTAACTTGATTTTAAAATGTGTTTTCTTCCCTAAAGTAGCGTAAGAGGCAATAACTTTATACAATGGGGGTCCCGAGTTGTTTACGTGTCAATTTTTGGGATCCCAGCCAAAAAAGTTTGGGAACCCCTGATCTAGAGCAGTGGTTCCCAACCTTTTTTCCTTGAAGCCACCGATCTAGGGGGTCAAATCAATGTTATTTAAAGCTGCATTATGCAACTTTTATGTGGAAAGAAAAAATATACTTGTAGTGACCCCGCGGCTGTATTTATTACTTTTAAATGTTTACATGGCTTGGCACCATTGTACTTGTCTGAGCTCCTGTCTGTCCATGCCCCGTCCAGAGCACTTCGCTCAGCTGACCTGCTCCTTCTGGATGTGCCCAAAACACACATGAAAACCAGAGGAGACAGAGCTTTTGCCGCTGTTGCCCCCGGCTGTGGAACGGTCTGCCCCTCAGTATCCGTTTGGCCCCGACTCTAAGCAGTTTTAAGTCCTCCCTTAAAACCCACCTGTTTGCACAGGCTTTTCAATAAGTTGAGCTGTTTGTCCATTGTTTTTTCTGTTTCATTGTTCTTGATGTTTTATTATGCCCTGTATTCTTTTGTTTTGTTTATTATCCTTTTTATGTGAAGCACTTTGGGCAGCTGTGGCTGTTGTAAATGTGCTATAGAAATAAACTTGACTTGGTCCTCATGTCGTCTTTACTTGCGATCACGGTGGCCTCTACAATGCTCCAGGATCAACTGTTTTGTAGGTTTTCTGGTGAGAGGGTCCGTCAGCAGTGAAAACCTTCCAAACAGTTGATCCTGGAGTAGGGCTGGGCGATTTTGGAAAAAAAAAAAAATCACGATTATTTCCCCCATATTGATCGATCTTGATTTTCGATTAGATTTTTTTGTTTGAAAGAAAGAAAAAAATAAAAATAAATGTGGCCTTTCCTGGACTAGCAAATACACTGATGCCGTGGCCAAACTGAAAACTTTTGCAAACAACTTAATATGTTCATAAAGAAATGAGTTAACCACGCATTATTAGTAATAAAGACGATCAAACTTACAATTCACTGTTATAAATCCAGCTAATCCAGGGCTGCAGCCTCAAAAATAGTGCACATGTTCCAAATAGCGATCGATAGGTTTCCCCATCGAAGGTAAACTTTTCATCCCTGTGCGCGTGTCCTGGTCCTCTGACAGCTCCTTGTGTGTTTCTGTTTTGCTCTTTAGATGATTTTACAAGCAAAAAGACCAGGTACTCTCCTTGGGATTGACCTGACAGGCGCTGCAGCATTGCGCCGTCCATATTTTTTTCCAGACTGCGACAGGATTGGCCAATTCTCCTGGATTTTAAAATGCACCACGTGATTATCGTGATCGACCTCTGTTAAAATCACGATTAGATTAAAATTCAATTAATTGCCCAGCCCTATCCTGGAGCGTCCTAGAGACCACTGTGATGGAAAGTAAAGACGCCATGCTGACCACTCATTCAGCCGCCGGCTCACTATAAGGTCAAATACGCACAAATATGAACTTTTTTCTCACATAAAAAGTTGCATCATGCACCTTTTAAGCAAATATAAACTGAAAGGAAATGGTAGATGCACTGAAAATACTCAGGTTATTTGTTTGAAATAAATGCTAATTGTCCATTATGTTTTCATGTATTTGTGGGGGTGGCAGTCTCCAGCAGAAGCAGGGAGGGCTTCTGGAAAGAAAAACCACTGCTTTAACCTCAGCCTAGCCTCTTACCCTTTGCTACCAAAATTGTATTGTATCCAAGCCTGCGAGGTCTTTCTTGTTTTAATACTTGATTACATTTGCTACCAATGTATAGCTTAGTGAAATATTATCCATAATTTGTCTCTCATCTTTCACCTCGTCTTTGAAGGTCAGCGCGACTTTTCCATTGCTCATTCTGAGAGGGAATTACACCCGAACCGCGGCGTGTTGCTCGGCGAGGCAGTCCTAATGGCGCGGCTCCCGGTGGTTTGCCTCCAGACTGTGGCTGAGACGGATGACATCCACAGCCAGTGTTTAATCACCTCACAGCTCAGAGGTTCCACACTGTTCCTCTCGTAAACTGAAGATGAGTAAAGGAGCACTTTTACGGCTTGTTCTTCTTTGGCTGCCAAGGAAAAAGTTGGGAGTGAAACAATGAGACAGATTTTTCATTAGGCATTATCGGAATTTGGGTTGCGTTCCGACATTTGTAATGAATAAGTGAGATTGTGTGGTTCGTGTGTAAGTTCTTTCCCTTTTTCTTAGTTTCACCGTCAAGAAGACTGAAAACAATGCAGTAGCTGTGAAAAAGCCCAAACTGGGGCGTTCAAAAGATTTTTTTATTTTTTTCCTTCCTTTTAGATCTTTCAATAAGAGAATCCAAAAGTGGGCCATGCTAAATATGTGTAGTGAGTCAGGGGTGAGTCAGCCGCCGTGTGCCGTCACTGTCGAGCTCAGATGTTTGTGTTTACGTAGAAAAAGCACAGAGGAACCTTTGGGCTTTAAACAAGTCGATAAACACACGACAAGTATAAAAGATATGCAACATGAAAGAAATTGGGTGAGATCTGTCTGTGTTAGCGCAAGTCCCCATTAAAGCAGACTTTGAACATCACACAATGCAAATGAATGAGGGACATAGAGGTGGGTAGTACTCAGTTACGTTTTGAAGTAATTGTACTGCTTGGAGTAGTTTTACCATCTGGTACTTTATACTTCTACTTGAGTAATATGATAATGAAGTATCTGTAATCTTATTTAAAAAAGGTAAAGAAATATAGTTCCACATTCAGTAAATCTTTTAAGTGGCAAAAGCTTCATGTGACACATAAAATAGATGTAGTTTGTGCTTCATGTAGTTTATTCTTTTTCTTTCTTTTCCTTTGAAAGTATTAGGATTGTTACATCCATTCATGTTTTGTTTCTCATCATTTGTTACTCAGTTTCTCACAGTATTCAAGTAGCATTTCGCCCAGGTACTTTTTCAATCTTAAAGGTGCATTATGCAACTTTTTATGTTTTGTATTTTAAAACTAAAGTTGATATTAGTGCGAATTTGACTCTAGGACGCTCCAGGATCAAGTGTTTTGTAGGTTTTCTGGTAAGAGGCTCCGTCACTAGTGAAAACCTTGCAAGCAATTGATCCTGACGCGTCCTAGAGGCCACTGTGATGGAAAGTAAAGGCGCCATGCTGACCACTCATACAGCTGCTGGGTCACTACAAGGTCAAATATGCACTAATATCAACTTTATTTTTCACATAAAAAGTTACATAATGCACCTTTTAATTCAGTAATTAATAATAAAAATAATACATTTTCTTTCTTTCTTTCTTTTTTCTTTCTTTTTTTTTTTGAGTGAAGTTATTTCAAAGTAAAGTTATTCTTATTTGAGTAAATATTTTAGCGCCTCTGGCCAACCCATAGCAATGGACATGGTATAAATATGCATACAACTTTTTAACAATTAGTTCATAAAAGCCTATTTCAAATTCAAAAACGATTAAACAAAAACAGCTGGACCTGGGTGATTATTGTTTTTATTAATTGCTAATGTTACTCAAAATAAATAACATTCTAAATCACTTTTTTGTCACATTTCTAAGCATTTAATTAATGATTTAAAAATGTTATTGTATTGGATAACCAAATGTACAGTATAATAACATCCAGCAGTTTTGGTGTGCGTTTCTGATTAAGTTCTTCATTTTTTAGGCTTCAATCGCTTTACAGTCCTACATCTACTTCAACATCTTCTAACAAAGCAAATATCCTGACTGACTGCAACGTCTGGATATTTTTAAGCGTTTAAAATGTTTCTTATACATTCGAGTGGGCCTCGTTTTCTCTTACATGTCCCTGCACTGTCCGTAGATGGACTCCTCCAGTATTGATCGGAGCAGATTGAAGCTTTGTTCGGGCAGACTCCTGCTGCGCCGCTCTGTGCTCTCTGACAGATGGCTAATGGAGCCCAACACTTGAATGTGAAACAAAGGTTACCACTGTGGACACACATTTGTTATTACAGGAATTAGACACGGCTGGATTAAATGAATACATCAGGCCTCCACTGTCACATTACATTATAGGCACATTCTTCCTTTTGGCTGCTGCTTGTTGAAGTTGCCGGCTCAGTTGGATCTCTGCTTAAGATACACATTGTAAATGATATAAAATACAAGAACCACATGCATATTTGTGATTCGCTAATTACATACTCTGGATATTTTTGTGTGTACTTAATATTTGAATGTGAAGAAGGAAGACACGCACGTCCCAAAATCCTAAAAAGCGTGCCGGACTGAGAGAGAGAACCAAGAAACAAGAAAAAAGGTCACATTTATTGTTACTTACACCTAGGCGACGTTTCACAGCAAAGTAAGCTGTGCGGACCTTTTTTCTTGTTCTTTATTAATATTTGAAGAAACCCTTTTAACAGTTGTATTGTGTGCATTGAAGTTGCTAGTAATTGTGGGTTAGGGGCTGTGAACGGACAGCCACGTGCAGAGAGTGGTGGCCTTTCAGCTCTGTTGGCATCTTATGAAGGGGGCCCCTGTTAATGCTTTCTCTCTGCGAGTGTGTGTGGTTAAATTACTCCAAGTCTGGGCTCACTTACTCAAATTTAAAATGCACAGACTCTAAAACCTAAATCAATATTGGCTCTGCTTTAAATGCAAACTTTGCCACCCTCTGAAGCAGCCTGAACTCTGCGGCGGCTAATCCGTGGGTGAAAATGAAGCGTTATCCTCCCTGAACTGCCCTTTCTCTCACTTTGATTCTGAGCTCTATCGTGTCATTGTCATCTTGGACAGGAATATCAGAGAAATAAAAGAATATGATGGAATATCCTGGTCATTCACTATATTCGGGTGTTGTTCCGCTTATCTAAAGTTGGTAACCCAAGAATCTCCTATTAATATCTTGTGGATTTTTAAAGCTACTCTAAGCGATCCTGTTTTGC
Organism: Neogobius melanostomus; assembly: GCA_007210695.1. Classification (NCBI taxonomy): domain Eukaryota; kingdom Metazoa; phylum Chordata; class Actinopteri; order Gobiiformes; family Gobiidae; genus Neogobius; species Neogobius melanostomus. The sequence goes on along the minus strand of VHKM01000662.1, from coordinate 250,714 downwards.
TGGTCCGGCAACGTTGCATTCCCATCAGGCGTCGCTAGATGCGCCACACTCACACGTGCAGAGATTGCAAATGTTTGCAGCAGAAGACGCAGCAACAGTTAGCCCTAACAGATTAGCATTATGGCAGACGTTTTCAAAAACATCATGAACTGATAAACATTTGACCGACCTGCTCTGATGCAGCTGAAATCCTCATGAAATGTCCCTTTGTTTAATAATCCAATATCTGCAGGGAGCTGTCAGGTCTTTTTCCTCCTTTATGATCACAAAGCAAAGCAGGCACCGGAGGCTGAGGCGTTGTGGGCACTGTTAACTTAGTTTTAAATAGAAGTATTATGTAATAAATGCCAAAAAAAAGAGACTTTCATGAAAGTTGCTGTTTAGCAAATAAATATAAGTCTCAAAATGTTTACTTTGCTACATATATCTATGCTGATAAGATTATTGGGATTTCCGTATCCCATTGAATGCAATCAGAGCAGCGTGTGGTCTAGGGTGTGGAGGGGAGTGAGGGGTGTTGGTGATGGGGGAAAGCCAGGTGAGGGGAGGGTGGTGGTGGTGGAGCAGAGCAGGGTTCACTACTCCACCTATACTGACGAAATGTTTTTAAAAAGACATCACTTAGGGCAGCTTTAAGCGATGTTTTTTGAAACTCAGTATGTATCCCAATTCTGCCATATGAAAGATGGTGCAAGGTTTGTTTGAGTTTTTATTTCGAGCTACAACAAGGCACAAAAGCCAAGAAAAGAAAAACAGAAAAATATATACACATAATAAAAGAAAAAAGAAAAATAAATAAATAATTACGTTCAAGCTCGAAAAGGAGTGGGAAGAAGACAAGCTTATTGACTCCCACCCCTGTTCATACACTTAAATAACAATAAATAACAACACTGCATATTTCTTACCATCTTACAAAACAACTATCAACCGAGTTGGTTACATATTAACAAATGCAACACTGCATTATACCAGGTCAACATTCACAGTATCTCACACGCTACCACCGGTGTATTATTTCTGTCTCCCATACCGAATTCATTACCATGTTGGCATTACCGTTATTCATCATCACCATTACAACCCATATAGCATTACTCTGTATCAAGTGTTTGAATGATACATAAAATACTCCACATTTATTCATGAAAGGTACAGTAATCGCAGACTGATTGATGCTCATGATAACAAGAAGGTCAAGTGCTATTTCTGTGAGTGCTGATGAATGTGATTGACAGATGCGCTTAAAGGATGTTCATCTAGGTGCCTTGGATTTGCCAGCATGCTGTTAGCTGAAAATTAAAGCTTGTTTTCACGGGTATTATGACATATCAGTCCAATTAGAAAAAAATGTATGATGTAAAGGGTTGGGTGTTGGTGACAAAATGAATATATCAATGTTTTTGGGGACTTGATCAGAAATGTGTAAAAAAAAACAACAAAAAAAGGTGTTGATTAACATCTTAATTTACATTTCTTTGTCACTCAAAAAGACAGTTGTCCTTAAACAGACAACAAGTGCAGAATAAACACTTTCCATATTTTGTCCTAATTTTTCCTACATTTTTCCCTACAATTCTTTTCCAATTTCCTGCCATTTTTTTCCCGTATTTCCCCCCATATCCACCTAATTTAAAAAAAAATTTTCCTCCCCATTTTTAAACAATTTCTTCCACTTTTCCAGCCTATTTACCCCCATTTTCAACCTTCTTCTACATTTCTTGACATTGGAAAGGCACTCAATATTGTAAATTTGCATCCTCCAATACAGCAATTCCGATACTATCTTGTAGGCGATATATTGCCCACCTCTAATGATGTGTCCGTATCAAAACAAACATGGCGGCTTATGCAAGTCCGAAGATAAATAACTACTATACAAATGTCACTGAGGAGAGAGAAACGGCACCATCTTCTGCCAAATCAAGAGGCGAAGCGATAAACTTATTTAGAGATGAGGAAAAGTTCTACACTTCAATCTGATGTGATGTATCGGTCTTCTGCGTTTGAGTGGCGCATTACAAATTAATCAGTGGTTGAATGATAAAAACACTTCAACTTCATCATATTTCTGACAGTGTTTTCTGTGTTCTCCTTTTATACTTTCTCGTCGTTTTCGGTATGACTCGCATGTTTAGAGAAAAATGGCACCGTGCCTATCAGCAGCGGTTGCCTTTTGAATATAAATAGACCACAGAAGCCACAGTCGAGGGATTTCCTGTTGTGCACTTGTTGCTATGAAGATGCAGAAGCGGCAAATGCGGTCGACCATAGAGGCCCTTTTTTTTTTTGTGTGTGTGTGTGTGTGTGCCAAGAACACCCTTCAAAGTAAACTTGCAGAGTCCATTGTAGACTTTGCTGATATATTTTAAGCTAATTACGAGGCCATCAGTATTCCTATCAAGGCAGGTGTAGCACGGGGGCAGCCGGTAATTAGCCTATCTCACAGTGCAAAGGCTAATCTGAGCAGGTTCCAGCTAACGTGCAGGGTTTAATCCCTCGAATAATGTATCAGTAAATGGATCAAAGTAATGACGACCTTCTGAACTGATCTATATGACGATAAGAGCTGAGAGATACAGCATGGGAAATGTATATGCCTGTGCTGTAGAGAGTTCTGTGCTACAAAGGTGCCTGCATTTTATCTGATATTGTGAAAACATACAAACCGGGTTAAGCAAATAGAAATACAGGCACATTGTAGTGATTATTTTGTACTTGCATATTTCGAGTATCAGTCCAAGTCAGTCCAACTTCCCCAACACTGTTTCACTAGCTGATGTCATGCGATGGTTGCTTTTAGCCTTATGTAAACTGCTTCAGCCCAGCTTATTTGTATGGCCAAAATGATGTTCTGTGTGCCCTAAAATGAGTAGAGGTGATTTGGACCGTGGGGAGGGCTGGGTCTCGCAGTGTTTTAGGGCTTTATCCTCTTCCGAGACCAGGCTAAACTGAGAGGTCACGGTCAGTGTGCTGTCTCATACTGTTTATGGACGATTTATGCCAGCTGCCGGAAAAGGTGACTAAACCTAAAACATACCAACTTTTGTAAACTTTTGGTTGTCAAGCCCCTCCTGGAACCGCCACCTTAATGTGGTGGGAGGGGTTTGAGCACCCGAATGATCCTGGGAGCTTTGTTGTTGGGGCTTCGTGCCCCTGTAGGGTCTCCCATGGCAAACAGGTCCTTGTTGACAGGTCAGACAAAGAGCAGTTCAGCAGCCCCTTATGAGAGACCAACAGGCCCGGTTTGAATCGTAAGGCTGTCCGTCCGTGGACCCACCAACCGCAGGAGGAGCCATAGGGGCTAGTGCTATGTGATTTGGGCAGCTCGGACAGCTGCCCCCACGACCTGCCAATGGACAAGTGGAACAAAATGGATGGATGGTTGTCAAATGTGAAGCTGTGTGGAAGCTCTATTTGGTGCAGAGAAGACGGCCTCCCGACCACGACAACACCCATACAACACCCCCCCCCCCGTCCGTCCGTCCGTCCGTCCGACCACCACACATTGCCTTCAAACCTGTGGGAAACACTGGTGTGTGTGTGAGGAGAGTTGGGTCACACAGAAGACACTGATGTCCCAAGCCTTTCATCCTTGACACCTGGTAAACATGTTTTGGTGAAGTCCCCAACTCTGAGGAGTGATTGAAGAAGTGGTGGATTGTCTGTTATTGCGGATCATCTGTTTTGTTTGCAAACCCCATTTTCTAACATGTACCAAATAACTCAATAACAATTCTATAAGATATCATACTGTCATAGATAATTCTATTCTTCTGTTTCTAGTGCATATTAAAGCCTCATGATTCAGAGGTGTCTACTCCTTGGCAAAATGTTGAAAGCCTTGACAGCAAAGCTAAGAAATGTCTTATGTGACCCAACTGTCTTCTTTTTAGTTTTCCCAATAGCCCAATGATGCAAAGATGTCGCAGAATGTTCTAAAACGTTGCCGTATTGACAGTTAAAAATGTAATATTGTTTTTGTGATGTAGTGGTGTTTGGAAATGAGGCATGCCATATTGGTTGCATGCTTTCATTTCAAAACAGTGAGTCATAGAGAAACCAGGTGCTGAGAGTTCCTTCCTGAAGCTTCTGTGTATAAAGTGCAGGCTTGCTCTGCAGGGTCTTAATACTTTCATCCGAGCAACACTGGAGAAGCCGAACAGCAACAATAAAAACTCCCTCTGTTTTCATATAATGATCCAAACGTCGGTCCCATCTGAAACGGAAAGACGATTTTCAATTAAAGCCATAACTCTGCTCTATGGAGGCTACATAATTACTGGATCACATAGAACCCTGAGGTCTGCGTCAGAGTAGTGTGTGCCAAAAGATATTACTGCCGTTTGGCAGTGAGCACTGGTAACAAACCAGTTTTCTTCACCTTGGTTATTAGTTTGCATTTTTTTAATCAGTTGAGTGCATTTTTAGGCACTGACACTGAATATAAACATTACTAGTATTGTTATCCCAATCTTAATATTAGTCTTGAACTGTTTTTGTTTTCAATACCAGAAAATATATTGTTTGATGGCACCTAATGTAAAACTGATCTGATAATCCAGTGTATTGAAGGCCTTACGAGACGGATTTTAGTGAGATTGAAGACTCAAATCTTGCAACAATCCACTATGTCAGGTAGGATAACTGAGTTCCAGAAGTAGTGGTGTACCACAAGGCTTATCATTCATTCAAACTACATAAACAATGTCCCTCTTACATAATCTGGCAACTCCATGAAATGATCTTGAGATCCAGAGTTGGGACCCCGGTGGTTTGGACTCCCAAGTTTCAGAATCACTGTCCTCAAGTATGACTACAATGCCAACATATGCTTTCCTTCCTTTTGTACTTAGTTTTATCGGTGTTCAAACGTCCCAAGAACGGCTGTTCACAATTTCCTCTTTGGCTCTTGCGTGAGGCGTCCCTATTGTGATACAGCCAGTTTTAAGGTGGCATTTCCACTTCATTTCCCAGAAGACTCAAGGAGGAGGACTCTCAAGGTTTAGTTGGTCAAGGCTTTGCTGTCTTTACTCCGCTCCTGTGTTAATCTCAGGTTAATTACAATGGCATTAGCTTCTTGTTTTCCCACCGCAGATAAAGCTGTAAGCTGTTGGATGTAATTGGTTTTAAGAGGAAAAGATTGTGTTGCAATCTTGCGTGTTAATCCCAGTGTCTAACCTCCTTATTAAAGCCAATTAGACAAGGACTTACAAATAATTAGCGTTTTCCCCGTGTGTATTTGTTTTGGATAGTAGGGTTGCAAACATTGACACTACTAAACCAGGATAGAAAGTTTAATAAGAACATAAGGAGCAGGAAACTTGCAATGTGGTATTGCATTGCATTGTTTGTTTTTAACCAGTAACTGCACTGGTCAGATTTGACTATTCAGAGAAGAAAACCACACACTTTGCCGTTTTCAGAAAAGCTTGGTGGCACTAGGAAGATGACCAAAAGTATATCAAGGTCAAAAGAAAAGCTACACCTGATCCATTATTATTTGAACAGTGCTCGAATTGATACTCTTTTTCACACTTATGGATGAAACGTCATTGTCTATGTTCCATTGGCTTGGATTTGGCTTGTTCCCCCAGTCCGTCATACCAGTTTGAACATGCTCCAGTGATTAATTGCAGTGCTGGACGTGACAGAATCATATTGACACCACACACAGGGAGAGTGCCACAACACCACACCGAATGATCGAGATTTGGCAGAGGAGAATCTGGCCGAAACTCAAGCTTCAAATCTTCCCGTGTGTCTCTGGCTTTAGTTGATCCCTCTCTTCCCCCGCTTTCGAATAATCCAGTGTTGTAATTTCTGCTGGAAGATTCCCCGCGTGGATCTTGTTTTCGCCCCATCCATCTGCATGCTGATCAGTCTCAAAGATGTTCACGCAGGAGAAAGCTCTGTCTAGGATTTTCGCTGGTCCCACAGAGACCTCTGTTCTCCACATGAAGAGTGTCTCCCATTCAGCTTCCTACACACTTGACCTTCCACTGCGTTCCGCGTGTAATCATTATGTTCTCCTCAGATTGGATTAGTGAAGTTCAGCAGAAATACAGAAGCATTTAGCTGAGGAAGCATTGATACACTGCTGGTCAACGTTGGGAAAAAAGAAAATTATATTTATTTTTGTTTTAATAAGAAAAACAATAAATATGGCCTTGCCTAGTGCACCAGTAAGTCGTGTTATCAGAAACCGCGTGCTAGGGATGGGTACCGTTAAACGATATCGAAATAAAAGTTTACTTTCTACTGGTATCGGAAAAATGAAAGGAGTTTTGATGCTGTTGGTTCAAGGGCAGCATTAAAGGAAGTGCCTTGGGTGTTTCAGCTCAAATAAATGAAAACAAATTTGAAAATGCAATGCTTTTTAAAGCCATTGTAAAGCATGTGCTATATTTTTAATGGCACGAATCCCAAAAAAATCTTGGCATATTTAATTTTGTACAATTTCAATCAAACAGAGGAATGAGGGAAATGTTGATATACAAAGCCATCTGGACGCACTTTTGATTTAAAATATTGAATTAGTCTTATACCATAGTTTTTGTGTCTTTTTGATGAACGTATGAAGACAAAATAGTTGAGCGATGTCACTGAGTGGATTCTGTCTCTGAGGAAAAACTATATTTTAAGAAATTTAGATCTAATGCCAGTTTGAATCCAGTATAAGGCTTTTTAATGACCTTTTAAGGACTGCATTATGATGTAATTTATTTAATGATTTTTAATGTCCCGCAGAAACCCTAATTATTGTTGTGTTTTCTGGTTTTAGATGACAAAAAGTATCGCTCAGGTGTCTGTATCGAAAACCAAGTATCGTTAAAGTACTGGTATTGAAAAAAAAATGTAACGGTACCCAGCTCTAGTGTGAACTTTGTCCTGCAGAGGCAAAGACAAACCACACAGTACACAACATGCCCATCTCACCCCTCACCTTCCCCACTGCACAGCGCTAACACAAACATCTGCAAAGGAGCCACAATATGAGTGGAAATGTTTGAAGTGAGTCAGAAGCAGGCAGCGAGCATTAGTGCGCTAACACAGGGTTTAGCTCGCGTTATGATGTGCCTTTATGTACGTATTTACTTTACAAACACCTGTGAACTGACTGACTTGTGTTTGTTAATCATTTCTTTTATCACATTTTGATGCCGTATTCTTTTGAAAATGACCCATATATTGTTGAATTACGTCATTGCTACGCTCAGTCGGTGCTCAAGTTTTTGGGCGATAGGGAAAAAAAAAAACAACAACCTTGATTTTGATCAATCTCAATTTTCTATGTGATTTGATTTTCATATACAAAACAAGTACATTGTTTTTCTTATGTGACCTTGAAAATAAACCACAGCTCAAACAAAAACATGAAATCGTTCCAATCCAGTCACAGAAATGCCTTGACCTGACGGTTACAAGGCGTCCATGACAATAATTGAGATTGTGATGATGACATTGCGATTTACGATTTAGTTTTACACAAGTGTGCAGCCATACTTGAGAAGTTATTTGTCTCACTGCTTTTTTTCTTCTCTTGAGTCAAATTAATAACAAAAACAACAACAATACTCTTACTTAAAGGGATACTTCGGGATTTTTGACATTGGGCCTCATTTCCTAGTTATCCAGAGTGTTGTTGATGTCTGGAGATATTTTTTTCTTAAATTCATGCAGTTCTTATATTTGAAGAGTCTAGTGGCGCTAGGCTAGAGCAAGGCTAAAGCATTTCTATGGTAAACGCTAGCCCGCATTAAAAAACAGTCTGGTGCACTCCACAGTGCACCTGAGGTAAATCACTTATAACGCCAGACTAACCATATAAATGTCTGTGTCGATAGGTTAATTTTAACCATTTTGCGTTTAAAATAACTTATATTTGAGCAGCATCAGCTTCGTGGCTGTAAGCTAAGGCAGCGGCGGAGTGATCTGCGAGAAAATAGTCCCTCAAAATGCGGTAATTCATGTGATACAAGGTCAGTTTTATTTCAAAAATTATTCTATTAACACAGACATTTATATGGTTAGTCTGGTGCTATATGTGATTTACCTCAGGTGCACTGTGGAGTGGGTCAGACTGTTTTTTAATGCGGGCTAGCGTTTACCATAGAACTGCTTTAGCCTTGCTCTAGGCTAGCGCAACTAGACTCTTCAAATATAAGAACTGCATGAATTTAAGACAAAAATATCTCCAGACATCAACAACGCTCTGGATAACTAGGAAATGAGGCCCTATGTCAAAAATCCTGAAGTATCCCTTTAACCTGTTGTAACAGTGATAGATACAGTATAATAAGGGATATATTATTTCTCGCCTAGTTTTCCTCATTGATTTGAACTTGGAGTTGTTGGTTCTCTCCATAATATGATTCCTGACCCTTACCCTCCGGTGACAACGCCGTGCCCTCCCCGCCTTATGTAAGAGGTCGTGTGGTTATGAGCTCGGGGCGAAATGAGCGCTCTGTTTATACCTCGTCCAGAAATTCATTTGCGCTTGGGGGCTCCTGGGAAAACATGGTCCACTTCCTCTGCCTCCTCGTCTGCTCCCGATGCTTCCCCTCTCTTTCACCGCGTCCGACCTGACTCGGGTTTACCGTCTGAAAAAGGCAAATTCACCTTTTGCGAGTCATCAGCGGTGCAGGGTTCTTGCAGCGTGACCGGAATCTCACTGACTTTTCTATGCATTGATGAATTTTTGAATAATATTCCTCCCTGGTGGTGCTCTTCTCTATGAAGTGCTCACTCAAATTGCAGAAGCATGTCTTATGAATAACTAGCACTTTTTTTTTTCTCGACTGTTGTCATTTTCATTCAAAACAGAACCTTCCATGTTGGGTCAAATGTCTTAACTTGACTCCTACTGCCTTGCTATGGCATAATCTGCATACCCTCTATACTGCTTTACCTCTCTGTTGGTTTTTCAAAAAGTCTCGAGCCTTTGTGACGGGGCTCGGTATTGTCCGTGCATCCAAAGTGGATTATTAAAACGGTTCACCTGCAAATGACATCGGAGGTTGTCTTGCCTAAAAGTGGAATTTGCGTTTGAAGAGGTGAGCTTTGAAAGATGAGATTTCAATCCCATCTCTGTCTCATGTCATGCATTTCTTAAGAGGCGAGTCGGGCCGAGCTCAATATATATCGTATATCAGCAATATATCATTTCGGAGTACTTGACAATACGCGTATCGTATCGAGGCACCTGTGTCTTGTTAGGCAAGTATTTAAACACATCTATTTAATATGCCTGTTTCACCTCAGGCTGTAATCATAACGTATTACAACACGCACACTACTACAATATAAGGCTTAACTTGCTGAGCACATTCAGCATAAAAAACAACCTCAATTTAGTGCACATGTAAGAGCATTTTCCTTAAAGGGGGGGTATTATGCTTTTTTCAATCACATAGCACCAGTCTATAGCATACTACAATGATGACGTAACCTTCTGTTGGTCTGTATATGCAGTAAATTAAAATAACTGCCTTGAATAAAATTGCTCTCTCAAAATGGCTGTACTGAACGTCTTGAAATAGGCCTCTGTCTCTTTAAGAAGCTTTCCGACACGCCCCCTCCAGCACACTGCTGTGGCATTTAAACAACACTACTGTGCGGGGAGGGGGCTCTGCTGAGCTGAGGAGCAGTGGTTGGTGGCTTGGCTGGTGACAAAAGGTCCAGAGGCGTCTCCAGGAGGTGGGGGCGTTCCTAGGAGGACTGAGGCATAGCTACACCTAAAATGGCTGCCGTCTAAGTTTTTACTGATTACTCAAAAATATGTGAATGAGCCAAGGCAACACTCCAGGCATGTGTTTAATGAGGGAATGACATAATAACATGATATAAAGCTTGAAAAAGTCGATTTTACATAATACCCCCCCTTTAAAGCCACACGCGTAGAATTTTAACCAAAAAATATAATTAAAATACAAGCATTTATTTTATGACAGATGTTTTCATCATTGAAAATACCTCATAAATGTACAAACAAACGCTTTTGAGCGGCTCAGCTCTCCTAAGACATGACTGTAACTTTACCGGGAGTGGGGACGTCTCCAGCTCGTTTCCATGGAGATGTCGACTAAAGTCAGCAGAATTTGAGATTTAAATAGCTTAGTTTATCATCCAAATCCATTCTTTGATTACCCACTGCTAAAATACGAGCTGGTCATTAGGAGCATGTTTTGTACTGATGGCAACAGTATAGTCCAAAATGTTACGCAGTGTGCCTTTTAAGATTCATCGGAATATGTGTTGTCCTCTGGTCTCTGTTTCCGGATATGTATTATATTGTGAAGCTGTTGGCGATTCCCATCGGCAGTGGAGACCTGTGAGAGACGGGAACAGAGGGAGACTGCTCAGGTTTATGGAGGTGAAAGATGAGCTTATTAAAAATGACCCAGACAGCAAGAGTCCGAGTCACTCAGCATGTCCGCGATAAGACTTTTCTTTTTTTTTTAATTAACAGAGTGGACACTGTAGTTAGGCAACACTGCTTTCGGAGAGAGATAAAAGTCCAGCCAAGAGTTGGATGGGAATTTAAAGATTATGTATATAAAGTTTTTAGTAACCTGAGGCTCTGTTGGAATTCATTGAACGTGTGCCGTGATATCTGATCATACTGACAACCTTTACGACAGTATTTCTGAATTACTTGACCAACAATCCTAAAATCTGCTGCTTATCTAAATGATTCAATATGGTTCCATTGTTGTACCTTATCAAAAATCGTATTTATCCAACTTCTGAGCTGGGTCCATTTGTGCCTTTAGCTGTTATGTTTTGTTCCTGACCATTGGATAGATCACAGAACATGGCACCTTTTGTTCTGAAGTTAAAGTCCTCATTTCTCCCTGAAACTGTCTCCCTGAAGAATAGGAATGTGTTCAGAAAGTCAGAATTGTACAGGATAAACTTAAAGGCACACTGCGTAACATTTTGGACTATACTGTTGCCATCAGTACAAAACATGCTCCTATTGACCAGCACAACATAGATAATGCTATTTCTGCGGTGGGTAATCACATCTCCATGGAGACGAGCTGGAGACGTACCCACTCCCGATAAAGTTACAGTCATGTCTAAGGAGAGGTGAGCCGCTCACAGCAAAAGCTCATGTTTTTTTGTACATTTATGAGTTATATTTCAATGATGAAAATATCTGTCATAAAATAAGTGCTTGTATTTCAAGTCTATTTTTTTGGGTACAATTCTACGCGGTGTGGCTTTAAAGACACTTTACCTATTTTATCTGGGAAGAAAATTAGTTTTGTCCTCTTTTAGTATATTGTAAACTCATGTATAACATTTGTGGTAAACAAAAAAGATGATGCAACTAATTATAAAGTTTTGTATCAATTTCATGAACTGGCGGGCTAGTTTTCTAGCATTTCTGTGACAGCGACCCTGAAAAGTGACCCTGCAAGCTGTGCAACGTGCTTATAAACTCATCTCTGTTACGAATTGAGATGCTGCAAATGTGTCAGGAAAGTGAGGAATGAGCTTGGCCCACAACTAACATTTTAATTTATTAGCTTCTCCTTTCATTCTTTGTAATAATAATATCCATAAATCCATTTTCTTCCACTTCTCTGTTGCCGGGTCGTGGGGCCATCCTTAGGAGCTTGCCAAATCACATTGCACCAGCCCCTATGGCTCCTCCTGCAGGTGGTAGGTCCACAGAAGGATGGCCTCACGATTCAAACCGGGCCTGTTGGTCTCTCATATGGGGCTTCTGACCCGTCAACTAGGACCTGTTTGCCATGGGAGACCCTACCAGGGGCACGAAGCCCCCGACAACAGAGCTAATAATAATAAAAATCCCTTTGTCACTGTTTAAAAAAAAAATCCAGTACTGTACCTTTAGAACCCTTAAATCCTGGGCTGTTTTCACCTCCTGTACTCCCATACACAACAAAACATCACTGTAACATAATGCGTATCGCTTTACCTCAAATTAAACCACCGCTGTGTATTTTCTTATCCCGGCGTTTCCTGCCGTTTCTTCTTTCTTTCAAAGTTGTGTGAAATCGGGACTCTCTTTGGTTTGTCGCCAGCTCTAATCCTCCCTGTTCCTGTTGTTGAGTGGGTGGACATCCCGTTTGATGCCCCTTGTTACGTATCGCAGTGGCAGACAATTAGTGCCACTGGGGAGCGCACTTTCTAAATTGGCTGTTTTTTTTCTCTCTTTGATAATATCCCGTTTCCTTACTTCATCTCTCTCTTTCATTTTCTTCCCCAGCGATCTATAACTACGACGCCCGGGAGAGGAGGAGCTGTCTCTGCAGATTGGGGACACGGTGCACATACTTGAGACATATGAAGGTGAGGGGGGGAGCCTTAATAAACGGCCGCTGTGATCCAAACTGACATGATGCATTGCCGCTGTCCACGCACTTACCCATTGTGTTTTGTCAGCCCTGCTCCTCCTGGTTGATGAGAAATGTGTTAGGAGTAAGAGACTTAAATGTTTATTTAGTGCTCTTGGCTGGGACCGCATTGACCTGACATAGGAGTTTGTTAACTACAGTGCCCAAAGCCCTGCACATGGGGAAGAAATAATAAAACACACAGATATAATACTGGGATATATCTCAATACAAGGTTAACAATGGTTCTAAAAAGCATGACGTCATAAAATACACTAATGAATTAAAAAGCGTTATATTTGATTCTAGTAGACTTCAAATGTTCTGTCTTAGGTATATGTTTACAACTTAAAGAAGAACTAAGTAACTTGTTAACCTTAATAAATCCTTTTCGTAGTCCCTCTGGGGGTAATACAAGTGTTAATGGGATCCCTGCTCCGGGTCGGTGGTGCAATACACACTAATAGAATCACAAAGAAGAAGCTAACAGGCTAACGGGCAAAGCTAACTGCGTGCTAGTGCCACTTTAGCAGTATTTACAGCCAAGTTTGAGTGGAAAAAAAAAATCTCCCTCCGTCCATTTCTTCCACTTAGAAATGGATGGATGGAGATATTTTATAAAAATAAAAAAAATCTCCATTGTGTAATTGGGTTGTGTACAATTTCCCTCTCTCCCTTTGTGTTTTCTGTCAGTGTAGTATTTACTGTTAGTAGGTGAGGACACGCACATCCACCGGTCCTAAGCCAGTGTGCTGGATCAAAAATGTAACAATGTGTAAAAGTAACAAACAATGTGTGTGGATTTTTTGTTATTTTCACAGTGTAGTATTTACTCTCACGGACAGTTAATGAGTAAAAAAAACCATAACATGCTACGACACCTGCAGTGGCGCTTATGGCCTCTAGGGGCATGAGTTTCTTAGTTCTGCTTTAAACTCTATCCATGCATACATCCATTTTCTTCCGCTTTAACTGGGGCTGGGTCTTAGCAGAGATGCCCAGACTTCCCTGTCCATGTACACTTCGTCCAGCTGTTCTGGGGGGATCTCGAAGCGTTCCCAGGCCAGCTCAGAGACATAAGTCCTTCCAGCGTGTCCTAGGTCTTCCCTGAGGCCTCCTCCTAGTGGCACGCGGCCTGAAAACTTCCCCAGGACTGCGACCGGAAGGCATCCGAAATAGATGCCCGAGTCGCCTCAGCTGGCTCCTCTCGACATGAAGGACCGGAAGGATCTTTAAGGATGTGCCCAGCCACCCTGCAAAGGAAACACATTTTGACCACTTGTCCTTTTAATCAAGACCCAGATCTCATAACCATAGGTGAGGGCAGAGACGTAGATCAGCTGGTAAATAGTGAACTTTGCCCTCCTGATGGATGGAGAGTATAAGATTGACAACTTAAACTAAACACACATAGAACCTCTGGCCCCGAAGACGATTCTGAGAAATATGATCAGAGAACCTCATAGAGAAGCTTAACTCATCAATCGTCAGCCAAACCCAGTCCAATCGATGATTTAAGCTTCCTGGACGAGTGAGAGCCTTCACAAACACAAATCAGAGAGTACTTTAACATTTATTATATTCAAACTATTCTAAAAATGTAAGAAATACTCTCAATTACTTCAACATTTCCAAACAGAACACCCTATTAGGTCATATATTATATACAGCAGTATTTCCTAACCAGGGATGTTCACTTAGCAGGGGGTATAATTATTATTTATAAGGAAACGTTTTTTTAAATGATCATTTGGAGTAAAAGGTTTGACTTTCATAGTGTCTTTGCTTCATTTTAACACAACTAACTACCAATAAATCTTAGTACTGCAGATCATTTTCTAAATAATTAGTGTTTAGGGGGTACTTTGAGTAGAAATGAAGAACTTGCGAGACAAAAAAAGCTTAGGAACCACTGATGTACAGCACTGTCATTTGTAGAAAGTGGTGCTTTACTTTGGGCTAAAATTGGCAGGTTCGGCCCTTGGTCTTTTGACAATGAATAAAATCGGCCCTCCGCCAGAGGCTTCCCAGCCACAGTGTTAGCCTGTTATTTGAGAAAGCCTTGATTAAAAGGTATTGTGACTATTAAAGTGATCAAATGAAAACCCATATTTAGTGCTTAGTGGTGAATTAAGCACTGTTTTGGTCTTTTCCCAGCAATTTTAGTTTTAGTTGAAATAACTAAATAACTAACCATAACAAAGGGAGCTTTGTACCCGATTCAATGAATCTGATGAATGAGTGATTGGTGGTGATCTGAGTTGGCAGCAAGGTTTCCTACTGTCAGCCCCAGGGCATTGACTGAATATTGCCCTGCTTTGGACCTTTCAGAGGCTTATAAAGGTCAAAATTAACAATTTAATTCCTACAGTTTAAATGTAATAATTTAATATGAATAAAATGTGTGCAAGCTGTGACTATTCATGCTGATTTAAGAACCCAATAAAAATCTAAATTGAAGCTGTAAAACACGACAAACAAGCACTGCTCGTAAAACCATTAAACAGTTGTATTTCTAATAAATACAACAGTTTAATGGTATAATGAAGATCGCACATTGAAAATGGTTTTGAATATTGTTTTAGGGAGAAGAAAAATGTAAGTCAGTCTAAAATGTCTTCCTTCAAACTGTGAATTTTTGATTTCTTTTGTGCTGTTTCAGACTGGTACAGAGGGCATCGGTTAAGAAGGAAATCCAAAAAGGTAAGTCTCACACATAACCCTGTTCGTATTTTTGTCTCATTTATTCTCCCTCTGACGGTTTGTTTGTGCTCTTATCTCGCTCTCGTCCAGGGCATATTTCCAGCGTGTTACATCCATCTAAAGGATGCCACTGTCGAAGGCAGCGGGTAAGTATTTCCTGTTTAAAATATGTCTTTGTACTTTTCCTGCAGCTGCACTTTTGCTTTGGAAAGAGCTCTTTCTAATGCTGCCTGGGTTAGCCCTGGGTTTGCTATACTGGAATAGAATTCACTATTAAGCAGCTATATTCTATATACTTTTAAAACCATACGGACAAGTTAATAGTCCTTATTGTGTACTTATTATACTATTTAAAGATTGACATTGACATCATCTTTGAATTTTTTGTTTGTTTGTTTATATCCACCACTGGATGCTTCTGCAAACATTTCCACTTGAGTTCACATTAGTTGGGACACCTTAAAACAATACAATTAAAATCTTGGCCTAGTCTTGTCATTCAGGACCACATTTGGGCTTTCATGAATATGAGTAACTGATCAATAGGCGCCGTGTAGGAATATTGCAACAAACGTTTAAACAAAGATTGTCACCAACACTGGTTTGTTGAGAGTTGAATCCGAGAAACCTCCTGAGTGCTGAGCTTCTCTGGAGGAGGGAAATTGAATTGTAACACCCTCATTTCTGTTCGGTGAAGGATTCTGTTTCTCCACAAAGATGGCCTCCTTCACTCCGCTCCTCAATCCGTATTTTCTCCTTGGCTAAGATTTCACCCTAACTGTTCTGGGAATCTGTTGCCTTGATAGATCATACATTAGGGGTGTCCATGGTTAACCGATTAACCGTTAAAAATTGCATAACCGAGTGAAAGCATTTTGCTCGGTTAACTGGCGTCTTTAATTTGTTGTGCCATTGAAAATACTTGTAATACATTTTGCACCACCAGAGACCGCCAGAGCGCTCCCAAACATTTGCCCACGTGAAGTAGTCATCGCGCATGGCTTGCTAGTTTTCAATATGAAGTGGGCCAAAAAAGTGGGGTTGGTTAGTGCGCACAATGGTTAACCGAGTATTAACCACTAAGGGAATGGCAAAGAGTTTGTTCTTTAATCATATTATTGACCTGCCTAATCATTGATCATGCCAACCTTTTGAGACAATGGTTCAAATACACACACACTGTAAAACTGAAGGTGACTTTGCTAAATCTTTCCAAATCCGTGCGACTGCAGGCAAAAGGAGACGATCATCCCCACAGAGCTGCCCCTGGTCCAGGAGGTGACCACTACGCTGCGGGAGTGGGCTTCCATATGGAGGGACTTATACGTGGTGAGACAGGCATTAGGTTTAATCCTCCCTGACGTATTATACTGTTGCTAAAGCGACTCTCTGTCCTCCTCTTCTCATTGGTGATTTTGGTGATTTCTTGTAAAAAGATTTTTCTTCTTTGACAAATAAAAATATAGTGTCTGGCAATGACACATGGATGAATATATTTTTATTTAAAGGGACTATACAGAGTTTAAAGGGACTAGATGCAAGTTGGTAATTTTTATACTCACTACTGCCACCTCAGGTCATACACGTAACTGCAGCTTCTATAATAAGCTTGTGCATGACGGCAATTCGGACCCGAAATAACAACTTTTTGAGTGACCGTGCAGGATTTTAGGAAAGGAAAATGCATAGTATTAACATTTTAAACTCTGTATAGTCCCTTTTAAAATGTTAAAACTAAGTATTTCATCCCCCTACACGTTCCAGACATGTCCTAATGTGTAGACTGAGCCCAGACCTGTTCACCACAACTGCCTCTAAAATCCTGCTCTGTCACTCAAAAAGTTGTTACTTCGGGTCCGAAGTGCCGTCATGCACGAGCTTAATAGAGAGACTGCAGTTACGCATTAGACCTGAGGTGGCAGTAGTGAGCATAAAATGACCAACTTGCATCTAGTCTCTTTAAGTGTCATGGACGCTCAACCTATGTGTTTGTACTGTATGAAACTATATCTAATATATAAAAATACCATAATTTATGTGTCTAGAGACATGTTTATTGGAGGATTAGTCCCTTGAGATGAGTCCTCGTTTTCAAGGGGTCCTCAGAAGTGTTAATTTAGTTTAAGTCTTAGTTTTTTGACGAAAATATAATTTAGTTTTAGTCTAGATTTAGAATAGTCTAGTCGGATAGTTCTCTTCAATTTCGGTCTAAGATCAATTTAGTCGACTTTGCATTTATAATATGTATTATGATCATATTCAATCAAAGTCCTCGGCTTCATGGAGCTTCTCTCACATGAACAAAGCACAGAGCTGTGTCTTTGGCAGTGAATTGAAAAGTATGAGGCACTTTCAAACTGTGAATGAAAGTTTGGATGATTTTAGTCTCTTCTTTTTTATTTATTTATTTAATTTTAGTCGGCAAAATTAACACTGGTCCTCAGAGCCACATCCAAAACAGCACAGTACTGTACAATACTACTGTTTCAATGTCCACGCTTTATACTCAAATTACGCCAAACAAAACATATAATTTATGAATAACCATTATAACCTATTGCCTTCATACAGCCAAAACCAGAACCAACTCAAACAGATCAATTCATTATATTGTGGACAATAAAGGACTGAAATGCATCTTCCGCTGCACCCAAATCACACAGAGCACTCACCAGGAAGGGCCCTGCCTAAAAGTGACTCTCAATTCCAGTGACTTGCTTTTGTTGTGTTCATTGGCGAGACACAGGAATGGTGTTGTGTTAAAAACCTGCAAAATGATCTTGCATCTGGTGTGCCGTATTCCCAAAAAAAATACAGTTGTTTCCTTTCACTCACTCTTTTCCCTCTGCTCCGTGGCAGGGCGACAAGCGGGAGATGTTCAACACGGTGCGGGACATGATTTACGACCTGATCGAGTGGCGCTCCCAGATCCTGTCCGGCACCCTGCCCCAAGATGAACTCGCGGAGCTCAAGCAGAAAGTCACCTCCAAGATCGACTACGGCAACAAGTGAGGAGCCTGTTTTATAGACATGTGCATAACTGTATTGTACCGGAAAGAGCACAAAGGATTGGACAGGCTGTTGAGAAAAAGCTAAAATGAAAGATGTAAAAGTTGAGAAAGAAAGTAGAGCAAATATAGATAATTCAAACTTGTGTTCAGGACTGTGTATAATATTTCAGGTTTTGCAGAAAAACTTTACGTAACAAAACAAAGAAAAAAATTGCAAAAATCATGATATCAGTTATCAATAATGCTGACGAAGCCTTTTAGATGAGAGGCGAAACGTTCGAGACTTCAACTACTGAGTACAGAAGATGACTCAAGTACCTTCATTGAAGATGGACAACTCCTGTACGACTCAGAGCTTACACAGACAAAAATCATGATAAACTAAAATCTCAGTTGCTTTATGAAAACTAAGCAATGAAATTCAACACATTACCATATGTAAGTTCAATATTTCCGTCTTGTGATATTATTTGTAGGGATGCATCGATCCGATACTGATCTCGGATATCGGAGCCGATACTGGAAAAAATACGATATCGGGTATCGGCTACAAATATCCGATACTGAACCGATCAGTTTTTGCTCTAAACGCCTTAAAAACATAACCTTTACCACCTAAATCTAACTGAATATGGGAATGCATATCATTTTAAAGGGGAGAACCAGGGGAATCCAACCGCTGAGTTAGTTTTAACCTCTACAAATGTATTTTGGATCGCCGCACAAAATTCTGTGGTTAGCATCAGTATGCTAAAGCTAGCGGGAGCTAACACTAATGCTAAAGAAAACTAATCAAGGCCTGGTCAGAAACTATGATAGAAATACCTAAAGTAGCCAACGTATTTGTAATGATCAGATCACTTCAATCTGGGGTACCTGATTTTTTTGGTGTTGTAGAATACATTTATTTTTGCCACCTCAGAGTATGTTGTAAACACAGCAAAACAGTCCTTGTTGTATTGTTTTCACCTAAAGTTTTATTGAGCAATGGATGATAGAAGTCTAATCTAAATTTGTGGAATTGATCTTGGGGGTGGCCGCCCCTGCTTCAATTTGTCACCACTCAATGCTGTATATGGGTGTGAAATGTTCATATAATTCCATTCTTTGAACTATTTGAATACACAGGAGGGACTGTGAGAGCTAGAAACAAGTTTCGGCCAAAACCAAAAAATGTCACTGTTTGCCAGGAAAAATCAGGTACCCCAGCTTTAATGCGAGTTGTTTATATTAATGTAACCTAAAGCCTGTCATATACCCAAAGATATTTAATGTAGAAAAGTCCAGTGATCCTTGTTAAATTTTATCCAAGAGTTTATCAATAGACATTATTGATAATTGATCTGTAATATCATGACAATAAAATATTACTTACTTGATCTTGAAAATGGAGAAAAGAGTCAATTCAATTTTTCACTCAGAGAAAGCCACTTTTAAGAAAGTCTCTTGGTATCGTTAATTATAGGATATCGGCAGATACTCAAATCCCGGTATCGGTAGCAAAAAGCTGGATCGGTGCATCTCTAATTATTTGTATGTATTGTATTGAATGGTGAGTATCCGACTCTAGTACCATCCACCCTTCTGTCCCAAATCACTCAGGAAAGATGTAGCTCTAGTTGGAACAGGTCAGTGGTGACAGTCAATATAAAGTGACAGGTGATCATTTAGCTTGGAGGAAATAGTGGAAGGATTCTTCTCTGGCACGGACTCCTGCCGTCCATCACTCAGGTCCTGCTGTGTCGGCAATTCAATATCAGCCGAAAATGAAAGAATGAAGATCCATTCAGGCCTGATGAAACTTTCAAGTTTTAGCCGGGGCCTTTTGAGAAATGATTTTTGGAGTTGGTATCCAAGTTCACCAACACAATCTTCCCGATTCCTTTCTATGCTTGCCGCCTGCTGTTATCTGCGCTCATTCGAACTAGGAGAAAACTCATCGAAAGAAAATCAGGAGCAGGGGGGATATTGCTCTAGTAATAAAACAAGCCAATGAGAGCACACGCTGCGCACTTGCAGAAAGTCTTGGTTAGTTTTGCAGTGATAAAAGATAATAGTGCTATGATTGGACAGTTTTGCCCTGATTTCTCTGCTTGTCTAATCAAGTCCAAAAACATGTTCTTAAGCTCAAGAGTCATCCAAAGTACTTTAAAAAAAAAAACTTTCACAGAAAATGAAGAAGGATCTGAAGAAAAACACTACAAAATTGAAATTGCGATATGTTCAAGGGGTGATGAAGCTAGAATTGACTAGCGTTTAGGTGAAGCCACACGTTGGATGTAAGTCAGAGAAGCTTGATTGAGGTGGTGAAAACATTAAAGTAAAAACATTGTTCAGCGTTCACATTGAAGTGATGGAAAGAAATAGATATTACTAAATAGCAGAGGTGGGAGACTCGAGTCGCAATTTTCGGGACTTGAGACTTACTTGACCAAAGTTCTAAAAAGACTTGACTTGTCTTGGGACTTGTTTGTGACTTGAGACTTAACTTGGACTTGATGCCAATGACTCTCAATGACTTGCTGTGACTTTATAGTTATTATTTATTTGAGTGAAACTGTTGAAAGATCAGGATTCATTGTTTAAAAGCGGCGCATCTGTGTTTACATATGGTAATTAGCCACATGCTTTTTCGGCTTCCTGACGGAGCGCGTCTAATCAATACAGGCAAAAAGGCAGGAGGAAATACGACGTGTTTCTTTGGATGCATTAAAAGTTTTCTACAGTGAGTGAAGAGGTGAAGATTCATAGACATTTATTAAGGACAGGAAAACGTTCGAAACAATGACTGAAGCTACGGCGCAGACAGGCAGCCTCCAGAACGACGTTGCTTAAGAGCTGGATTAATGACAGAAATCTTGGGGGCTTTCTGGTGTTTTAAGGCGTTCTCACGAAAGTTACAGCATTTAGAGGCTATTTTCCACAGCCACACAGAGCCCAGTGACATCTGGACTGAAGGCTGTGCGGTATCTACTTTAAGCAGGGGCGAATGCGAGTATACAGGGGCTGGGGCATTACAGGGGAACCACTGACAGAAAAACTGCCAGAAATAAAAATAAAAATATTACTTTATATTTATCTTTCAGACTGCAGGGAAAAGCAGCTCATGTGTAAAAGGCTCTGCTTCCAATTTTTTTTTTAAGTAGGGCCCCCTTCCTTAAAATGCTGTCCCAATAATTTTGTACATAGACTGGAGCATTTAAAATATATATATTAAATGTTGTAGCGATTTAAATATTAATTAGACTTCAAATCCAAATCCATTAGTTTAAAAAAAAGTTTGATTTTAGCCTAAATTTTCTAAATTGCTAAATCTTGAGAAAGCACTTCATATTTTCAAGTAGATCAAACACATTTTCAAAAGAAGAATTAGGCTTAACACTGACGTTTGTGACTTGAGGTGACTTGTCGGCTAAAGAAAGACTTGACTTGACAAAAGCTATGACTCGACTTGACTTGACCCCATGACCAATTGACTTGGACTTGCTTGGGACTTGGACCTTCACGACTTGGACCTGACTCGAAACTTGCATTTAGTGACTTACTCCCACCTCTGCTAAAGAGTGAGAGACCAGTCAGGACTTCAAATTGGCCTGGAGCCCCCTCTGCAGACAACGCACTTAAAGCGAAAGTGTCTACTGCGAAAAAAACAAGCTTTCACTTTCATCAGAATCAGAATAGGTTCTATTGCCATTGTTATGAACAAATTCACAGCTAGGAATTTTACTCGGCATGTTTGCGTCAAACATGCCAGGGTGGCCGTTAAATGGCGCCCCTTATTTGCTAAAATTAGAAGTTACAAGAAACAATAAGCGAGTACATACATACACAAATGTACACAGTTGGATAATACACATTACGTGCAGAAAACACACTGGAATTTTTTCTTCAGTACAAAAGGGAGAGGTGGTGGGGGCTAGTAGTGAGGCGGACTCAGAGGAGGGCGGTAGGATGGGGCGGGACACTTCGTGTTGTGCAGTTTGTGGCTTCTCCGCAGAAAAACCTTGAAATGTTTGTGTATGAGCCCGGCGTGGCTTGGCCTCGGTGTGGGATGTTGACATTTGCACAGGGAAGATAACAGCCCAGCTGCTCTCCTGTGTTCCATGGAGGATACAATTATTCAGTTTAACTTTAAAAAATCAATGTGGTTTTCACATGACATGCTACCAAATCGTGATAATGGCGCTGCGATGAACGCACTTTGAGCGCAGAACGGGTCTGGTCATGGATTATGGGTTTCAACATGTGTTGCACAGGTTTTTCAAATCCAGATGAGGGCACTTAAGCTGTAAAAGAAGCAGCAACCGAAGCGAACAGGATTACTCAAAACAGCAAGACAAGGTAATGTTGTAGCATTAGGGCTGGGTACCAGTCTGGTATCGAAAAAAAAGTTTAGGTACTACTGGTGTTGACAAACAAGTATCAAAAGCAGGTATCGAAAATAAATATAAAATCTTCATATTCAAGTTTTGATGCTGTTGGTCATCAACATTTTAAAGAAAAAAAGAAATGAAACACAAGTTGAAAAAAATTGGAAAAATGTTGAAAGAATTGGGGCAAAAACATGGGGAAAAAATTGAGAAAAAAATTGGGGGAAAACACGTAGAACAATTAGGGAACATTTTTTGGAAAGTTAGGGGAAAAATATGGGTTAAAAATTGGGGGAAAAATAAGAAAAACGTGTAAAGTCTCCTTTAATTTGTAAACGTGGTATGTAGTGAAATCATAGAAGGATGCTGAGGTTAGAGCTGCCTGTGATTCAAATGTTTAATCCGTTTAATTTCCAGATACCTTGGCCTTGATCTGGTGGTCCGAGACAAAGATGGAAACATTTTAGACCCGGATGTCACAAGCACCATCAGCCTTTTCAGAGCCCACGAAGCCGCCTCCAAACAAATTGAAGACAGGATTCAAGAGGAAAAGGTAAGGCAGAGAATGATAGCAAAAAACATTAATCATTGGAATAAAATGTCTGGCAAATTTTTAAGCAACAAAGGAATTTTACTTTAATGCAGTACATCTAATAACAGTAAATGTTATTGCTTCATACCCCACCTGTAATATATGAACTAGAAGTAGGACTATTACTAAGCGAATATACAGATTTTAGCTTTAGTTTTTATAATTTCTTTGATCTTTAAACACTACAGCCTCCTTGTCAGTCCCGTATGGATAGCAGGGAGCGAGATGCTAAATGGCCCGCAGTTATGTGGTCTCATCTTCTCTGACCTTTTCCCTCCTGGGGTCTTCACTGCATATGCATGACCAATAAGAAAGTGTCCGGGTCACGCCGATAAATATTAATGTTTTTTGGCGTGACACATTTTCAAAGGGCGTCCCGTGAATTGCTAAGGCAGGTGGCTTTTTATACTGTGTGCACATTCCTGGAGGCCGCAGATGTAAAGGTAAAGGTGGTGTTTTATTTCAATGTAGAGGGGGTGAAGAAGAGGCTTTATTGGGATTGTTAAATATCACCTGGTGGGAGCAATATGTCACTGGCTCAGATAATCACAATAACCTTTTGAGTTTTTGTGCTGATGCAGTTTCTGGTCCCCTGCTTTTTTTTTCTTTCTTCTAAGATTCTAAGTGACTTGTTTGTAATAATGTCCAGCAGTTCTCACATTTCTTAAAAGCTAATTTTTTTGGAACCCAAAGTGATAGAGACTTCCTGTTATTTTGCACTGGAAAGAAAATCAGTCATAATGTTGAGAATGTTGAGAAAATGAGCCCACAACTTCCTCGGCCTCAGAGGAACTGAGAAACATCGCAATGAAAATCGGTTACATTACTATTATTACTTTATTTGACAGACTTTTCTTATAATTACAGAACCATAAGAGTTAGAGACTTGGTTTTGGAATCTGCTGTTTTTCTACTTTAAACGACCTCTGAAGCACCTACTGAATAGGAATGTCTTGAATAAATCGGCCCAATGCCCCTAATAAAGCGCCCCCTGCTGTCACAGTCCAACACTGACAATTTTACAGTTTAGAAGCTTCATACGCCGGATTTTAGATAAGACATTTGGAAAAAAACGGCATAAATATCGGCCGTGCAGAACGGCATTGGTCTTACAAAAAACCCATATCGGTTGACCTCTATGCTTTACAATGGACATGTACGAGCATCAGTGGTGCCGATGTACAATAGTGTTCTCTCCGGGTCCAGGATATTTATGTGAAAGAGATTCTGAAATCTCAGTGAGACTTTTGTGTTTAAAGGAACAGGCCACCGTATTTACATACTGAGATATGTTCTTACCTGAGCTTAGACGAGTTGATGCGTACCTGTCTGGTCTTTGTGCGTGCGCTCAGTCACGCAAAAAGACCAAAGAAGTTGTTTGGCATTTGGCCTCTCCCAGCATATTCCTATGGCTCCAAACGGGGTGAAGTTGGAAGCGACCAAGCTCTTCCACGGGCACGCACAAAGACCAGACAGGTACGTATCAACTCGTCTAAGCTCAGGTAAGAACATATCTCAGTTTGGAAAAGCAGTGGTCTGTTCCTTAAGCCTTAACCATGCCCATTTTCTCCAGTTCAGCTTTACTCAAATCTAAAAAACGTACAGCCTATAGGTAGGGTAGCGCCTCATTTGAAAGCTGCATACAAATTGATCTAAACGTATCCTTTTCCTCACATTTTTGCCATATTGCCATCACTTTTTTCATCATCACTCTTCTGTCGCTTTTTTGTCATGTTTTTGTCACTTTATTATCACTTTCTTTTGGTCACTTTTTAGTTGCATTTTTGTCACATTTTTGTCGCTGTTTTGACGCTTTTTTCCAAGAAGCTTTTAGATTTGGGTAATGCCAAACTGGAGAGAATGTGGTCAGTTCTGGTGGGGGCTGAGAGGTTAAACGAGGATTAAAAGGGCACTCCTGCCTGTCAGCGGGAGGGTTTTTTCTGTGGGTCTCTCTAATAGCCCTGCATCAAACTGACTGAAATCAAATGTATTCTCAACATGCCAGCCCAAACTCACACACAGTCCATGGTCATGTGTTATTAATGTCTTGCTTTCCATTGCAAACTTCAAATATGCGACTTCGAATCACGTGGAACTCCAAATCATTTGACTCTCATTCACTTCTGCAAACTCTTGTTCACTTTCCACATGGCTGTTTTTATTTAGTCGGTACTATACTTTCTTGTCAGACCCGTGTGGAACATTCTTTTTGACATGCGTTGAAGTAAAAAAAACAAAAACAAAAAAGTGTTGTTGAAGTCCAAAATGTCTACTTTTCCCTACAAAAGCAACCTTTTTGTCTTCTCGTCTCATGCAGTCTCAGAAGCAGAATATCGATCTGAGCAGACAGGCCAAGTTCGCCTCGACGCCTTCCTTCGCGCTCTTTGTGACTCTGAAGAATGTGGTGTGTAAGATCGGGGAGGACGCGGAGGTGCTCATGTCCCTGTACGACCCGGTGGAGTCCAAGTTTATCAGGTATCGCCGAAGCGTCCCTGTTATACAGTTCTACAAACTTTTGCTGTCTCTGTGGGTTTCAAACAAGCTCAGACTTTTCACATCAGTCGTGTGGAATTCAGGAAGTGTAGTTCAGGAGCTGTGGTTTAGATCAAGTTAATCAAGTGCAAGTAAGCCAAATTATTCTGTCACTTCTGCTTTCTGCTGACGCGTCACATGATGATAAAGCTCGAGTTTCTTGCACCATATCTTAAGAATTATTTCCTTGTTCTAATTTTTATCTTCTTTGGTCATAGCATAATGTTCTGTGTTACTTTTCTGTTGGATTGTGTCACCAAAAGATAATGAAAACTTGTACGTTCCAAATTACACCGTAAGCAAGTTCTGTGATATAACTTTTTCTCCTCATTGCGTTTTACTTCTGTTACAAGTTACGATAATAATGATAATATATAAAGTTATAACTATGTGTTTACACTCTGCTTTCCAAATGTGTGTGCTCATATTTTGATATATGCTGATTTTTGTTGATCAAAGCACACCATAGTTGAATTTCAGTTTCATCCTCATAATGGTGAAGTGCAGTAGTTTTGCGTTGCTTTTTACACATTTTTAATCAACTAACATGTTGCTCCAGTGGCGTCACGAGTTGATGATCTCCTAATTTTGACGCGTGTCTCTTGCAGTGAGAACTACCTGGTGAAATGGTCCAGCTCCGGTCTGGTAAAGGACATTGACCAACTGCACAACCTCCGCTCTGTCTTCACAGTGAGTGCAGGGATTTTTCACTTTTTCTTGTGCATTTCTGTGTATCTCCGGCTGGTGGTTTAGCTCTGCAGCTTTTCACTTCCCAAGCACGGCAGTGAATCTAAAAATTCAAATCATATCTAAAGTAAGACTATGCAAGAAAGCTCTAATAATATGTAAGATAATATATAGTCCACAGTGCAAATTAAAATAACTACCCTTTCTATCAGACATTTATTATATGGGCATGATTCTCCTCCCCCAAATGTACTCATACAAAATGCATATAGGAAAAAAAATGAGAACGCAGTTGAATTCTAACACTGCTGTACACCACCTACTGCAGTAAAACCATTTTACCTTTTAGGGAAGAAAACTAAAACTATTAGGTCTAAGCCCGTCAGTACAAATTGCTTCTGCCCCGTTTACGATAAGTGTCTACAAATCCATTTCCCTGGGGTATTCCCGGTCCGTGCGCCGCAGAGTGCCTCCCTGGCAGTGGGCGAGCGATGACCTCTCCGCCCTTGGGTTTTCATTAGACAGAGGTGACTGGCTCAGTAAATACATACAGCTGTGATAGGGCTTAACACATGGCGCTTATGCAAACAGTCCACCTGGCATTTTCCAAACATGGCACATTTTGAGCAGTAGAGGCCAGTGGTTCTCAAAATGTGGGACAGGAACTTAAAGGGATACTTCGGGATTTTTGACATAGGGCCTCATTTCCTAGTTATCCAGAGTGTTGTTGATGTCTGGAGATATTTTTTTCTTAAATTCATGCAGTTCTTATATTTGAAGAGTCTAGTGGCGCTAGGCTAGGGCAAGGCTAAATCATTTCTATGTTATCAGTTAGCCTGCATTAAAAACAGTCTGACCCACTCCACAGTGCACCTGAGGTAAATCACTTATAACCAGTGGCGTAGCAAGGGTACCAAGGGGCCCCAAGCAAGAATGTCGGTTGGGGGCCCTCTGGTGGCCGATCATTGTACTGCGCACTGGGAGAGAGGATGTCATTTGGGCAGGAGCGGGTCACCTGAAAACTCCCATAATGCAGTTCTCTGCAGAAGTTTTCCTCAGAACAGAAGGCTGAGGTTCTTTAGGTCATGAAGAGAGTTACAATAAACTGGTTTCACTATTAGAAATATAATCTGTTGGAGCCATGAGTAAAAAAGTCTGTCCACTGCTCATTAAAAGTTAACATTAGGGATCCATGACTCACTAAAGCATGCAGCAGGATGGGGATAAACAGCGCCACAGAGCGTTGGTGGAGAGATGATGTAACTGCATCACCAAAATCACTAGGAAGGCTGTATATATCAAGCGTTTACTGCAGGTATCTGAACAACGGGTTGGTGCATGGGGGCCCTTCACAGTTGGGGGCCCCAGGCAGCTGCCTGCCTTGCCTTATGGCAAGCTACGCCTCTGCTTATAACGCCAGACTAACCATATAAATGTCTGTGTCGATAGATTAATTTTAACCATTTTGCGTTTAAAATAACTTATATTTGAGCGGCATCAGCTTCGTGGCTGTAAGCTAACGCAGCGGCGGAGTGATCTGCGAGAAAATAGCGGTAATTCATGTGATACAAGGTCAGTTTTTATTTAAAAAATTATTCTATTAACACAGACATTTATATGGTTAGTCTGGTGTTATATGTGATTTACCTCAGGTGCACTGTGGAGTGGGTCAGACTGTTTTTTAATGCAGGCTAGCGTTTACCATAGAACTGCTTTAGCCTTGCTCTAGGCTAGCGCAACAAGACTCTTCAAATACAAGAACTGCATGAATTTAAGAAAAAAATATCTCCAGACATCAACAACGCTCTGGATAACTAGGAAATGAGGCCCTATGTCAAAAATCCCGAAGTATCCCTTTAACAGTCCTTAAGTCCCCAGTTAAGTTCTGTTTATTGATTATATTGATCAAAAGGTCAAGTACTGGTTGAGATGAATATCCTAACATAGGCCTACTTACATTGCTCGACTCAAATAAAAAATGTTATATTCATTATTATGCCAACCCAGCATCTAAATTGCCACAGTATACGATATACTCCTCCTAAAGCCCATAGATTTGGCAAAGGCCCCAACCACAGACACTGTGTGACTGAAAACAAGACAACCTACTGCTAAATCAAAGCTCAGACATCAAAGCTTCGACCCATCTACACTAGATTAACGCATGCTCTTTGTTTTTTGTGCAGGACTTGGGCAGCGAGGATCTGAAAAGAGAGAAAATCAGCTTTGTGTGTCAGATCGTGAGAGTGGGGCGGATGGAGCTGCGGGACAACAACACCAAGAAGCTGACGTCAGGACTGAGGAGACCCTTTGGAGTGGCAGGTAAACAACCATATACTTAAATACGTTTGACACTGAAAGTTGCCGGAACATTTCCTTGACGGCACAGTAAAAGCATGGTAATAGAGTGTTAATAGTTTGGTAATGGGATTGGTAGGGATTAGCACGGATAATGCATTTTGCGGCCCTGTTTATTATTTCCAGAAAATAATTAGAATGGCAGATGTATGTCCTGTTTCTATGAGTAATAGCCAAGTAATTACCATAACAGCCATAATAGGCAGTCCAGGGATAGTCCATTATAGTAGAGATTTTCAAAAGAGAATTTTTCGCTTCTATCTTCAAAAGCCTCTCACTCTTATAGTCAGAATATAAGGCTAGTTGGCGCACAAGCTAGAGGTCAGGACCGCCATAATCCCACCAACTGCACAGGTTTTTATTCCCTTCTTAATGTAATGTTGACGAGGGCTGGGTACCATTAATCTTTTCCCCAATACAGATACCTGAACAATACTCTTTTTGTTACCTGTACTAAAATATTTGTCACCCAGAACCAGAAAACGGTTAACAATTATTCAATGAAGGTACTTGAGTCATCTTCTGTACTCAGTAGTTGAAATCTCGAACGTTTCGCCTCTCATCCAAAAGACTTCGTCAGCGGACTAAAGTCCCGCTCAGCCTGCAGCTTAGATAAAGACCATGAGGAGGAGTTGGGGTTGGCCCGGCTCCTCCCCTCTAATCACAGCTCCTCTCACCTGTGGGTAAACACCTTTGCAGGCTGAGCGGGACTTTAGTCCGCTGACGAAGCCTTTTGGATGAGAGGCGAAACGTTAGAGACTTCAACTACTGAGTACAGAAGATGACTCAAATACCTTCATTGAAGATGGACAATTCCTGTACGACTGAAAGCCTACACAGACAAGTTAGCAATTATGTGACTTCATTTCATAAAAGACTAGAGCAACACTGTCCTTGCAGCAGGCGGATGATTGGGCCCGTTAAACGAGACAGTGCAACGCTGCTCATATGCAAGATGACCATGTGCCAGTGCCATTAGCGAGAGGCCTTCCTTCATCATTATATGCTTTTATAAGCTCAAACTAAAAACTTTATTTATCCCACCGTGAGTTAAACACTGTCCGATGTCTTGAGAGAAAGAGATGTACAGCCGCCACATGGCCAAAACGCAATCCAGGCAAAAGCACGTGTTCACTCCCGCACCACCCTACTCCCTTGCCGTCGCCTTATTGGCCGCGGAAAGAGTCCATGGGTGTCTGTCCAATCCACTAAGCGGCAAAGTCTACGCTTATAGTCTGCGCTTTTGTAATGCAAGATCAGGCCCTATTTCTTTCAAGTTTGAGCTGAAACAACCAATTAGCCGAACTTTCTTTAGTACTGTCCAACAGGGATCAAAACATGGTCTCTGAAGATATAATATTTCTTTCCCTACCTGCTTTCGATACTTTTTCTTTTTTAGATACCAGTAGTACCTAAACTTTTTTTCCCCCCGATACCATACTGGTATAGTTTAAAGGAATAGGCCACCGTTTTTAAATACTGAGATATGTTCTTACCTTAGCTTAGACGAATTCATTTGTACCTGTCTGGTCTCCATGTGTGCCTCCGTAACGTAAACACAGCACAGACGGCGTTAGCATTTAGCCTCTCTCTTCTCATCTATAGCTATTACGCCTTACAATATAGTTCCCCTTTTTATCCGCTTAGAAAATTCACATTGTTTAATTTTGTGTAATTATACTTTGTAGTGTAACACTTCATGTAACCATATTTAAATAAGGAAAACGTGGAAGAGTTTGGTAGCTTCTATCTTCACCTCGTTTGGAGCTATAGAGGAGAGAGAGGCTAAATGCTAACGCCTTCTGTGCTGTGTTTACGTTACGGAAGGCACACATGGAGACCAGACGGGTACAAATGAACTCGTCTAAGCTCAGGTAAGAACATATCTCAGTATGTAAAAACGGTGGCCTATTCCTTTAACGGTACCCAAGCCTAATATTGACTAATACATGTACGGCTCTATACTGGCCCCATCCTGTTTCTGAGAGAGGAATGTTGTCACACTCTACGAAACAAGCATTAAAGCGGGACCTGACTTCCAAAGTTGTAGAAAACTTTAAATAAACTTGATCTTATGACCCAGGCTTGAGAAAAATCACCTGTGCTCTCATTTTTACAGTTCAGAGTAAGTTTCGGCCAAGTGTCTGGATGAATAAATACATTTGGCTGGAGCGGAGAGATTTCAAACTAAAGTGTAGAAAAGAAATTAGTCTGGCTTATCTCTCCTTCTTGGCCATTTACCAAGACTTCCCGTATAATTAGACTGGCGTTTTGCCCAAAAAGACAATGCAGATCCGTTTTTTTCCCCCCCTTTCTTTCGCTGATACATGATTCGCTTGTAAATGACGAGCCGAGTTATCGTCGAATATCTGTAGACATAATCATCAGCTCCACTCAGTCACGGTGAAGAGGGTAATTCGAGAGATTGGCTTGTTTATGGTCACGGGGTTTAACAGGTTTTCGTGCCTTTGATGTGCTGCCTGTCGGGGATCAGTGCATGAGGTGTGCACAAGCCTCAAAGCAAAGAATTGCGGCTTGCTATTTGGAACAGGGGCTACAGTGGGGATCAAGACATTTGTAAAAGAGAGTTGGAAGGGATTTGAGATGTTTGTGAATAAAACTTATATAAACTGTCAGTGCAAGGAGAAACTACTGCAGTAAAGTTTGTATTGTTACACTGGCAATACACTATACAATGCCCCATGTATCGGCACAGTCGGAGCTAAATACAAACATGTAGGGAGTGCATTAAAGGGGGGTATTATGTAAAATCGACTTTTTCAAGCTTTTTATCATGTTATTATGTCATTCCCTCATTAAACACATGCCTGGAGTGTTGCCTTGGCTCATTCACATATTTTTGAGTAATCAGTAAAAACTTAGACGGCAGCCATTTTAGGTGTAGCTATGCCTCAGTCCTCCTAGGAACGCCCCCACCTCCTGGAGACGCCTCTGGACCTTTTGTCACCAGCCAAGCCACCAACCACTGCTCCTCAGCTCAGCAGAGCCCCCTCCTCGCACAGTAGTGTTGTTTAGATGCCACAGCAGTGTGCTGAAGGGGGCGTGTCGGAAAGCTTCTTAAAGAGACAGAGGCCTATTTCAAGACGTTCAGTACAGCCATTTTGAGAGAGCAATTTTATTCAAGGCAGTTATTTTAATTTACTGCATATACAGACCAACAGAAGGTTACGTCATCATTGTAGTATGCTATAGACTGGTGCTATGTGATTGAAAAAAGCATAATACCCCCTCTTTAAGAATGACACACATAGCATTGGAAAGTAGCTACAGTATTTGTGGGCACGTTGCACCTAATTCACCAATTTAAATTGTGTGCATTACATTATTAGGACCCCAAGTACGGTATGTAAACAAGATAATGCTACATGCGTAACAAACAAAAAAAAGCGCTGATCCATTTTTGCACGTGCTACTCGTTTTGTAGTAGTTTAGTAGTAGCTTGAGTAGTAGATTTCTTCATTCAGTTTCTACTGCTGCAGCGGTCCAATTTGTGCTCCCAGAATTCTTTTTTTGTAATAAAGTAGGTTCATCACTGCGCTATTGATTTGCTAGCATGCCATTAGTTGAACGTTTTTCCCCCCACTTTTTTTAAAATAATAATGTAATTTGAAATCGCTTGAATTGAACAAGTAAAGGAATATACATTTCTGGGTGTGATCTTCAGTCATAAGGTTAGCTGGAGACCACAAATGGATAACATTTGTGGGAAAAATGTGGCCATAATGGGCAAGTGTAGATTTTTCTGGACCACAAGGCTCTCTTCACCCTGTACTGTTCCTTAATCCTACCGTACATAAAGTATTGCTCTGAGGTCTTCAATAGTCATTTACAGGTTCTATATAGACTGCAAAAGAAGGCTATTAGAATTGTTCACAATGTCGGATATAGGGACCATACAAATATATTGCTCTTAAAATCTAACACGATGACACTTGATGACCTCATAAAATATAATACTTTGTTACAGATATATAAAGCTGTTAACAACCAGCTCCCTAGTAATATACAACAAATGTTTGGTAAAAGAGTGGGATGTTACGATTTAAGGGGTACTCATAATCTGAAAGTACAATGTATTCATTCTACCCTAAAAAGTCACTGTATCACCCGGAGAGGTGTACATCTGTGGAATAATCTTGAGGAATCCTTAAAAGGCGCTGTTAGTCTCCAACAATTCAAAAAGTATAAGAGAAGTGTGTTTGAGAAATATGCTAAAGACATGTGACCTTGTTCGTATTAATTACAAGTAATTTTGTGTTACTGTGAACCCGTTTAACCACATCATTGCTGACGGAACCAATGTCATCAACCCCTAAGTTTAAGTCGTTATGAATTATAGGAACTTAGAGAAATGAATAAGCAAAAGCTAACCACAATGCTGTAATAGCCTGTTTCCACTGGTCGCTATTAAACATAATAGAGCGAGGGCAGGCGAGTGATGGACCTATTGAACGGGCCCCCCCCTTTCAACAGGTACATAAATCTTGTCTTTTAATGCACCACCCAGTATAGGGCTCAGAACGGCCTCACAACAACAACTAGTTAGGGCAGCAGGGTGAGGGCTTGCTGGTGGGGGGCTACTGCCCTCTACCTACTGGCCATATTACACCCCGGCTTTTTAAGGCACCTCACTAAACAAGGCAAACAACAAAAATAATAAAACAATCACAACCAATATTTTATAGTGGAAATGGGAATTACAATTACAATAATAATAACTAAATTAATAGTCAGTTAATAGAATGGTGACTGGTGCGTATAATTAATGATTGCTTCGGCCAACTCCTTTTGAGTTTTTGTTGTTGCTTTGTTTGTTTTATGCACTGTAATAATATTGTTGTAAAAACACTCAAATAAATCCAATCAATCAGATTTGAATCCCGACCAGCCCAGTCTTTTACTTCTGACTGTCATACTTTTTAAATTTGAAAGAGTCAAACGTCAACACCAAAGTACCTAAACACATGTTTTAGTTAGTATGCATGATATGTCCATTTTAAAGGAAATGATTTTAACTTTACATGGTGGCTGTGGGGTTAACACTCACAGCAAGAAACTCAAAGCTTTAAATTCTAATTTTACTGTGATTGTTGTCCTTCTTCACTACCCCATTCGAAGACATGTTTGTTCGTCATATGCACTCACATATTCATCAACAGGCTGTATTCCCCTGGTTCATCATTTATTCCTCTCTCCAAGGTCTTAATTTAAATTCTGTCAAAATCCCATGAAGATGTGAAATAACCACTTATGTGTTATACTTGTCAGATCTACTTTTCTAAATTTCCCACATACCCACTGATTTATGCTTTTACAACATTTTCCGTGACACACTCCAGATGAGCCCGCACCCATTTATCTATTTACACCGTAATTATGGCATTTATATAACCCGGATAATGCGGCGTCGGCCGTATTCATGAAAAACACAGTGCCATACACAGATTTATTTTACATTATGTTATTTTCTTTCAGTAATGGACGTCACCGACATCATCACTGGCAAAATGGACGATGAGGACAAACAGCACTTTATTCCCTTTCAACCGTAAGTGCATTGCTCAAAGGCGCACGAGCAACACAGCCGTTATTATATGACATTGCATATTCTTGTACTACATTATGGCCTTTATTGTACAATTATTTAATATAAAGTATGATAGCAACGTGCTAAACAAGCTGCTAAAACTGACCATATGTTACGAAAATTAAAATGGAGAATCAAATTAAAAGTTGTATGTGCCTCATGTGACAAAAGATAGTAGAAATGAACACAGTGTCCAAATCTTATCTTAAAACACCCACAAGCTTCCATTATTCCCACCTTGTTCACAATTGTACCTCTTTTCTCCTCGTAATGATCGGGAGTCCTTGACACCTGATTAGCAGTGGTTTAAAGACAGTAGCGACCCCGACTGTTCCCCATTGACTCAATTAAGACAACCTCATTAAGTTGTGCCATTCGCGCCGGAGTAGCCTTTTTACTTAACGTGATTTCTTTTATAATTGGAAATGCCTCCGAATCGGGCAGTTTAAGCCGGCAGATCACCCCGGTTAACGACTTTATCCGCGGGCGTAAATCAGGAAGAATTAGAGGCCAATGAATGGTCCCGCAAAGGGTTAATTAAGTTTTTTTTTTTTTGTGGATTTGCAAATTAATTTGAACTCAAGGATGTCCTGTCAAGACGCACATCTGTGTCCCACGCTAGCATCCACATATAAGACACACCAATAGCATTTAGACATGGCCTTCTCATAACGTTTCCCGTATGACTTATTATTTTTGGGGAAGCAAAACAAATCAATCTCAGTAATTAGATGTTTTTACCAAATTATTCACCCCGTCTTAAAAGTTTGTGTGTTTTCTTCATTTCTTAAGCTACATTCATTGATTTGTGATTAATTCAAATGCCTACCAGACCATATGTATCTGTAAAAAAAAAAAAAAAAGTATTTCACATTAAGTTTGCAAGAATTAATTAGCGTGTACAATTTAGTTGGAAGGGTTTTATGCCTTTATTATTTGTTGAAAAGCATGTGACTTCATACATCATGAAAGGTGTGTTGGAAATGGATATACAGTAACTCAAACCTTCACCAGGAGGGAAATAAAACAGCACACTTTGCAAAAGAAAGGGAAAAAAAAAAGTATTTCAATGTGGAAGACAATAGGTTGAACCTTTGCTGTCTTATCACATAATGCTTTTGCAAGGATTCACTTAAAGGTGCATTATGCAACTTTTTATGTGGAAAAAAAAGTTGATATTTATGTGTATTTGACCTTGTAGTGATCCAGCAGCTGTATGAGTGGTCAGCATGGCGCCTTTACTTTCCATCACAGTGGTCTTTAGGACGCCCCAGGATCAATTGTTTGGAAGGTTTTCACTGCTGACGGGACCCTCTCACCAGAAAACCGACAAAACAATTGATCCTTGAGCGTTGTAGAGACCACCGTGATCAAAAGTAAAAGCGCCATGCTGGACACTAAAACAGCCGCTGGGTCATGTGGGCGTATTCATTTATATATATATATATATATATATATATATATATATATATATATATATATATATATATATATATATATATATATATATATATATATATATATATATGAGAGAAGATGGAGACTCGTTCTATTAAAATCAAAATCATTATTTATTCCCTAACATTTACAATCTAAAACCAAAGTTATGCAGCTGTCCCAAGGGACACATGTTGGTGTATCAGCAGGGAGGGAGAGAGAGAGAGAACCCTCCCCCAAGCAACACAAAAGTACATGATGAAGTAGGCGTGTCCTTGTCGAACCAATCAGTACTCTAGGATTTTTCTTCTGCGCGATCTGACTCCTCATTCTAACACACTGCCCCCCAGTGGATCCAAGAGTAAAAAACAATGATGCAATTCAAAATGAACCTTAAAGCACAGATTACAATCAACACAGTTTCATATATAATCATTAAAGCCTATTATGTTTAAAAACATATATAGAAATATTCAATAGTCACTACAAGTCAAATATGCACAAGTATCAACTTTTTTTTCCGCATAAAAAGTTACATAATGCACCTTTTAAGTGGATATTTTTCTGTCTGTTTACGCATTTTAGAAATTTGAAATCCAAGTGTTTGTAGCTTCTGGTGAAAGCAGTATATCATCCAATTTACCTTTCTATAATCATTTTGTAATGTAGTGCAGCATGCTTTGTGTTCAGATATGTTGTTTTGCGTATTTGGGCCTACAGTCCCTTATCATTGCACATTTCACTCATTCACTTGTAATGGCATCAGAATCACTATTAACCTGGTGACTTTGTCTCACGTAAAGCTACTTTCCCCGAGGCTTAAACCATTTAGGACTGGAGTTAAATTTATGAAATTGTTATTTGACTTAAATCTGATTTAAAATTTGGCACCAGCCCTAACAATCCGCCTCGCTGGGAAAGCTTTTTTTTTGTCTACTAAATGCATTTTTTGGCGCAACAGCCGGGGAGGTTTGTTTCTGCTTGGGTTGCACAGCGGGCAGGCCAAACTTATCCAGCTGCTATTGCTCCAAAAATGTCGACCAAGCATCACCAAAGCATCGTCATTTTCCTAAACAATTATTTCTCTGTGTCTCTGTCATTACCCATCCTGCCTCTCTGTGAACTGCTAACAAGTGCCTTTGTGTCTGGTATTGGCGTCACTCCTCTATGTCCCTCTCCCTCTCTTTCACTCTCTCCATCACATGTTGGTCCCTCTCTCCACCTTTCTCCTCCCTTGTTTTGGCTGTCTCGCCCGCCTTGTGCGTACTGCAGGCTAGCGCTGGATGACGCCATACGCCACAAGCAGCTGAACATCTCCCGTTTTTCACCCAGGGTGGCAGGGGAGAGCGACTTCCTGCAGAGTGTCATCAACAAAGTCATCACGGCCAAAGAGGTCAACCACAAGGGACAAGGTAAAGCTTGTTTAGAGAGGCGCAGTGTTCTTAATAGATTTGATGCAGTTCAGGTAATGCTTTAACTGAGCATGAGTCACAAGCACACTTCCACACCACAATGTTACCTCTTCATTACTGCATCCATGCTCACGTACAACATTGCAATAATGAGGAACTAGCAAAGCCCACTAAGATACAATATGCGAGTTTGTGCAACCCTCCGGTTATATTCATTTGCCAGGAACATCAATAGTATACATGTATAATTGTCCAAAAGATGTCTGAAACCAAAAAATCCTAACAAGCAGTCTGAATATTTCATTACCAACTCCATTGCTAATTATCTTCTCAATTATTATTGAATCTGGCATGACCAGCTCCAAAGTCACACGACTCACTGCCATGCTAGCAGCGCCGGCTCCAGAACAAACTGACTGAGGGTGTATTAGAGTTCCAAAAAGGTGCAACTACAGATTTATGCCATTAAAATATATTGTGATGCCACTAAAACTGAGGGTGCAAACATTTCAAAGTGACGTTGCAATGAACCGTTTTGCACCCCTGTAGATCCGGGCCTGTATCCTGGTGGGCCCTGGCACTGTCTTTTATTATGGTTTCTGCAGACAGTTATGCCTGACACACATTTGGGGATGAAGACCACTGTATTTCACCATTTTTGACATCAATGTTTGCTTGGAGGAATAGGAAAACAAATTCCCTCATCTGGTTCAATATAATAATCATTAGAATCAGAATTTAGCTCAAGATAGTCTTGGTCTTCAGACACATCCTCCTCTATTTCACTGTCATCATCAATGAAGAGTTCTGGAGCCTCCTGGACTGTCATCCTTTTGCTTCGAGTGCTCATTTTTGTAAAGTCTGCCTGACAGAGTGTAATGTTGGTAGGACTCCCATGCAGAGAATCTTTTATATGTTTTGCCCCTCCCCTGTTGAGTGTCCAGTGAATGTGGGTGGAGTTTTCCCGCGAGAACATAAATGGTTCCTGTCAGTGAGTGGGGGTGCCTGTGTGTTTGATTGGGGTGAAATATGTCTCACTGTTGCAAAGAAAGAAATACACTGACCCGAACAGTATCTATGTGATATAAACATGCAGGGGGCGGTTACAAATATGTGAGATTAACCATTTTCCTATTATATGTTGATTACACTAAATAAGGCAAGCCGAAGAAGTTTCATACTGAAAAAAATACTTTTAACTATTTTTCCTAGATCTTCAAACTTTAAAACGGATCAATTTGACCCGCAACATAACAGGAGGGTTAATTAAAATAGGCTAGTGAATTACGATCAATGTGTCACTCCTACAAGCCACTGGCCATTGTGACAGGTCTGCATCTACAGGGCTGTAAAGGGAGCCATTGCGCCCTTCTGAGTTTTAGTTGGGTCACAGATCGATGCTAGTTTAACGGCGTGCATCTTCTCTATGCATCTTTTGAAACTCTGTCTGAACCCGAGCTACTCCAGTCATTCCACGCTTTTTATTCTAGTAGAGGATTTCATAGTCCCAGTGAATAGGAATGTCTTGAGAGGCCTGTAAGTGAAAAACATAATCATTGCAAGAGGAAGTAATGTTTTTTCCCCCCCCCTCCAAAACATAATATTTACATTTTCATGTAGAATACAAATAATGTAAATAATTAATTTCATCTCGGATAACAAGGGAACAGGCAACAGCTCAACTGTACATGAATTAATTAGTTTGAATGCATATTAAATTATAAGGTTCTATATGACATTTTGTTCTATGAGTGGTCAAAACTTTAAACCTAAATATCTCACAAGGGGACAAACTGTCAATTTCAATATATTATTGAGAGGTATAATATTGAGAGGTGAGTGCTTCAAATGGCTCTTGAGTATCGAAAAACTGTAGAAAAACACAGGTGCTCTGAAGGAGTTGGCCGAAAAGTATACTAAAGCAAAAAAAGCTTGCTGAAGCCATACCATAACTGTGGACGGCAGGAAAGCAAGAGATCTGAGGCACACTGTGTACAAAAATAGTGGACTAAAAGCCCTTTATTAACATGGACCACGCGAACACGTTTCGACTATTATAGCATCTACTTCAGGGCAGTGCCTTGATCTGTGCCTCGGATCTCTTGCTTCCCTGCCGTCCACAGTCATGGTATGGTATTTAGCTAGCTTTTTCTGCTTTAGTTTAATTAGAAATACTTTAAAATTTGGGGGTGATATAAGAATTCTTTGTGTATAACCAACATTTATTTGCAAGACCTAGTATGTTCTCATTACTTAACCACCGTCTTCTGGAGCACGACTGCATTATGAAATGATTTGACATGTGAGCTTCAACATTAACCAAAGGAGGGCATTTCGAGGGTGGCATCAACAGTGACAGATCGTGTAGATACAGTTGGGTAAATGTCAGATGAGCCGTGGCCCACACTGAGAGGAACAGCAGACGCCTGGGGTGGCTGCCACGGTCACAGTCACATATCAAAAGGCTACCAGCACGAGCCCTGTCTGTCAGAACACTAGGGGACAGTGCAGAGGGAGGTAATAAAAAGTTTAAAGAATCATCAGCTACATCTTGATCAGTGCTTCACAGACTTTTCACTCCAATTAACACCTTATAAAATATTTGGCTTTCCAAGTACTACCAAAGTGGTGTGTAACACTGTTCAATGTTGGCCGTCTGCTACAAGATATGACTCATCGTGAGGACAACTGTATATCACAGCTAAAAAAAATAATACCGCAGTGTGACTGTCTGTCTCGCAACCACAATGGAAACTGTGAAAAAAAGAAAAAACACCATTTCACTTTTCCACTGAAGTAAACGTTGCTAGCAAGCTGAGCTAGATTTAGCTTAACACATGCCGTCTCAAGCCTCAAACTTGCTCTGACTTAGCTAGGATTTATTTTCTAAACCGTTGATCATTTACTAATAATGCAGGTTTACTATGATGGATTCGCCACTGTGATGTTTAAAACTATGTCTGGTCTAGCGGTTTCTAACATAGGCCTATCAATGATCTACATCAATGGTTCTCAACTGGTATGGCGTCGGGGACCCACAATCACCCTTTGATGACAAGCCCCAACCCAAATACGAATTAAGCTTGTATAATATGATGTAAAATGTCATCTTTTCCTCAAAAAATGTTGTTGAATAAGCATTACATAAGCCAAAAAAATGCTGAAATTGTGATTTAAAAACAACCCAATAACAGTAATTTTAACAGACTCAAGTGGTGATTCTATACTTTTTCCTGTGCATTATGGGAAATGTTGCGACCCACTGAAAACGGTTCCACAACCCACTTTTATGTCGCGACCCATCACTTGAGAACCACTGATCTATATCTTGTCCAATGGGGGTGAAACTCATCCAGTCTAAGCAAGAACAATCTCCAACTTTAAAGCAGCTGAACAGAATAGTAAATAAAAGTGTTATTATTTATTTGTGTTATTTATTTATATTAAAGCTGGGGTACCTGATGTTTCTTGTTCAAACAGTGACATTTTTTGGTTTTGGCCCAAACTTGTTTCTAGCTCTCACAGTCCCTCCTGTGTATTCAGGTTGTTCAAAGAATGGAATTAAATCCATTGCTCAATAAAACTTTAAGTGAAGACAATACAACAAGATCTGTATTTTGCTGTATTTAAAACATATTCCGAGGTGGCAAAAATAAATGTATTCTACACCAAAATTCAGGTACCTCAGCTTTAATGAACATTTCTGTAAATATGCCAGAATTAGCCACAAGGCTAACTGTAAAGTAACTGTAATGATGAAGGCTTACATGGCTGTGCTACCAAGTTTCTCAAAGCGCCACTGTAGAACTGTAGAACCCATTGCACCATCCAAGGAACCCCATGTACCACAGCTTCAGAACCCAGACTTTCCAATAGATACAGACGGCATCGCGTCATAGAAGGGTGCATGGCCTCGCCGAGGGGGAAGGAAGTATGTTTTGGGAAACACAATTTTTCACTCTTATTAGCCATTTGCTGGTGAAATATAAACTTATTTATCACATGCAAATAAAGTCAAGTCTAAATTGGGTCGATATGAATGTTTATTCACAGCAGTCTAGCTAGCCAGTCATAGCTAGCGTTAGCCATAAATACATATTATTTATGTATTTATGGGCTATTGAACCACTTTGCTCCTCCTCATGTCTTTGTATGTTTATTTATTTTTAACGCACAGCGATAAACTGTTATGTACGACCTGGCAGCACGCTGTGGGGACGGACAATAGTTGGCTTTACCTTAACTTAACCTGATTGTAATTTCGCATATCTTCTTTTGTAAGGCGCATTGAGTTGCCTTGTGTACGAAATGCGTGGTATAGAATGCCTTGCCTATTTAGTAGAAAACTATGTTCATAATTCAGCATTTGTTAAGCATTTGATTTTAGTAGCCGTCAACCGATCTAAGCCTCAATAGATTTTCTGGCAGAAATCATTTTAGCATTTCCACATTTTTTTTAAACCATACACTTTTAAGTCTGAAGTCTTAAAAGGACAGTTTCAACAGTTCGCTTCACAGCTGAACAACACTGGTTCAAAAGCCAAGATGGAGCATCTTTCTCTGTCTTTGTTTGTGTCTCGTGAGAGTTTTTCGGGCGAGAAACAGCAATCGTTTTTTTAGAGCAGGAACCGGCACATCAGGAGGCGAGCTCAATAAACAGGAGAAAACGATCTTTTCCTCCCTCTGAAGTGGAGCCGCTCTGCTGACGTTAAACTGCACAGAAATATGACCCAAGAAAGTCCTTTTGTTTCACATTTATTCACATCCATATTGTGTGCTCTCAGCCATCGCTTCCCCTTTTTCACACCAATTATTCAACTCTGGGAGCTCAAGTACAGCTTAAAGATACTCTAGAAATGAAAGAATTGTTAGATGGCGGGGATTTCATAAAACAGATTTATATTTTTTGTGACAAGATTTTTAGTGGTTTTTGTGCTTGCAAACAATAGAACAACACTAATATCTTATTTGTTTTATTTTCAATCATAGGGTGAGAAACATCATCCGCCGTGTATAAATTCAATAAATTATGTTCTTATGATATCATTACTAATTTATGTGTGCATTGAATGTTTGGAGTTGCTCTCTGCTGGCAAAAAAGGCTAAAAACAATGGCAACGCATTATCTGTAGTGGAGGGCATTTGAGTGCAGTGTTTTATGAAAGAACAATACTATTCCAGTGTATACAGGGCCTCTTGCTATCACCCAATCGCACAGAAGGAGCTCCTCTGTGACCTCATAAATAGTGACTCAAAGACCCCTTAAAAACATGGCCACCATTCTGGACCCCTCCTGTCTCAGGACTTGACAGACTCAGGACTTGACAGACTTCACGATCAGCAGAAAAGCTGTGCTGTTTGTTTCGTTCTGTGTTGTTAAGTAATTTTCTGCTAAACATAAATTATTATTATTATTTTTTTTAATAAAGCATATTTGTTTCTCTCTCTCTCTCTCTCAGGTCTGTGGGTGACTCTGAAGCTCCTTCCTGGAGACATTCATCAGATCAGGAAGGACTTCCCTCACCTGGTTGACCGGTCCACCGCTGTGGCTCGCAAGATGGGCTTTCCTGAGATCATCATGCCAGGTACGCCAATGTTCTGCACTGTTAACTTGAATTAAAACTCGAATACTGAATTGATAAGATATTCCCCCCCCCCCCCCAAAGTGGCCTTAAAGTACTGTATTAGGGACACCATATACGAATGTGGTAAGAAATAAATTAACTATGTTCATGTTAATTCACTTATTTAAAGTTTCCTTATGGGATAATGTTTAATGTCTTGCGTTTTGTATTTTGTGGAGGTATCCCTCTTCAGCAAAGGATACATTTTAAAATCTCCCTTTCTTCTATTCCCCGCAGGGGACGTGAGGAATGACATCTACGTGACTCTAGTCCAGGGAGACTTTGACAAAGGGAGCAAAACGACCCCTAAGAACGTGGAGGTGACAATGTCTGTTTATGACGAGGACGGCAAGAGACTGGAGGTACAGAACTGTAAACCTGTGAGGGTTTAACTTACAGCGGATGTCTTTAGCCATATGAACGTTCTCATTGTTTTCTGTGGAGAAAGTCTGTCTGGTACCGCTTTGTTTGAATCTAAATTGCAATTTTGATTTGATTGTGAATGTGCAGCTCGAACAAAGATACATAAGATAATCAATGGAGTCATGCTAACTTTGTTATTATGGTGGACATATGTTTTGATTTTGGCTTCCTCAAGATGGATTATTTATCTTTTAAATTCTGAAACGTAAGTAAAAGATCTAATATGTGGAGGACAGCCTGCGTAACCTTTATAATCCATGTATGTTTTTGCTGAGAGAACAATGTTATGACATGGTTAAAAGCTATAAAATGTTTCTTTTGCATAATCTTTGTTTAAGTCAGCTTAGACGGCTTCAAACTCTGCACAAACTCATTTCTTCCTAGTTAAGCTTTGGCTACTTCTCCCCTTGACATCACTCCGCTCCCAGGTGGACCATTCTCACCTGCGGCCAGTCCTAGATATTTTTATTTCATTTTGTCCCATCTGAGCCTCCTTCAATCTCAACATAATGTGCTTGGGGCGTCGCTACCACCTGCCCTCCAGTCCGGAGAGGCATTATGGGGGAACTGCTGCCTGTTATTTCTCATAATTGGTGGTTGTCAGATTCTATTAGCGCTGCAGTCTTTCAGTAGCTACAACTAGGAAACACAGCGAGAGGAAAAGAAGTGAGAAAGAGATGGCTTCACACACTGATTGACGGGGAACGCTAGATGTGTGCTTACCCGTGTCACTTTGTCCCTAGAGGCAAAGTTTGTAGTCTACAAACCTGTTATAAAACATGACACTGTGAAAGAAAGATACACCATTTAAAAAAATTTTTTTTAAATAATAAAAATGTTGATCTTTTTTTTTTTTACTTAACGCAGATTCAGACTTTCTGTAGACTTCCAGTTATCCAGAAGATTTATAGATACAGTAGATTCCAGCATTGCAATCTGTTATGTCCTTAAGCAAAGCACTTTACCCTGGTAAGTGTAATCAAGGTGATGAATTTCGGATCTTGAAAAAAAGGGCTCCATCTAACTTGAATTTGATAACAGCAGCATTTCATAGGTAGGACTGGAATAAGAAAAAAGAAATCCGACTTATCCGGGTCTAAAATATAATCTAATATTGGCCTTATCCAAGACTAAATCATGATATAAATAAAATTGTGTCAAATTAATGTATAGTAAATACAAAATATAAAACAACAGTAGGCTCTGAGTGACATCTGAAGACGGCAAAGTTATTTGATGGGCACAATTTGCACACAAAGTAATTCAAAGTGTTTTTACATACAAAAACGATGTATT
Organism: Neogobius melanostomus; assembly: GCA_007210695.1. Taxonomy (NCBI): domain Eukaryota; kingdom Metazoa; phylum Chordata; class Actinopteri; order Gobiiformes; family Gobiidae; genus Neogobius; species Neogobius melanostomus. The sequence continues at coordinate 206,290 of VHKM01000662.1, read as the reverse complement.
GGAGTACAAATAATTTCACGTAAAAGGAATAAAGTCAACTAAATATAAGTTAGTGCTTTATTTGTCATTGTGCAACCGTACAATGACATTGTGCAGGTGTTAGTCCTGAGCCGCTGTGACTGAGCGTGCTGCCATTGTGGGCCAACCTGACCAGCATGTTTTTGGAGGTCAAGGAAACCAGAGTACTGCCTTCAGTGCTCCTCTGAAACGGTGCTCCGCCTCCCATGTTTGTCCCTGTTTCAGAGCGTGGTGTCCTGCACTGGTCAGCTCCACCTCCTCCTTCCTCTTCCACCTGCGCAGCTCCCTCCAATCGACAACAGTCTTCCGGGAAGAGCGTAGCCGTTCATCTGTTTTATTCTCCAGTCAACGTCCATTAGCCAGAACAATAGAAGTCTTGTGTGGCTTAGCTGTGAGTCTTGCCCGGATACCTCCTCGTTAGACCCTTCTTTGTTTTCTGTAGCACCTCTTGTGAAGCCTCCACTGTGCTGCAGGTGTGTGGGGCTCTTGGTGCCTCTTCAGTGTCTCAGAAGAAGACAGGCCTCAAATGTCTTTAGCTCATAAGCTAGCTGTTTGTGTACTTTTGAAACGCTGCTTTCTTCAGGACCATTATGGACTCGTTGCAGGAAAAAAAAATCCACCAAACCCCCCAACACGTGTCAAAGACGTACAAAAGCATCCAGTAAAATAATGAGGAACACAGAACCCACAATTGCAGTTCGCAGAAAAAAGCAAAAAATGCAGCTGCACCAAGAGGGAACGAGGTTGCAGCTTGTTTACGCGTCGCCAACACACAATAATTACAAAATTAAATAAAAAAACGGAAGAGTGCAGACAATATGCATTCAGCTGTCATGCACCGCTGAATATTAGTAAATATTTGCACATAGATCTGAAAGGCAGATGGAAACATAGCATTAAACCTGAACTTTGCATGATTCAACATTTCGTGCATCGGGTTGTACAGTGTGTGACCTGTTGGAGGCACATTTGGGCTGCCTGCAGAGACTAATTTCACTGGCTGTTTCTCTCACCAGCAGCTGCTCCTGGCTCCGCTCCAAATCTCTCACTGTAGCCAAGGAGCCACTACTACCCCGCACTCTTTAAATTATTAATCGGTAATTCATTTCTTATTTCCGCAACAGTGTCATGAGACCAGCAGCCATCGCGCAGCTGTGCGTGCATAAAGTAATGTTTGCTCAGATTAGTTTTATAGATACAATGAATCAGCGGTTTCCCCAAGTCATCCGAGTACAAAGCCAACGCTGAGTCCAGGCGTGGAAAAATGGTGTGTGTGTGCGGACTGGAGTGTGCGCGCTCTTCCTCTGGCAGGATGGGTTTCCTTTGGGCGCTTTGATTTTTCACCTATAAATATGCACAATAGGCTTTTTCTCCAGCTGCGTTGTTCTGACCAAGATCCCCATGCAAAATATTTCTATTTTTGGGGGTAACCATGTTGCAGTGTTGTTCCCTCATCAAAAAAAGTACCTGGGGTAGCATTTCGCTTCACTCACACATCAGAGATAGATGTCTTAAATTAAAAATGGTGTCTTGTTGCTTGTTTGTATCTTGGTTAATTCACCCTGCTCCTCTTTTTCCTTACACACACACACACACACACACACATTTAAATGATCAAACGTGAAATGTCAGTGCTGAGAAGATTTTTGACAAAAAGCGTAACACCTTCCTCCATTTGCTTTTCTGTAGAGTGTCATTTTTCCCGGGGCTGGAGATGACGGCATCAATGAGTACAAGTCTGTCATCTACTACCAAGTGAAGCAGCCGCGCTGGTTTGAAACTATCAAGGTGAAGATCTGTTTTTGCAAATGTTCTTCCCAACAACATTCGATTACTACTGCTAATACTGTATGTATATCATGTTCACTGTGTCATCGTGCTTCTGAAATATGTGTCATTCTGTCCTTGAATTGTAATAGATCATTCAAGTCGTAAAAATGACAGTGACAGTAGTTCTGGGAGTATGTGTGTGAAGCCTTAAGTGTTCGCTTTTGGAACGGGAAGTCTCCAAGTGCAAAACTTAAAGGCTGTTGCACATGGAACTACTTACAATACTAAGATCGGTCATTACTACTATAAAGCATAGAAATTGCTCTTATGAAATGGCTTATTAAAAATATGAATGAGGTTGTATTGAATTTTACAGAACTTTAATGTTCTTTTTTCATAGCTCCTGGCCCTTATTATAACCATTGAATGTTTTGTGTCTTAGGTCGCCATTCCAATTGAAGACGTGAACCGTAGCCACCTGCGCTTCACCTTTCGCCACCGCTCGTCTCAGGACTGTGAGTACAAATGTCAGAGTCTGAGGGTCAGAAGCAGAAACTATTTCTCAAATGGGGCGCATGAATCTCAATTTAAAGATAATGATCTTTTATACACATTCATCCAGAAGTCTATGAACAGCGAATTCTATTGTCAATATAAAAATGGTGACCGTAATTTCAGGACTATAACCCGCTCCGTTTTTCCCACCCTTTGAACCTTGCGGCTTATACAACAGTGCGCCTAATTTATAGATTTTTACGGTCTAACTGAATATTGTGTCATGCGTCACTCTATCGCTGTCTTCATTCACATCTGTCTGCAGCAGGAATGCCCCGCTCGAAGCCATATGTATAGGCTTCGAGTGCCTGTACATGGCACTCAAAGCCATGTATAGCTAACATGGCTTCGAGTGCAAAATATATGAGTTTAATTCTCTCACCACTGAAATATTATGAAGGGTCCAGCAATGCGATGTGTATCAAAAGCCAGCCTCGAGTGATTCACCACGGACCCAGCTCCGAGCAGCTTCGAACACTGCGAGACTCCCAAGCTCCCGAGGCTGCATGTGTGCGCTAAAGTGCCGAGGAAGGCGGCTCTAAACATGGCCACATGTCGCTGTACAGGCAGCGCTTTGGCTTGACTGAACACACACGCGTTTAAAGGGGGGGTATTATGTAAAATCGACTTTTTCAAGCTTTATATCATGTTATTATGTCATTCCCTCATTAAATACATGCCTGGAGTGTTGCCTTGGCTCATTCACATATTTTTGAGTAATCAGTAAAAACCTAGACGGCAGCCATTTTAGGTGTAGCTATGCCTCAGTCCTCCTAGGAACGCCCCCACCTCCTGGAGACGCCTCTGGACCTTTCGTCACCAGCCAAGCCACCAACCACTGCTCCTCAGCTCAGCAGAGCCCCCTCCCCGCACAGTAGTGTTGTTTAGATGCCACAGCAGTGTGCTGAAGGGGGCGTGTCGGAAAGCTTCTTAAAGAGACAGAGGCCTGTTTCAAGACGTTCAGTACAGCCATTTTGAGAGAGCAATTTTATTCAAGGCAGTTATTTTAATTTACTGCATATACAGACCAACAGAAGGTTACGTCATCATTGTAGTATGCTATAGACTGGTGCTATGTGATTGAAAAAAGCATAATACCCCCTCTTTAAAGAATAATATGATCAAAGTTCGTAACACACAAAGTGAATGTACCTGTAGGCCACCGTTCTCTTGGTAAATTTGACCGTGCACAAAGCGAAAAGTCCAGTATTTCCAGCGCTGATGGCACTTCAAATGCGCTTGGAACAGCGTGTACAGCTGCGGCTTAGTGTGGTATGTAAAAAAAAAAATCTTTATAAATGTTGTTGGTGCGGCTTATAGTCAGGTGCTCTCAATAATTTTAGTCTGGAATTTACGGTAGTCTTGTTGTTACGGATGATTACCATAGCAAGCAATGGCAAAAACATATAGTAGTTCTCTGATCAGGACTCAAAGACAGGTGTTATGTTGCCTCTTATTTTTTTCTAGTTGTATGGTACATTTTGTCCTTCTGTACTTGGTAAAAGCAAACATTTTCGAAAAAAAAAGACATTTGGGCACTATGAATTTAATTATGAAGGCTTTTTAAGTATCAATCATTGTTGTTTACATTACCGTGACAGTATTGCTTCCTGAAAGTTGTGAAACATTCTTATAGTCGCATCCCTGTGAAATACTGGGTTGTAAGAAATGTGGTGGGAAAGAGAAGAATGAGTTTTGGACCACATCCAACTATTTAAAATGTGTTCACTGCATCTTTCATTATTTGCAAGCGAATACATTTATGCTTAGTCAACTTTTATACTTCGTTAGCTGTGTTCGCGTAACTCTCTAAAATTCCTGTGTTTTTAATTGATCAGACTTTTTTGGGCTAGGCTCCCAGTTGACAGAATCGTGACGGGGCTTGTCCATGGCCACAGCTGGGAGGTGACTAATTCCTGGAGTGACTTGCTTGTTAATTAGAACCAATAGTCTCGCTCAGAGTAGCCAGCACTGTGATGTCCTTCTGTTTTGTAATATGCTTTATAAAATCTTGGCAGCTGAGAGGGCAGTGCCTCGCTGCTTCTGCTTCCTCCCCATCTGCTGACCACCTTGTTGCCACTATTTTTAATGGTTCGCCACTGAAGAGCAGCGAGTTGTATTTTTTTCATGTGCCTCTCCGCATACACCGTAGACATATTATAATACAGGTGACTCAAAGTATCAAATCGCCCTCGAGAAAATGTTCCCCAAAAAAACGAGAAATTACTCAAATTATTGTATCAGTTAAAATGTACACCAATCAGTTCAATAATTAGTTCTGAATGTAAACTAATTTTGTAGAATGAGTGCGACTCCGAGCAGCATTCTGTCGAGATTACGATTCTTTCAGTGATTGGTAAACTTTCTCAACTCCAGCGGTTCGAAGACTGCCCTCTAGGTCTCCGTCTTTCCAATTGCATTTAGAGGTAATTTATATCATTTTGTCTGAACCCTGTGGAAATCAAACTCAATTTAGCAGCAAACAGACCGATTCTGGCAGTTGGAATAAGAATAGACTGTCAAGCTACGGATAACGTGAGATCGAATGGAATTGCTAAAAATGCTTAATTCGAGTGGTTCGTAGTATCCTGTTGCACATTTTTTGACAAGTTCAGTCTTGCCAATGTGGTAAGATTGAGCGCACATTGGAGCTGTAACATTTCAAGGAGAAGCCTAAAAATACTTGAAAATTTGAGATCTAAACTACATGCAGGTTTTCAGGACTTGACTTGATCAAACCCGGAATGATTTGATTCGCAGAGGGCATTTTATTATAATTACTGTTCTTATGATTTGCTTCTTGCGACCATGACATTTCTGTTTAGTTGCGATAAGTCTTTTGGCCCATCATAGTTATTTATTTGTTTCAACGGCATTTTTCTAGTTAAAGTCTTTTATGTCTGCTTACACCAGTTTTCCATTGTAAACAAACGTTCCAAAGTCACCATCTGTTAAAAGGTTGTTTTAGCGTTGAGGATTTTTTGCCTCTCACTCAGTCACTTGTATACATAACATATAGTCCAATCTGCTGCTAAAAGATGATTAATTGCCGACAACCTAGTACGGATAAAGTCATTAAATGGTAATGTCGTTTACTGTCATCATTCGTCCTTGTGGCAAAATCTTCCATCACGTTTGCCTCCTCCTTCGGATCATCCAGATGTTTGGGCCAGGTCTGAGGGCTCCGGGGGTGGGCTCAGACCTGGGCTGATAATCCTGTTGGGGAGCCCTCTTGTCATGCTCGGCACCTCACTCCTGCACAGTCTAACGCTGTTACGGAGTGCGCCTTTGAAACCCGCCAAGCCACTGTTATCTATCTGTAATGGTTGCTTTAGAAACTGGCTCACCTTGCGTGACTGGGGGGGGACTGCAGAGGCATGCTGATGATGCCGCCAAACTCCGGCTTGTCAACGACTCCTAATAGATATGCCACTGAGGTACGAAGGCTGCAGAGCTTATTGTTTGCCCTGTTCTTTCCCCTTAATTCAAGTAATCATAGCAATTCCACAGACTGATTAAGAATAACCTCAATATTTCCCAGTTAGAGAGGTGCCCCCCCATTGTTAATTTTCTCTCCTGTCATACAAAACAAGCTACACAATAAGTTGGTCATGCACTTTGTGACTTTATATAAATCTTAATGTGCTTGGAATTTCTGTCAGGTTTTGTATTTGAAATGAGATTGTACTAGACAATGTATGATATAGGCTACACTGGTCACCGAAAGGAAATTTGTCGAAATTAACTACTTTGCAGTTGTACGAGAACATATCACCGAGAGGTTTAGAGAAAGCACATAAAAGTGATTATGTTGTTTTGTCCTGACCAGACCTCGGTTTCTAAATGGAAGCCATTCTATTAAACCACACTCATGGGGCATATTTGTGCTGCAATGTTTGGTGCCCACCATAAACCCCTCCCGCAGACCTACATCAGCAGTTTTCTTAATTGTGATGTAGGGCATTATTTTGAACGGGCTTGCGAGTACTAAAACAACAGAGTATAAATAGAATTGTTTTTTTTTTATGAATGATTCACTGCTCCATTGGGTGGCCATAGACCGGCACTGAAATAGACTGACTATTCATAAGAAAAAAGCTATTGTAGATAAAGCTGACAAGTTCTGCCAGGTCTAGTGGTTTTCAAATGGTGTAGCTTCAGGATGCATGTTTAACCTATTACAGCAAGCTACAACCTGAATAAAAGTAATCCTTTCTAAGATTGTAGTTTGACCTGTTGACCAAAGTGCTCTACACAATACAAAATACTACACAAACCAGAAATCCCCATTTATAATCCTCCTGCACCTTGGTAGATTGCGAAAGCTCATCCCGGACCCAGATTGGCTTTCATGTCCTCGGCTTTTCAATGGGCCGCCACTGAATCAGCTCCAACAAAGAGCCTCAATCCGCTCCTCTTCACCGCTGTCACTGATGGATCCTATCACCGAAAACCGCGGCAGCTGTAACAGGCACACCCGCCATTCTGGCTCTCGTGCCGCATCGGTCATTATGCCGGTGTACCTGCAAAATGTGGCTGGGCTTTACAATGCGGTGAGGACATTTATCTGAAGTGACAGCCCACCCTTAGAGAGGAGAGGTTTTGGATGGGCATGACTTTGACTGACTGCTGTCCGGAAAGTGACCTTTTCTCCTAGCCTGATGCATCATTTGGGGCAATGTAAGTTTTGTTTTGTTTTTCCTCCCCTGACACTGTGGGGTAGTTATAAAAAGGTGGAAATCAGGGCTCGCTGAATTGAATAATTTTTTCTAATGGAACCAAGCCAAGACCTGAACCCAACACATCACACTCCATAGCACGCACACATCAACTACACAAACATATTCTACCACTGGCTTTATTGTAGCTTGGGGAGACACCCACTTCAACCGTAGTTGAAGGCCTTTCCCCACAAATATCCCTGTGTCATTCAGAGCAACTTATTTTACCTATAATTACCAAGGTTTAGTACTACAAAATTCAAGATCTCGAGATGGGTTCCTCAGAAGTGTTCGTTGATCAAATGCCGAGGTTAGATTTACCCATAGACACCAGCCCTGTAGGATCCGATGCTGGTTGAAGCGATACCCAGACAAACCTTTATGTGGACTGAAATAGGGGAAAAATGTGTGTTGTATTTTTTTTATTTTTTTTTATTCACACATTTTCCATCAATAGTTCCTTCACCGCACTTTGACAAACGGCATTTTCTGAACTCTGCAATTCACTTCTTTTCACACGGCTGGTGCTGCTCTCCCTTCACCGACCCCAGTCCCGGTAATTATTCAGCAGCGAAGGCCACGGGCAGCAAACCAATGAGGGGATTTATGGAGAGCGAGTGCGCGAGATGTGACAATGAATCATGGCCAGGCGCGCGTAAATTTTAGCTTGTTGATCCGCTGTGATGATGTACGTGCTCCTGTTCAAGCACTTGCAGACGGGACATAGACACAAGTGTCCCTATTGTTTTTGTGCCAAGGGGTGCCCAAGTTGTGGCCTTCAGACCCACTTTTGTTGGCGCCCGGGCTTCTTGCAGAGTTGGCACACACATTGTAAGAGATAGTAGGGCTGATTAATTGAATTGATTATTACACTAGACGATTACAAAAAAAGGGCATCCTTAATAATCAACTTTTCTTGTTCTTGATGTTGCTAACGCTTGTCCATCCAAACTGCAGAAAGTCTGTCCTGCGTGGTTTGTGTGAGCGTGTTTGATCCGCTAACCCAGATTAGCAGATAACCCACTGAGGAGCAGAGTCTAAAACTCTTCTTCAGGAGCAGATCTCACAAACAGAGCTTAAAGCAAACTCGTATTATTTCATGAAGCTGGGATGATTTTCTGTTCCCTTCGCATTTCACGTGCTACTGGCAAATGCTTTGGTCTGACATAAACAAACAGCGCTGTGTGATGATGTCATCAGGCCGTGGCTCGGTTTGCTTGGGCAGGTGTGAGGGCTGGCCAACAGGGGGCAGGTGAGACAGAGATTTCTAATAGAGGATTAGTTTAGAAATGTGAGCATATCAATATAATTTGATTATATTTGTTTTTATTGTCCAAAGAAAATATTTTACTCTTCTTTTTCCCATTAATTAATAAATAATACAGATTTTTCTAAAGGCAACAAATAATCGTTTGAATAATTGTGATTTCAATTATGACTAAAATAAATGTGATTATTATTTTTTCTACAATCGAGCAGCCCTAAGAGATGGCACGTTTTTTAATCAAGTTTTATAATTCTACGCAATTACAACTTAATCATTTTAGTGTGACACGGAGCTGGTATTTTAGTTCTTATCCTGAATAAAGGTGTAGTTGCACGGTTAAAGACCTCAGCGTTGTGAGTTCGAGTCCCAGCTCTAACATATTACTTGAATGTCTTGTCGTACTTTTCAACCCCTTTCATTCTGTGCTTAAAAATAAAACCAAAAACTCGACTAAATGCACCCGGTTGAAGTTGAGAAAAGAATGAAACAAAAACCGCCTCTGCCTTTAAATACAATAGAAGATCATGTTGGATGTTGTATTTGAAAAACATTAAATTGGACGTACTGTGTCATGCAAGACCAACTCTGTGGGCTTTTAACCATGTTTTTAAACATTCCCTTGCCAACAGTGGGAGTAATCCTGTTCACTTTGGTTGTTTTATGCATCTGCTTTTCTTGGATTTTGTTCGATAATAGAGCAATGTTTCTCGAATGGTGGGAAAAGTGATTAGAAGCATTTATATATAGGGAACATTTATATAAAAGGTGCACAAAACACTACCAGTTTCAGTTCAAATGACTGCAGATTTTTTTTTTTTTTATCACAAAAACACACACAAGATTACGACAATTCAATTCAAACTCGAAGTACGTGTCTGTAAGCACCTGTAAGTCAGTCCAGCGATTTCACAGTCAATCGGAGGTAGATAAAAGCTTCAGAAAAAGCAGAGGACATGGTCATTTGGTCTTTTGTGTCGACTTATGTTGTTGAATATAAAGTGTGAAGAAAAGGGCTTTTAAACCATGTCGAAGTACAAAAGAGGACACCGTTTTATACATTTCAATGCAGGCAGTAATTCAATCTGAAGCACATGCAATTTCACATTATGGAGTATTATCACTAATGGCTCCACAAAAAACTAGCTTTTTTCCATCTTAGACGTCCTGTTACTTAGTGATGTCCCTTATAACTAATATTATTGACATTTGTCATTTTTGTCAGCATTTCACTTTACAGCACAGTAATGGGTAATAGTATGGAAATAGCATGGTTCCTAAAATTTGCAATTACATAAAAACTGGACACACAAGTAATTAATGTCATGGTGATCGGACTAATCACCAGGAAACATTATCAATCTTTTCTTGATAACAATATAGAAACGGCTACAACGTCTTTCACTATCCCAAGTTTTCCCATTTCTTCAAAGAAAGACATGTTTGCAACTTGTTATTTTATGTAACGTGTCCCTGTTGAATTGGTCTCTCTTACCCCCACAGCTAAAGACAAATCGGAGAAGATCTTTGCCCTGTCTTTTGTGAAGCTGATGAGATACGACGGCACGACGCTGAGGGACGGCGAACACGACCTGATTGTGTACAAGGTAACTTTTTGAGAGTGACCTGGGGAAATGGAATTCTACTTTTATGCAGAGTTTTGAGGAACGTCTTTTCACCAAAGGCCTGCATAGCTTTGGAATCTGTTGTTTGGTTCTGGTTTAGCACTGATTATGCTAAACCAGAACATTAATTAAACACTCATTTAAAATTTGCTTCAGCCCTTTACAGAGAGTTTTTTGGGGGGAGGGTATCAAAAAGGCTGCATAGCAATGCTCTATAGGTGTTCCTCAAAGATTAGAGCTGTGGTTCCCAACCTTTCTTGTTTCTCGTATCCCTTGAGTGTTTCATTTATACTCCGAGTACACCCTACCACGAGGATGCTGTCGTTAGGAGGCATACATTTTTGGACTCAGTATTTATTGTCTGTACACTTATTTGCATTTTCGGTCACGTTTTTCTAATGTAATACTTTATTTTTTTTACCCCAAGTTGGTGGTATTTCGTTGTATTTCATGTTTATAGTGGGATATTTTAAGATTAGGTACATTTCAAAAGAAGCATTACTCTTATTTTTAACCTCTTAACCCCCACCTGAACCAAGCACATTTTTCTCCAGTTTGCCATTAACCCAAATCTAAAAGGTTCTTGAAAAAAGTGTCTAAATAATGACAAAAACGAGACGTAAATGAGGATGAAAATGCAACAAAAAGAACCAAAAAAGGAGCAACAGAAAATATGATGAAAACCCAACCAAAAAGCGATGCAAAAAAATGGCAAACAGTGACGACAACACAAGGAAAAAGATCAATTTAGCCCAGTTTTGTAGGTCTTAGCTTTCAAATGAGGCGTTACCCTGGCCTGTAGGCTGTAACCTTTTGGATTTGGGTAAAGCTGAACTGGAGAAAATGCACTTGGTTTAGGTGGGGGTTAAGAGGTTAAGCTATAGAGCTAGTTTGTTCAATAATATCGTTTATCGCAATATTTTTGTGGCTTAACTTCAAATTCTGTTATTGTGACAGGCCTAAATTTGATGTCAACAACCTTTGCAATAAAAGTTGGAAAACTTGGAAAGTCAATGTGCTATGACGCTCTGTGATTGATAAACTCCAGAACATGGATGTACAACATCCAAAACGCTTCTGCTCGAGTCCTGACAAGAACCAGGAAATACGACCATATTAGTCCAGTGCTCCGGTCTCTGCACTGGCTTCCTGTCACTCAGAGAATAGAATTTAAAACAGCTCTGCTTGTGTACAAGTCTTTTCATGGTTTAGCACCAAAGTACATCTCTGACATGTTAGAGCCGTATGAACCATCTCGGGCCCTGAGAACTTCAGGGAGGGGTCTCCTGGTGGTTCCCAGAGTCAATAATAAACACAGTGAGGCTGCGTTTCAGTTTCATGCAGCTAAAATCTGGAACAGTCTTCATGAGGATGTGAGACAGGCCTCAACTCTGACAATGTTCAAATCCAGGCTGAAAACAGCTCTTTTTACCCGTGCATATGAAAACTGAAAGTATTTTATCTGCATTCTTGCTTTTATACTGTAAGAACAATGCATTTCTATAGTGAAAGTGTTTCAATGAGTTATGGTGTTATTGCAATGTAGATACTCCTTTTGGGAAATCTGCTAAAACTGTATATTTTAATTACAATCGTTTAGTTTGGCTTAGAATTGACATCGAACCCACTTGTTTGTTATCGTAACCATTAGGAACACGGTGAAAAGTTGTCCTGAGTTCGTAGGTGCTGTAATCACTGCTGCTGTGGAAACTTGGGTATTGAGAACGGCTCTGCCCCCACAGTGAAAATTCATTTATTTCCAATTAAAAAGGCTTGTATAATACCTGTGTGATGCTGAGCACATTTATGTTAATTAAAAAGTTATTAGCAGCAGGTCTACCCTCATTAGCCTCATTAAGGATTTTGTGTTTGAGTGTCATTTGTAATTTTAGTGAGGTGGATCCTTCTTATGTGTAGCCTGGCTAACGCCAGACTGCTGTGTGTGCTCGAATCTTTTCAAACTTTACAGCAGCCTGGGGACCATGGCCGAAATTTTCGCATGGATTTGGGGACCAATCACAGAACGAGGAGGGACGGCAAGACGATGATAGGGATAAAAAGATAAAAAAATAAAAAAATATTTACGGATCCAACATGACAGCAGCAGACGCGATGCCATCTTTCGATCAAGCTTTAGAACGTGTTCTAAATAGGTTAGCTCAAAAGTTTACAGTGGGTACGTCATACGTCATCTGATACGATGATACGATTGGCTATGGCTGCGTGCAGATGCATGAGAGACATTCGTAGCGCCCAATAAACGGATATGGACAATCGTGAACCACACCTCTCCTACGAGAAAATGAATTGGTGGTTCCCAGACTAAATATCACTTGTGATTTTAGTCTGGCGTCAGCCAGACTAAAACAAGACTGAAAGTATTTTATTATTATTTTAGAGACAAAACTAAATATGTTTTTTTTGTTGAATTAGGCAGAGGCTAAGAGGTTTGAAGACTCGTCGCTGTACTTGAACCTTCCTGCCACTAAGATAGAGATGGAGGAGAAAGGCTACTCTACGACTGGGAAAAACACCCAGAACCAACTGGGCAACTGCAGCATCAGCAAGGACTCCTTCCAGATCGCCACCTTGGTCTGCTCCACCAAGCTCACACAAAACGGTAATGCACTGCTCACTGTCCTTCACCCTTCCCTATATTAGTGTTACTTCAGCTTTAAAGATTGTAGAGATATTTGCCAGGGGTGTGACTCACACCTAACAGCCAGAGCTAGTGGTGCTAGGGCTGCACCATACTGTATATCACAAAATATATCGTATTGCAATATTATGCAATATCCGTTTTGTGAGAAGCCACAACATATCGCAACATCACTAAAGTCTTCATCGAACTGAGATGAACAGTCTGGGGGGAAAATGTTTTGATATTTAGACCCTCTTAAACACTATTTCCTGCATTTTGAGGGCCGAATTTGTGTTTCTTGTGCTAAGCCCAAAGGCGATGTAATTTATTTTTTTATTTTAAATCGGGTATTATTACCACGGTATCGATTAAAAAGGAAAACAGAAAATCCCCCCTACGTTGGTTGAAACACAGTGTAGGGGGTGAAATAGCAGCCTGGGGGAAGAAATTCACAGCGTAGGGCGCTTAACTGCGCTGGCGAGAACACTGATGGTGTAAAAGTTCTAGTTAAAGTTTTAGTTAAACATTTCCTAATGACAGTGAAACGTACTGTGATGAAATGGTTTAGTGAAATATCGCAATAATATTGTTATCGCAGTATTCCACAGCGATATCGCATATCGCAAGTTACTTCAATATCGTGCAGCCCAAAATGGCGCTACTTCCTATTCGCTCATAACTCTTTGTGCATCGGGAATCAAGCGCTCCGAGAGGGGTATTGGAGGATTGGGGATTGCATTGTACAGTACTGTATTATCGGTGCAGTTGACACAAAATGGCCTTATATTCAATGAGAACGGTGAGGAAGATGAATAATCGAAAATAGAAATGTATGCCAATGCGACTGAAGATGCATGCACTGAGCGGTGTCTGTGCCACGCGGGCATCAACAGACACATCGTCGTAAATTCATCAGCAAACGTAAGTCCATGTGCACTGACAAAGCATTGTGTCGTGTTCTCTGGAGCCTGTGCTCACAGCACTGAGTGAAAATCAAAAAAATAGGAAGGTGCAAAGAGAGAGTGGGGAAGATGTATCTATATTAGGAAGGTCCAGGTTTTGCTCGGTGTTCTATTGAGTTTGCAGGTTTTCCTCACGCCTCTGAAAGTTTCCTCCGGGCATCACGGTCCCCTACCTTGTTTACTTTAACTTTTACCTTTGCCCTGCCTCAGGCCCATAGTTATTTGGATTCGCTCAGCAATTTAAAATATACTAAAGCCCAAAACTGGACAGTGTGCACTAACAACCCAATCCTTTTTCCCCGTGCTAATAAAAATCATTAAATCAATTGTGCCAAAATGAAGGTAAATGGAAAAAAAATATTTAACTGTATCCAAACCTGCACTGAGTTTAACTTCCTTGGACTTGGACCCTCATTCCGCTGTTAGAAGGACAAATTAAAATGAAATATGCTCATTAAACAAACACATTGTGGCATTAAAAATCATGAAATTTGACTTGCCCTAAACCCTACATTAGGATGGAATATTCACACATAAGCTCTGAAAATATGGGCTTGTTGATATTTCTCCAAGCTCAAGGGCTCTCCATTCATCCACTTGAGTTCTAATCTACATCCTCTCTCTCTCTTCTGTCACTCAAGTCTCATTCACTCCAGCTTGTCTGACAGCGTTACTCTGTTTAGGACTGTCAATCTGCTCCGTGCATTTTTTTCGCCCACTTTATATCCTCCCTTCCTTCGGTGCCGAGAAGAGCGCCACTTATTAAACAGAGAAAGCCCTGTCTGTGCCCTCTGGCCTCAGGATTAAGCTGCTGCAGCCTCTTGGTTGACATTGACACATGTTTACAAATCCCATCATGGCACTAAACCCTCTAACACTTGTCCTCGATTCCACATAAGCATTATATCATTGTTGTCTTATTTGTAAAAGCTTAGAGACTTGTGGGCGGCCAAATCCTCCTTTTGTGCAACATTACAAAGTCAGGCTAAAGGTTGTTTTGATAATCTAGTATTACTGTGCAAGGCTGGACTTGTACATGTTATTAAAAACCACCGGCGTTAAGGCAAGAGGCTACTGATGAACATGGTGACATACACTGGATAAGACATCAGGTCCTCTTCCAAATGCTTTTCTTTTGGATAACAAATTGCAAAAACGGTGTTGCTGGTGTAACTGCTTTATGGAGATGAGCGCATCTGGCTGCAAACTCAAGATAACTCATACGAATAGTTCAATTTATTTTATGAAACTTTGCCTTGGCACAACTTCTCTCCTAGAATAGGGAAGTCAAGATTAACCGGTTTTATGATACCACGCTCATTAAAGGGTGCGGTGGATTAACTGGTCACGGTTTAACACTGACATTTCTCGTGTGAGTACGTTTTAATATTTTTTTTTTTTTTTTTTTTTTTAATGTATTCATTCCGGGCAGACAATGGCAACAAAAAAACAAAAACAAAAAACATACAGCATACAAATAAAACGATCCATTTCCACCATTTGTGGTACGTTTTTAATATCATAAAACCTAGCCGAGACTAGATTGTGGCCTTGTAATAAAAATAACAGTTTTATTGTTTTGTATTATTTAATGTTTTCTTTTTTCTTTACAAGTTGAAGTATCAAAAAAGCATTAGAAAAAATCTCCTTCAATCGTTAAAATCGCAATATTTTCTCTCACAATAATCATGACTCAAAAATTTGAAATTGTGCCATCCCTGCCCTAGAATATTTCCTAAAAATCTGTATCGCTCAACACTTTTCCTCCTAATGGCATAATGAGTTTGATTGCTAATCACAGTTACTGTCTGCTGTTTTGAAGTTTTTCTTTTGCAATGCTTGTTGTAATGTTTAATAGTTTGATGGCTTATATGTTTCGCAACTTAAAAGCCATACAGTATAAATAAAACTCTCCCCTCCTGACTCCAAGCCTGTATGAGGTTCATCTGTTTACACCATAGACATATTATTAATAGACCGTCAATACTCACTCCTCCCCGTTTACCACAATGTTTATGTTTATTTATTTGTTTGAGCAGTTAACCTGCTCAAAGGGAGTGGGCTGAAGCCAAAGGCTTATAAGCGCCCACCCCAAAATAAAAATAATAACATTACATTTAATATTTACAAGGTAGCAAATCATAAACAAAGGAACATAGGGCAAAGTAACAATAAATGATGAACAAGAATAAAATAAAAACAACAGCAAAATAAAGAACAAAAGAATGTGCTACTTTTATGTTATAAAGGTGCATTAATACATATTATACTCTGAGATCTTGCTACTTCCCAGTTGTCATTACCATCCTTAATATAATTTAATTTGGGTTTAATTATCATTAATTATCATTATTAAAGGTGCATTAATACATATTATATTCTGAGATCTTGCTACTTCCCAGTTGTCAATACCATCCTTAATATAATTTAATTTGGGTTTAATTATCATTAATTATCATTATTAAAGGTGCATTAATACATATTATATTCTGAGATCTTGCTACTTCCCAGTTGTCAATACCATCCTTAATATAATTTAATTTGGGTTTAATTATCATTATTATTATATTTGTTTAATTGAGTTATATGTGAAGTATGATGTAAGCCCAGCATAGTGTGGTGCATTAAAAAGCCAGGGTGTAGAGCGGGCCAGTTGAAGAGGGCAGTAACTCCCCCTCAACAAACCCCCACCCAGCTGCCCTAACAGCTGATTTTGTAGATGATGTTCCTATGCTGAGTAGTGCATTAAAAGACAAGGTTTTGAGCCCGTTGGGAGGGTCCCTCTCAACAGATTCATAACTTGCCTACCCTAACAATGACAACGTTCGAGGGGGAATTCATGGCGGATTTACAAGCTCCTCCTCCCCAGCTCTGACGAAGCATGTTCCTAATAAGGGCATAAGGGCGGGATCTTCACTGTAGACTCGGCCCTTGCGTGACGTGTAGCTCGCGCAGCTCCAATGCTAACAGTCTGACCCCCGTTAAGGAGGAGATTTAAAAAAAAAATATTTCGAAAACCAACCTGGTTTCTTTTTTTGTGACTAACCCAGCGTTATCTCAGAAGGAATATGTAGCCATAGAAAGTGAAAAAATAGAAACCAGGCGTTAAAGTTGTTTTTAAGGCGTCTAAAGTCTAATGCTTTTCAATGGGGGCCTAGCGGTGATATGGAGGTACTACAGCAATGGCGGAGCAATGACGGCCTCCAGTGTTGCGGTCATAAAGCAGAGCAGCTAGCGGCCATTGGTTTACACAGACAAGGTTTGTTAGTTGCTATAAATTAACAAAACAAAAATAATATATCGAGTCAGCCTGCATTGTCCTAAACCCATTATAGATCAGATTGTGTCAGGATTGTGTCATAAACACCAGATAGACGGACACACTTACATTAGCAGTGATCCTTATGAAATGAAATTGCAGCACGGGATAAAGGATCTCCACAAGCGCTCAGTCCTGCTGTACACGGAGAGGAAACCATCAGATCTATTGCTCCTCTGGGCAGACAGAGCCCCATGCAGAGGGTGCCTGGTGTTACCGAGGATGGCCTTGGACCCCTTTCTCCCCATGCACCTCGCAACCATTACCTCGGCCTCCCGATCCCCACTGACCAATATGTAAATCACTGCAGGCTCTAGGGCAGATGATTTTATGTGGCAGTTCTGTGAGGAAAAGTAAAGCATTGACTTCTCTGCTCGAAACCTGCTTAGAAATCTGCATGCACGACTGCACTAGGACTTTTAATTAAACCAATCCTCCCTTATTTTCTTTTTTTCCCCCTCCTTTTTCTCGGACACAGTTGGATGGAGAGCAAAGAAGTGACACCACTGCAGGCCAACATTGACTGGAATTGAAATTAATTGTTTTACTCGCCCAAAGCACCAGTCTGTTTGAATAAAGGGTGCATTATACGCTAATGTTTCTATTCTGATTAGGCCACGGAAAATAACCAGGAAGGGGCATGGCTACAGGACATAGCTCTTGTGACTTACTCTGACAAATCTGTTCTGTTTGCTCTCATTTTAATTATGCAGTAACTTAGATGAAATAAATGAAGTGCATATATATATATTTTTCTATGTAGGCTTTTAAGACTATGGAAAAGAGAATATTACAGTATCTTGCCTGGCATTTTCAAAGCTTCAAAGCAGTACACGATGCTATGTCAACTAAACTCAAAACAAAAACAATTATGCCAATGGTAAATGGCATTTGCAAGTGCGCCTTATGTGTTTCAACTTAATGTCAAAAAAAGCTGCAAAGTTATAAGTCAGGTCGTAGAAGAGGCGAGCCCGCTCACAGCAAAGACTGATTTAAGAGGTATTTTTCACCATTAAAAAAATAAATAATAATAATAATGATTTAATTGACTAAATCTAGTATTGTATTCTACATACCGTATTTTCCGGTCTATACGTCGCTCCGGAATATAAGACGCACCAGCCAAAAATGCGTAATGAAGAAGAAAAAAACATAGATAAGTCGCTCCGGAGTATAAGACGCACTAGTCAAACATTGCCTAATGAAAAAACAACAGGCTGAATAGGCGTACGGTTTGCTAACGTAACACATTGATGGCTACATGAAGCATAAACAACAAACTAAATAGGTGTCTGGTATATTAACGTCACATAAACAGTTCAGATAACTATAGCATAAAGAACATACCAAACTCTCGATCTCACTCCAAATCAATCGCCTTGGCAACAACCTGGGCACAGAGATGTAACTGCACGTTTGACGAGTCTCTCCCAACAGCATGTTTTCAAGCTCTCATCTGCGAACTCGTTCCTCTAGCTGTGGCTATCTAGCTTTTATCCCGTGATTAGCTTGTTTTGTTTACTTCATTGCAGTAACCGCCGCTCTCTCGCTCACTCCAAACTTTCTTTCTGCTGCTCGATTAGCCTGCAGTGCCCTCTAGTGCCATGTGAAAGTATATATTTGAATTAAAAAAATCACATAATAGTCGCTCCGGAGTATAAAACGCCCCCCCTGCCAAAGTATGAAAAAAAGTGTGACTTATAGTCCGGAAAATACGGTAACTGGTGAAATATTACTCTGCTATAACTACTAGATTATAGATTCTCCACTGTTCATATTAAGCCTATACAATATGGAGTGTTCGATCAATCAAGTTGTTTTGCATCGCCCAATATCACAACAAAAATCTCTGTGGATAGAGCTGCATGCAAGCCTTGACACCACTAGGATTGAACTCGGCAAAGCCTCCTCATTTTTGCTCATAGTTGCTCGAAGGGACTCCTCGTCCATTTGGTAAACATTTTCTCCAGCTAACCCAAGGTCCACTGGAAAATTCAGCTGCATTTTTAGCCTCATACCCAATGGCCGACAAAACTTACCTTATCGTGTAAACGCTGTATAAGTCTCCTCGCACCTTGGCACACATTTCACCACAGTATTTGCTGTCACATTGAGGTGTATTAGGGCTAGGTGCAAATGGCCCAACTATGTTAACAAGAGCTTAGTAATGAGATCACTGTGGACTTTGCGACAACGTTTTACGGGGGAGTGTTGCCTTCAAATTGCATGTGTGGACTTCCCCCTTACGTTCGAGGGTGCTCTGTGCCGTTACACGGTAATGTTCCCTATGAGACTTATTAGCTTAGTCTTGTCATTGATGTGTGTAGCCTCCCACTTGTCTCTGTAGGAGGTATTGTCAACTCCGCAGCACATGGGCCCACACTGATTAGCACTAATGCACTCTGCCACTCAACTTCCTCTGCCTATTTCCGAGTCAAGGGCATCTGTAACGGATATTAAAATCAAGATATTAATTTTACTTCTTCTCAAGATGTAAAGAAATAGGCGTACGAGTAAGGGACTATGTGGACCCATAACGGTAACCCATTGAGACATGCAGTCGCTTCAGCTTTATTTATGAAAGCAGAAGGACATGTTTTTTGCCAGCCCCATATCGTTCTGACAGAATTGCAGTAGAGCTTTCTCAGGCCTCTTTGGGATTTTTATTTGTTCATATTTCCTTACAAAAGGCACGCTGCATGTTTATTTTCTTTTTCAAATGAATGGGGGTGATGCATTACTCTGATTACTTAAAGGGATATTTCAGGATTTTTGACATAGGGCCTCATTTCCTAGTTATCCAGAGTGTTGTTGATGTCTGGAGATATTTTTTTCTTAAATTCATGCAGTTCTTATATTTGAAGAGTCTAGTGGCGCTAGGCTAGGGCAAGGCTAAAGCATTTCTATGGTAACAGCTAGCCTGCATTAAAAACAGTCTGACCCACTCCACAGTGCACCTGAGGTAAATCACTTATCAATAGAATAATTATAACCGTTTTGGATTTAAAATAACTTATATTTGAGCAGCATCAGCTTCGTGGCTGTAAGCTAACGCAGCGGCGGAGTGATCTGCGAGAAAATAGTCCCTCAAAATGCGGTAATTCATGTGATACAAGGTCAGTTATATTTAAAAAAATATTCTATTAACACAGACATTTATATGGTTAGTCTGGCGTTATAAGTGATTTACCTCAGGTGCACTGTGGAGTGGGTCAGACTGTTTTTAATGCAGGCTAACTATTACCATAGAAATGCTTTAGCCTTGCCCTAGCCTAGCACCACTAGACGCTTCAAATATAAGAACTGCATGAATTTAAGAAAAAAATATCTCCAGACATCAACAACACTCTGGATAACTAGAAAATGAGGCCCTATGTCAAAAATCCTGAAATATCCCTTTAATCTGCCTGTCAGTCACACCCATTGGAACTCAATGAATCAAGGAGTAAAGTTGAGGATTCCTACGATGCAGTTGGAAAAGGGTGTGATCTTTGCGAGGCTACAACTACAGTGATAGTTCTTTCCAACTAATAGTAATAATGCATTATTGTCATTATTGTTTATAGTTAATGTTTATTGGTGAAGTTCATTAAAGACTGTCCTAAACATGGCTATACTAATAACTGTTCGTCTATACCCTTTCTAAATTTATTTCGATTGCAAACAGTAAGTGGGAAGTGCAAGTTGTCATTTTTATACTCACTACTGCCACCTCAGGTCTCACACGTAACTGCAGTTTCTATATTAAGCTCGTGCATGACGGCACATCGGTCCCGAATTAACACCTTTTTGAGTGACTGTGCCGGATTTTAGAGGCAATTGTGGTGAACAGGTCTGGGCTCATTCTACACATGAGGACATGGCTGGAACATGTAGGGGGAGGAAAATACATAATTTTAAAACTCCGCTTAGTCCCTTTAAGTTTGATACATAGAGGTAGGAAACAATATTATTGCAGACATTATAATGCAACAGAAACAAACTCTAAAGTAGGGACGAACGATATTGAAGTAACTTGCGATATGTGATACGGCTGTGCAATATCGCGATAACAATGTTATTGCGATTTTTCAGTAAACCATTTCAACACAATATGTTCCATTCTAATTAAACACAAATGGTAAGTTAATAGTTTTTCAGCAAATTGTGTCAAAACGAGACTTAAAAAAACACATCAGAACCAAAACAAGACTAAAATTTAAGCAAGTTGGGACAAACTGAACTTCCACACATTTATAAGTTCAATGCATGGTTTCTTTTTTGGCTGAGTTTGCCAAAAAATGTGTCGATCTCAGTCAGATCAAGGCTTTCGTGATATGTTCCGATACAATATTTTTTGCGATATATTGTGCCCTCTTAAACATGACGAACAATGAAGCTGTTCAAAAAGTAGTAAAATATCCCACAATGAACATGAAATACAATGAGACACAACATTACATTAGAAAAATGGGCTCAATAATACAAATAAAATATACTGGCAATAAATATTGAGCCCAAAATAGTCTTGTTGATCAGTCATTTATCAAATAATAAGTCTATTATAGTAATTCACCCCAGTATTTGTAAGTTTCCACAAAATACCAGTCAATTTCTATTTCCAATAAGTCGCAAAGGGGAGTCCCTGGCGCTTTCGATGTTAAGCCTCGGTACCGCGCTCTGATTGGATGTCGGCTTCACACATGATCTGCATCCATCACTTTGTCAACCCCGCTTCAGTGACTGCCCCAGAACCACTCAGGCATCACAGTGCACGGGGCCAGAGGGACGGGGGAATGAGAGAGTATTAAAGGTGCAATTTAAACTCAAAAATTACATGGCACCAACGCGAGCCTGGTTGGTAAAAAAATAAATAAAATCAAGATGGAATTATAAAACTTTTTCTGGAGACACAGATAAAGTAGTTCCTGTTTATGAAATAGTTACTAAAAAAAACATTATACACTACCTTTAATTGAAATATATGTCTTATTTTCCTTGTGTTGATAATAAAACCAGACTCATTTGGGCTTTGCAAATTAATCCACAGTTTATGTCCATCAATTTTACCTTATGAAATGTAATAATATTTATACGCGCAATTTATTCATAATAATTTGGAGTTCTTCACAAATTTATACAAGTTTGTGGGTGTAAATTTAGTGTATGATGGTTATGGGTCAATCCCAGTGCAGTAACTCTACTTTCCATTTTAACAACCTGCCAACCCCGAGTGAACAAGCACTCCCTCGAGCCAAGTGAAATACATCCTGACTCATCGTTTTGCATCCATATTCATTTTACATGATCATGGACACGGTGCGAAGACTTTTTAATACGGGAAATAAATGGAACTAAGCTTTGAGCATCTTTCGCAGCCACTCGATGTCTCTTCAAATTCCGTATTTCAAATTAATTCAGCGCACTGTGAGATAACTTTTCTCTTTTCTGTTTGTTTCAGTGGATCTTCTCGGTTTGCTGAAATGGCGGTCCAACACTAGCCTCCTACAGCAAAACCTGCGGCAACTCATGAAGGTGGAAGGTGGAGAAGTCGTCAAGGTAGTATATCTTTTATATTATTTAAATGAAACTTAAGTCAGTAACTCAGCATGAGGATGGGATGTTTTAGGCTATTCTGCTGTTGTCAAAGTCTATTAAATATGCTTTGGATCTAGTTTAGTCCTGGTTCTTTTGCAACCCTTAGATTCTAGTGTGCTCATGAAGTATTTATATGCCTTAGTTATATAGTAGTTTTTAGAGTTAGGATAAGTAAGGGTTAAGCTTAGAGTTTGGATTCAGGTGAAGGTTAGGATTAGTGTTGGCTGTGAATAAGCATATTATGCATAGCCCATTAGCATTGTAGTTAATAACAATATAATAATAATTAGCCTATTTGTATGTTTATGAGCATATTATTAATGGTCAACTAGTATGTAAACAGATAAGAGTATAATGAGAAGCTTATAAATATTTACAAGCATATTATTAATGCTTATTAATACCTTAATATAATAACGAGCACACCTTACTATAAATGTTTCTTCACACCAGATATAATCCAGTACATGCTAAGTTCACATAACTGAAGCAGTGGTTTTGTTAAAGTTTTATCATTAGCTCCACTTCTCCACTGGGGGCCGCCATTGCTGCCTTCATCTCAAATCTTAATTCGGACCATTCTGATAATCTCCGAGTTTGCATGTAACTACCAGTTCAAGCGCGGTCCCAAGGCAATTGTCCTACTTGGAGGTCCGAAATTGTCCAGTTACCTGTTGTCTTGCCCCTCCTGTAACCGTCACCTTAAGGAGGTGGAGGGGTTTGAGCGCCTGAATGATCCTGGGAGCTCTGTTGTCGGGGGCTTCGTGCCCCTGGTAGGGTCTCCTATTGCAAACAGGTCCTAGGTGACGGGTCAGACAAAGAGCGGTTCAGAAGCCCCTTATGAGAGACCAACTGGCCCGGTTAGAATCATAAGGCCTTCTGTCTGTGTGGACCCACCACCTGCAGGAGGAGCAGCTCCAACAGCTGCTCCATGACCCGGCAACGGACAAGTGGAAGAAAAGGGATGGATGGACCTGTTGTCTGGAGCGCAGCATTAGTTTAGCAGTTCATAATTCAGTGAGCTATGAAACGTTATATCAAAAATTAGGCTGCAAATCCAATCAAAATCTCAAAACTAAATTCTTCTCAACTGGTGGTTATGCAACATCGTTATTCCTATAGGTCTAAAGCACCTTTGACACCTCACAAACCTGCAGACTTAGTCAGAGGCGGGAGTTATATTCTTTACATGAGAACATCTTGGTTGTTATCGAGTTCTCATCACCAACATGAGAACTCCATTAAAGACACTAGATTGAGCTGAATAGCGGCTGATCAAGGGTTTAAACGAGGTCTATCAATGGCACACCATCACGATACTTCCCAAAACTCAGTCAGTATTGCCAACCCCTGGGCCTAATACATTGTATACATCGTAGGGCTGCATGTGAATGGAATATTTTGTCTTCTGCTGGCGCCATTATAATTGCATTCTGTAATTAGGTAACTGCTGCTATTTTAATAGCGGTTTTGCTACGATTACGATTCATCTTGCAAGCCGACCCTTTGTTTATTGCAGTTTTGGACCAGCTTCGCCTTCTCCTCCGCTTGTTTTGTCTGACATCACAGTCCTGAATTTAGATGATAGAGATGGATTCCAACATCTGGTGACACAAACAATGCAGTCAAACAAAACCATTACCGCCCCCCTAAAAGCTACAGATCCTTGGCAGCAATTTCACAAATGATTTCACACCTGCCTGGTGGTTGGTTGGTTGGTTGTTTTACCAATCACATTTCATCCTCCTCTCTCGGGTTGTTTTGTTCTTCCACATTCCACCTGTTATTTATTCGCGTAGAAAAGCCTTTTATTTAAAAATGGAATTATTGAAGAAAAATAATAAGCTGAAAATAACTTGTCGTGCTGTTTTTTGTGTGTAAAACAAAACAAAACAAAACAAAAAAAACTTCAATCTGTCTCTCCGGTCACAGTGTAGCAAGTTGCAGCAGGAAGAACACCTGTTTAAAAAGAAGAGAAAAAATCAATAAATCAAACTCTTAACCATCTGACACTTATTATTTGTGTTACTTACATGACAATTGCTGTCTGAGAAAGAAAACTTATTTTTTTTAGTTTTATAAATAGTGGTAAAAAAGTACTATTGATAACAATAAATATCTAGACAAAATGCAATGATTCAGGTTTTATGTGACTAAACACAAACCCCATTTGAATATAATATGAAAGAATATAAGGTATTAGTTTAAGTTTCATGTAAAGCACATGCGGAGAAAAGAAAAAAATGTGTTACTCTCAAATCAAAATATGTATGTGTATTTTGTATATTCACAGCTAATTTTACCTTAACTACCTCTCAGCCGCCTGAGCCATTGTCAACTGTAGAAACATGTAAAATCCACTGTAGCTTGACTCCTTTGAGCTAGACATTTTCCGTTTCTCGGAATAACTCACCTTGTCTGTTCCAGTTCTTGCAGGACACCCTGGATGCCCTCTTCAACATCATGATGGAGAACTCCGACAGCGACACCTTTGATACGCTGGTCTTTGACGCTTTGGTAAGATGGAAGGTTATGTGCCCCTGCTCCTGTCAAAACACTTACAGCCGCGATAAAATGCAATAGGTTGTCAGATCTCGAACTGCTGTCTGGCCTCTTTGAGTTGGCCTTTTTGGATTTGATTTGTCCTGAATATATCTGAGGTATGAGAGTGACTTATTTGTGTTAGAAAAGCGAAGACTTTAGGTGAAGGGTTAAAACGACTGACAGATCCAGTTTCTGATGAATAGAAATGGATGTCTCGGGAAATGATACTGTATATGAGTGGCTTTTTAAAGTACTCTTTAGATTGTGCAATGTGATCTTACAAGAAATGTTTGACTTTTTCCCCCTCAAAAAATTCCTCACAATAAACTTAGGGGAACAGTGTATAGTATGTATTGAATATAAGCAGTGTTTAATTACATCAGTTGTTCAGCTAAGCAAAAACACCAACACCTCACTTAACCACTGAAAATGACAATTATTTTAGTAACCTTTTCTCAACATTTGGTCATATTCTTTGGTCAAGTCTAAATGAGTATTAACGTTACACTTTAAAGGGATACTTCGGGATTTTTGACATAGGGCCTCATTTCCTAGTTATCCAGAGTGTTGTTGATGTCTGGAGATATTTTTTTCTTAAATTCATGCAGTTCTTATATTTGAAGAGTCTAGTTGCGCTAGGCTAGGGCAAGGCTAAAGCATTTCTATGGTAAACGCTAGCCCGCATTAAAAACAGTCTGACTCACTCCACAGTGCACCTGAGGTAAATCACATATAACACCAGACTAACCATATAAATGTCTGTGTTAATAGAATAATTTTTTAATAAAACTGACCTTGTATCACATGAATTACCGCATTTTGAGGGACTATTTTCTCGCAGATCACTTCGCCGTTGCCTTTGCTTACAGCCACGAAGCTGATGCCGCTCAAATATAAGTCATTTTAAACGCAAAATGGTTAAAATTAACCTATCGACACAGACATTTATATGGTTAGTCTGGTGTTATAAGTGATTTACCTCAGGTGCACTGTGGAGTGCGCCAGACTGTTTTTTAATGCGGGCTAGCGTTTACCATAGAAATGCTTTAGCCTTGCTCTAGGCTAGCGCAACTAGACTCTTCAAATATAAGAACTGCATGAATTTAAGAAAAAATATCTACAGACATCAACAACACTCTGGATAACTAGGAAATGAGGCCCTATGTCAAAAATCCCGAAGTATCCCTTTAAGCTGCAGCCTCTTCACAAAACTATTCTATTATGTGTAGCTTTGTCAACTAAATAAATGCCTGATACAAAGCCACCGACCACAGAGCTTGAAAAACTAAAATCACATCTGCACTGAATTTACCCATTTGCTATAGCTATAATTGTATTCTTCTCTGAGGTTGTTGCTCCAATATTGTATTAGATCAAAATCGTCCCCCGCGGTTCTCAAATGAAACATGCCCTATTATTTTCTGATCATTTTCTATTTCGCACAAAACTACTTTTGTTTATCTTCGGTAACCTCTTACACACAAGGGTAGCATTTTTTACATTGTTTTTTGGTGTAATATTAAATGTCCTCTTTTGTTTTCGGAGTTCAACAAAACAAACTGTCTCACTGAAGTTTCTATTACACAACTTGCTCTGCGTTTTTGAGTCGTTACTTGTGGTTCATCACCGCACGTCTTGGGGCCAATTGAAAAAGGCTTTCTTTCTCTCAGTTAAATGAACTAAAATGACGTTGTTCGATGTCCTAGATTATCTGCCAGTTCGAGAAGTGAGAGGCAAGGGCGTCCAGCGCCAATACAATCTTGTTTAATTTCCCAGTCTGTTTCGGCAGATTGAATAATGCCGGCAGACGTCTGTATGTTGAATTGTGAGGCTTGTGGTTTTTCACATCTCTGCTCCCTTTGGCAGGTGTTCATAATTGGGCTGATAGCGGATAGAAAGTTTCAGCATTTCAACCCAGTGCTGGAGACCTACATCCGCAAACACTTCAGCGCGACTCTGGCTTACACGTGAGTGACATGTTACTTCAGTTCTTATCATGTCAATGTAATTAGTGGCAGAGTGGTTTACCTTCTAGCGACTTCATCTCCAGACATGTTTAAAGTAGATATATCAAGCAAAAATGACTTGTTTAAGCTTTTAACCACGTTCAAAATCATAAATGTGTCAAAAACATACCTGTAGTTATCTTAAGCTTCCTTTGTGCAAGTTTAACAATCCCTTATACTTTAGGCATTTCGTCTTCTACATGCAAATGAAGCATTCCACTCTCTATTTCCTGGATTTGCACAATTAGATCGACTCGGAAATTGCCCTTTTAATCCATCACAGGACTTCTGGGCTCAAAGTGTGTTCATCACAACGCCATGGATTTACTAGTATGCCGTTTGCTGAAAGAGAAAGCATATTTCCACTGTCATTTCCACTACTGCCTGTCGAGGGTGCTTCAGGCCAATTCAAAATCTTAACCAGCCCAGCCTTTACTGATTATTGTCTATACTTCATATATTGTAGAAGTTGTTATTTCAAATTTGACAGCATAAAACGTAGGTACCAAAGATAAGATTTTTAGGCCTCTGCCTGATTTGTTCACTTTTTATATGCTACTACATTTAAATGCTTGCAATTTTGGTTCAGCGTGTTCATAAACGTGCATGCTATAATATTTAATTTTTATTCTTTTATTTTTTAATGATTGGATTGGAGATATTAGCCTTTTTCGGATCTTGGCAAAATACCTGTACATTTCTCTATTACCTTTGAGTAGCTGCAGCATTTAGGAATTAATGAATAATTATATTATTATATATATTATATTTATGAATTGTCCTCCTCCACTACACGTTTGTAAAAGGCTTTCATCCCCTGGTTTTACTCGGCTCAAGGCCCATTGCTCCTTGAGATACTCTCCGGCTTTGCATTGCTGAACATAGTGTATTTTTTACAGGAAGCTGACCAAGGTTTTGAAGAACTACGTTGACAATGCCGATAAGCTTACGGAGCAGCTGCTGAAGGCCATGAAGGCTCAGGAGTACATCTTTAAGTTCATCGTCCGCTCCAGGGTCCTCTTAACCAGTGAGTGTACGCCCGTTTGTGTTTTAATATTGTATTAACAGAGCCCCAGTCATTGCCCGCATTCAGTTATGAACAAAAAGAATTTGTGGAAAATCGATTGGCCAGGCTCTTTAAGAGTTGCAGACACTGACCTTCTCTTGACCATCTATCCATCCATCCAATATTATTATTTTGTAGCATGGGCACATACATATTGGAAAATGATAGACCTTGCTAGCTAATAATACTGCATAAAGGATGTGCTGTAGGATGGCCAGTAGCTTTGGTCGTGGTAGGTAAGTAAGTTTTCCAGGTATCTTACTTTGCTGCTCCCTTGATCCGGCAACAGATAAACGGAAGATGAAACCACGCATGAATGGCAATAATCCCACAACCCCCAGGTCTGACAACCACTTTGGGAACCCCAATTGTTAGTTGCTGCCGCATTTCCTACTTCAAACATCCTCGAGTTTGCTTCGAAGCTAACACAAAAGCTTTATTGGCTCGAGGCGGTTTTGAGTGCCTCTACGGGCGTGTGCCAGGACCACATCAGCAGGCTTTGCTTTGTGGGGCCTTGTGGAACATTTCTATAAAGCGCTGCAGTAAGCACTGTGTCGCTTAGTGAGAGAGACTTGCGTGGTCGTCCCGGGATAACACCCTTCACCCGCCCCCCTCTCGCGTGTCCAGTCATTCTTCCCCCTCCGCTGCGGCAGGTGTGAGGCACATTTTTGGGTAATTGTTGTGGTGGAGCTTTGAGACGGATCCCTCTAATCCTAAACCCTTTGCCAGTCACTGTCCCGGAGAATGGAGCACAAGGAAACACCAGCAACACAAAAGAAAGTTAGGAATGCTGTCTATTTGATATCTTGCTGTCATACCAATCCGCTGTCCCAGAAAAGCTCAGATTCAGGATATGTGAGGGTGTTTTTGACTCTTATTAAAAAGATGTATTGATTATGTTTAAAATGAACTAAGAGCCTCTAAATGAGTGTAAACATTTCAATTCAAGTTCTTCAGCCTCCACCCTTGACGAGTATCGGTCTCCTGCATAAAATACTTGCTTTTATGTTTTAATGCGTGCATGTTTTGGCGTAGTACAGCGCGTCTCATTTACAGTTAATTCCCTATTTGAGCGAGTAAAGTATAAAGCTTTTGCATCTGGAGGGATTACGGTCGAAACGCAGCATTGTGCTCCCGTGCATGTGAAACAGTCGGGCTTTTAACAACAACGCTGAGCTTCGGTGACACTTGTTTTTCAAAGCCTAAAGAGAATACCAAGTCAAAGAGCTGTTCAGTGACATTTCGGTGCTGTAATTTGCATAGTTTAATAATTCTGCAGATTTTTGTTCCACACCAACAATGCCGGCAGGTGCGTTTGGGATCTTGTCACGTTTGTTTTAAATGCTAATCGAGCTGGCAGCGAGAATGATGTCTGTGTTTTTTCATCCGAGTCTATTTCAATTGGCTTTATCGCCTGTCTGACTTTCAATGATTTGACACACGGCTCCACTGCCACAAGCTCTAGTCCAGTGATTCTCAAATTTACAACTTCAAGGGCCTTTTACAAACATGGAGAAAACAGATGCTAAACAAGGTCCAAACTGGCACCAAGTCATGATTATACTTAACAAAACAAAACATGCCTCTAAACTTCCTAAAGAACACTACTTCATCCAAGTATTGTCATTAATTTGTGGATGATACTAACTGCTAAAGTATGCAGGGGGATCTTTTCCAATGTGCATTTGTTGTTCCTTAAAGCAGTACTAAGTAACTCTTGCCCCTAGAGGCCATAAGCGCAACTGCAGGTGTCTTAGCAAGTTACGATTTTTTAACTTATTAAATGTCTTGGAGAGTAAATACTACGCTGACAGAAAAGGTGAAGGGAGAGAGGGGTGTTGTACATCCAATTATACAATGGGAATATTTTTTTTCACTCAAACTTGGTTGTAAATACTGTTTAAAGTGGGGCTATCCCGCAGTTAGCTTTGCCTGTTAGCCTGTTAGCTTCTTCTCCGTGATTCTATTAGTGTGTATTGCTGCTCCGCCCCGGTGGCAGTCAAGTTGCAAGCATGGTTTTCTGGCCAGAGACACCAGGGGGAGATGAAAGACCCCCCAATCATATTATCAAGATCGACCTTTATTAAAATTGCAATTAGATTAAAATTCGATTAATTGCCCAGCCCTACATGAAATGAAAGTAAACTCTTTTTTTATATCTATAAATGATCATTATAGCTCTCTAGATTAGAATTTATAGAGACAATAGAAACGCCGATATGACTGATTGCTCTAGGTGTACAGGTCTTGGCAAAGGGATTCAAATTGCAAAAAAAGAAGCAAACCCAGGCGCTCCAAACAAATACGAGCAAATACGATTTTCCTCTATTTCCCTTCAGTGTCTTGTCTTACCCCGACCAAACAGTCATTCAACATTTTTAACCAAGTCTCACCCAGAACCAAATCATAACTTCACCTTGAACCCAACCAGTGTCTAACTAGGACCTATGTAGCTAGCACTTAAAGGGGGGTATTATGTAAAATCGACTTTTTCAAGCTTTATATCATGTTATTATGTCATTCCCTCATTAAACACATGCCTGGAGTGTTGCCTTGGCTCATTCACATATTTTTGAGTAATCAGTAAAAACTTAGACGGCAGCCATTTTAGGTGTAGCTATGCCTCAGTCCTCCTAGGAACGCCCCCACCTCCTGGAGACGCCTCTGGACCTTTTGTCACCAGCCAAGCCACCAACCACTGCTCCTCAGCTCAGCAGAGCCCCCTCCCCGCACAGTAGTGTTGTTTAGATGCCACAGCAGTGTGCTGAAGGGGGCGTGTCGGAAAGCTTCTTAAAGAGACAGAGGCCTATTTCAAGACGTTCAGTACAGCCATTTTGAGAGAGCAATTTTATTCAAGGCAGTTATTTTAATTTACTGCATATACAGACCAACAGAAGGTTACGTCATCATTGTAGTATGCTATAGACTGGTGCTATGTGATTGAAAAAAGCATAATACCCCCTCTTTAAAGCTGTTCAATCCAGGACCAGAAAAGGAGTTTAACCGGACTTAAACATCTAGATCTATCTTCACTCATTTCAGAACCATTCCCTGCTTTGATCGCAATGAAACAAATAAACATGTCATTGTGTATTCTAAAAACTTGACTTTTTCCTTTTATTTCTAGGCTGTACGAGAACAAAGGAGAGGCGGACTTCATGGAGTCCTTGCGTCACCTCTTCACGTCTTTTAACAACATGATGAACAGTAGCTCTGAGAACACTGGCATGGTGAAGGTTGGTACCACGCTGCCAAGAAGCGTCTCCCTCGTGTTCTGTCTCTCTCTCTCTCTCTGTTCTCTCTCTCTCGTGCTCTCTGCTACAGCATGAGCAGTAAACAGCTGATGGCAGGCTTAAGGGAGTAGTAAATAAAATCTGCTGTGATTTGAGCTTTGGCTGACTGTGCTGGATCTGAAAACACACCCACATGCCTGTTAGATGTAAAATGAAGCCTGTTAGATCATGTTGTTTAAGGGCCTGTCACAATTGGCGCATTGACCGCAGCGATTTTGTCCTGCGCCAAAATTGAAATTGCCATCAGCCGCAAAGATCGCAAAGTAGACTTTTAAGAAATCTCAGTCACAGTCACAATAGAGTACGGGCTGCGACTGGACAAGGTTGATTTGGATAGTGTCCAAATGTGAGTGATGCAAGGAAGAAAGTGAATGGTGAGAGGCTGGGGGGAGAGGCTGGTGAGCGAGTGTTTCACGGGCCACAGGCACTGATTGCAGGCAGTGGTGCGGACAGCCTTGCGTCACTGTTGCCGGTCATGCGTCAAAGCTTGCAGATGTCTTCCACGCTAAACTTCGAAGCGACAAGTCGACAAGATGCCACCATTCACGCGACAGTAGCGGCCTGCTGCGGCTATATTCAGTCGCAATCAACCTCCGCTGAATTTTGCCGCAAACGATCGCATAGTGCCCGTGCGCCAAGTGTGACTGGCCCTTTAGGTAGTGTCAGGGATTTTGTCTGCATTGTGCACCTTTGCGTTCATATCTGCCGTTATATTTTTACCTTTGTAAGCACGTCACTGCAGACTCATCTCCGTGGCATTGTTGGTGGCTTGACTTGCTCTCTCGCCTGACAGCAAAATCATCCTAGTTTTTATTGATACTGTAGACTTTGAACTGTCGAATTTGCAGGTTGTCCCATGTCTGGCAGGACTTCCTCAGATTATTATTTTTTTCCCCTTTGCAAGGCTAAAACCCAATCCTAGTTTATAATCTTGAGCACCTACTGTGTCCAGAAAGTTATCCCAGTGACATGGACCGCAGAGGACTCATTTCGCTACCCGGACAATATAGTCCTTGTCCATAATCTGCTCTGCTGGATAATTTGTGTTGGCATTCCCATTTAAAGCAGAACTAAGTAACTTTTGCCCCTAGAGGCCACAAGCGTCACTACAGCTGTAGTGGCATGTTACATTTTTTTACTCATCAGTTGTCCGTGAGCGTATATACTACGCTGTGAGAAGTGAAATATATAAAGATATTTTTTTCCACTCAAACTTGGCCGTAAATAAAGTGGTGCTAAAGTGGTGTTAGCCCACAGTTAGCTTTTCCCATTAACCTGTGATAAACCAAGTAACAACGTTTTGCAATATGTTCATCAACAAACCGAAAAAACTGTAGACAGAATACAATCAGGACTTACCTGTCCACCATGTCATAAACCTTAGAAATGCGAGCCAAAAGTGATTTTGTATAGAACTGAGAGCAGCGAGGGAGATGTTTTCCATTAGTGTGTATTGGGGCTGCCGGAGCGGAGACAGGGAAAATTGCGTGTGGTTTTCTGGCCAGAGACACCGGGGGAGATGAAAGATAATAATAATAATAATAATGCCTTACACTTGTATTGCGCTTCACAAGCCTGTACACTGTAAAATGTAAAATTTGTTTCAACTCAAAAAACTAATTCCAAGGGCTGCCAAGAAATTTTATGTGTAACCAATAACCATTTTACAATCTAGTCGATTTGAAATTTGAGATTCACCTCTTTCGTTCAATTGTATTCTTAGGTTGACATAACTGTTTGCAGTTGTCTGAAGTGAAAAACTTAGGTTGACACAACTGATTTAATTTGTAACTGACGTTTTTCATATCGACCAGGCCCTTCCCTGCTTAGCTTCCAAGGTCTGACGGGATTGGGCATAGCAAAGGCGGTATGGCCACTAAGACCCCCCAATCATCCCATTAACACTTGCATTACCCCTGAGGGACTACGAAAAGGATGTATTAAGGTTAAAAAAAAAGTTACTTAGTTCTGCTTTAAGTTAAGGTTGCTGGATATCAGACAGAGACGACTCAGCAGTGATCCAGCATCAAATTACAATGATTCCCATGTAATTGTCAGAACTAGATCTTGCCAGAAGATACTACTGTAAGCCTGAAATACTTTACAGAGTTCATTGAAAGCAGCCAAAGCTTCCCAAAGCGCTGCACCGTCAAAGCGCAAGTAAAAAAAAACAGTACGATACAGTACATACATTTGCAATACCCAGATCTCATTAACTGGTAGCAAAAGCCTGAGAGAAACGGTGTGGTTTTATTGAAGATTTAAAATGCTCAAGCTCAATGTGCATATAAATGAGACAATAATTCTAAACACATTTATGAACTAAAACATTCTGCCAAAGAGTGTTATTGGATTCGCAGTTTCATTCTGTCTGTGCAGCTGTTCTTGTCCCAACCTGTTGTTTGTCACATTTCTCTGTCTTCTCTTTTGTATTTCCTTCACTCTGCCCTTGACTGTCCTGTGTCCTCCGGCTGTTGCTCTTGGCCTCTCTCCTCTTTAGCTGCTCCTGAAGGTACTTTCCTCACTGTCTGTTTGGCTTTCCCTTTCCCCTCATATCACTAATTAAACTGCTAACTTTTTTTTGGGGGGGGGCGTTGCGATAATTGCATCTATCCCGCTGCATGCTCTCTACCTATGCTCGTACAGATAACATAATCGCGGGGTAGCTGAACCCTAGCAGACCCAGTGCACAGCCATAAGGAGCTCAGGAGTCAATTAGGAGGCAGTTGCTGTGTAATTGGGTGCGATATTAGCTTTAATGTCGGGGAATTAAAAATTGATCTTGAGGAACGGGCGAGGAGGCACAGCAACTTAAGTTTGTTTGGGAGTAAGTGACAGATACAGGCTGAAGTTATCAAAAAGTGCTGACACGAAGGTTATTTATGGACTTCTAGAAACATGTTGAAATGCATGCGTTTATTGAATTAGTTCAGTCTTTTCTCAAATGTGGCTTCTCCTGGCCATGTTTGATATGAACATTTGGAAGTATATTGATTGCCATAGATAGCATAATAAGCTAGCAATATGTAAAAATATCTACACAATGGGGAGATGCAAAACTCTATCTGTGGTATGAACTGCTTCAGTATTTTCCTGTACATATATAGACTAGTAATGATGCATGCCCCTAAGCCTGACCTTGTATTCTCAGGCTTAGGGGCAAGTCAATGCTCCCTTGCCTCCACTGCATCCGCATAAGTGATGATCATAATTATCGTGAAGCGCCGGGGAATCTGAAATCATCTTCTTTTTTGTTTTTCCTTTTTTTTGGCCAGAGAGTTTGCCGAGCCTTTTACTCGGAAAAAAATAAGTCTAACCTTTCCTTTTGTCGGCGGACCAAACTAATAACACGACAGAGCACATCCGCACAGACAGGTGGGAGTTTGTCTGTCTCTCAGAATAAAGCCTTCATGAAATCTCTCCACAAAACAACTTTTCAGGCGGCAAACTTGCAATACCCTTGGATACTTCGGACACTTGATACAGGGATGAGTGAGATGTCTTGATTCCTTTTCTGCAGTGTTGTGAAGGCCACCGAAAATGTGTGCAAATGGACTTTAAACCGCGTTATAACTTGTTCCATTGCATCTTACTTTATTCACACGGGTCGAGTAATCCTGTTTACTGAGGCCATTTCTTCTCGAGCGGCATAAAGTGCACTTTTTCAGACAAGCATTTAGTGCGTAATAGATGGAACTTGGATGTGCCTTTCCACATTTTCAAAGTCCATAAATCATCACCATGTGCGTTCTGAGCAGCTCTATGCTCAAAGTGTGTTCATTACGGCACCCCTGATCTGCTAGCATTTCCTGTGTTTCTGGTTCTCATTCCCACTGCTTCCTACAGAGGGCGCGCCAGGACAATTTGAATTTTATTGAACGATAAGTTAATATAGTAATTAATGTGATAGGCCTAACAAACACAGTCCTCTTTCATGAATTGTCTTTTCCACGTATGCATAGTGTTCTAAGTTATACAATATTAAATATCAATACTGAGATGCCCAAATTAATATAAGCCACAATCATGCATATGTCCACTTTAAAGGGTAGGACTAGGGCTGGGCAAAAAAAAATCGATTTTAATTAAAAACTGAGTTGGTTAGTCAAATCGATTTGTATTTTCATAAGATTTTTTTTTTAGTATTAATAATTAGACATCTAAATTTGTTGTCACAAACAGCCCACTGCACAGTGACTTTTCATTTTTTCACAATGATTGATCTTTTTCAAGGTTTGTTGATGCGCTTTACCTAAAAAGCATACATATATAGTATTTAACCCCTTAACCCCCGTGAATCATTCACATTTTCTCCAATTTGGCTTTACCCAAATCGAAAAGCTTCTGGAAAAAAACCGTCAAGACAGTAACAAAAATGAAACAAACACCAGGATGAAAAAGCAACAAAAACACAACAGAAATGTGACAAAAATGTTACGAAAAAGTGACAAAAAAATGTAACAGAAAAGCCACAAAAGAGTAACAGAAAAGTGACAAAATAAGTTTTTCAAATGAGGTGTTACTCTGGCCTATAGGCTGTACCATTATAGATTTGGGTAGCTGAACTGGAGAAAATGCTCTTGGTTATGACAGTGTTTAAGAGTTTAAAATATATTTACAGTCAGCACTTATGTTGTATTAAATGGGGGGGGAATTGAATCGTTTTTTTTTTTAATATGAACAAATCAAAGCTTTTTTGGGGGAGAAAAATTGCCAAGCTCTAGGAAGGACATATTGTCAGTCACATCTGCTCTCATAGATTCTTTGTTCATTTTCTGGTTATTCAAACTTTATTGAATTGCTCTTAAAATCCATTATTCCATTATGTTCACTGTTGCGTAAACAGATGAATGTGCTTTTGGAAGTACTGCCAGGTCCGTCTTATGCCAGACAAGTAGCTGCGCCTTGTCCACTGCCTTAATGCTAACACAAAGAAAGAACAAGGTTTGGTTTCTTCTGAACATGAACAGTATTTCCTAGATTGGTCTGAAGCGCAGCTAATCAATGTTGAAGGCCGATGAGCATTTCATCAGGGCTGGTTAAGGGGCTCTTATTATGTATCTTAAAATCCATTGTGGCTCATACTTGCGTTTTCAGTAGGTTTTTCACTTAAACTGAGATAAACAGTTACTTACAACCTAAAAAAAAGTGCCTGCAAAGTGAGAATAATAAAAACAAAGGAGTACCAAACTTAAAATTCAACATACAAATGCAGTTTTTGTACCTGCCTAACCCTATCATGTGGCTACACCTGATCTGTAATCAGCATTCTCTGAGCATCCTGGCACCGTTGGTAATGCGCCCAGATGCTGGATCACTCCTCCAGCTCGGCCGGTGTTTGCAGACAGCGTTTAGAGGGAAGTGGCTGTCTTCATCTTTTTGCTATGTTTACTCTGAAGCCTCGGGATGTACCAATAGGCAAACAGCACTAAACCTAATGCTTTTGTAAGTCTGATCATGAATGCATCAAATAGGCCAATATCTAATTACGCAATTACAGTAAAATTAATTGAATTCTAGATGCATTACATGAGTATGCGGATGCTTTTTATTCAGCTCATATACTAACGTTATTAATAATAAAATGCGTGTGTGTTTTGTGTTTGCCCTGGTTTTTATTATTAATAGAAGTGTGAAGTAAGTTGATTATTTTTATTACATCAGTCGGTGCACTTGCAGAAAGAAAATGAGTTCTGATTCCCAACTAATTTTAAATATTTTAGTGCTTTGATGCAATTTTATGTGAATAGTCTGTCATTTTTCCATTACTAGATATTTTAATCGGGATGAGCGTTCAAATTGGGATCTGATTCTGTGACAACCTCCCATTTTGGAGAGATTGTTGTATTGTCGGTCAGCGTTTCTCAGTTGACACCAACTTTCCATCAACTCATCCTTCCCTTGGCCATTCTCTGACAGAGTGCACCATTAAAAGGAGCAGCTGCGTAAGACAAAACGACCAACAAAAAGTCCCCAAAAAGATAGAGAAATCTAAATAATAATCAAACATGAACTATCTAACATTGCGGTACACCGGCTGCTTACTTGTCCAGTCTTGGTTTAATATAGAAGCAATTTTACCCATGTTCTTACCTTGAAAAACATGAACATTTCTCTTAGCTGCGGGAAGCCTAATGGGCTAAATGCGTGCCGGCTCCAAAGTTACTTCCTGTAATGGTCGATGGACTTTCCATTTTAACCTTTTTCCTCTCTTTAAGTCACTGCTGAACTCAGGCTTGCCATTCTTACCTTCTACCTTGTATTAACAAGCGCTACTTTGTCCTTATTTTCCCCTTTTGCTATTTTTCCCCCCGACCTATTATACACACACACACACGAGTCTGTTAGCCCATGCTGAACGCTATAAGGAAAGCCACCCTCACTTTGTCCATCCTTTGTCCATAGTTCTTTACACTATACTTGATGTCAAAGGTTTGGGAACTACTGGGAACCTGCTATAATGCAAATACTATGCTACATACCTAGTAGCTAGTGGGTTTAAAAGCAGTTTTCACAAATATGCCAGTCCGGCACTGTTGCATCATTTTCCTAAACCAGTGCTTTTAAGAAACCAACTGAGCCTCCTCGTTGTGCTTTTCCTTTCCCAGGGGGCTGCGCTGAAGTATCTACCCACTATTGTCAATGACGTCAAGCTTGTTTTCGATCCCAAAGAACTGAGGTAGGTTTGAACTTCAAATCATTTAGCATGTACACAGTATACAGTTGTCTTTCGCACCCGCATTAAATTAAAATTCAATAATGGACGCCGGCTTTTTCATATTGTTCCTCGTATTGTCACTAAAGCTTTTTGCAGGCTGTTTTCACTCGATAACAGCCCTCGTAGACCTTTCATCGCCATGGAAACCTGCAGCAGTCTTGCCAATTTTGTAATAAAAAAAAAGTAGAAATCTTTACATTTCTGCAAATTATGTTAAATGGCAAAGTCTGTGAAAAATCTGTGTGGCAATTATGTATCCGGGTAGGACAGAATGAAGCCACGTTTTGAAACAAGTTTATATTATATAAAGCACACAATGGCTGTAGAGCTTATCGTGCTTTATGGAGGATTATTTTGTTAGTGCTATAAATGAGTGGACATTTACCCTGGCCTTCACTGATCAACAAGGTTCCTGTCGCATTGTACATTCTCTCTGCTGACGATACTGAGGTCTCTCAAAAACCCGAAGCTTTCAGTATTCGTTTTGGACTAGATTTGCAAAAAAAAAAAAAGAGTTCTTCTTGCAACAAAGGGTTGAGCTTTTCTGTGTACCTTGTTCAATCATTGTGTAAGGCATAGATGGTCCCTGCTTATTTTCTACACCAAAAGCTCAAATGAACGAAACAATGAATGAAAGAACAGCAAGATATTCATGTTTTGTCGGGGAAGTCAGTGTTTATTTCTTTTATTTCAATTAGCAAAAGAAAAAGAAGGAGCTTTTTAATGGTAACATCATAATTAAAATGGAAATGGAATGGACTGCAGCTGACAATTTGGGCAGTCACGATAAATACTATTTCGACTTATCGTTCAATAAATAACATATAAACGATATCGATATTTATCATCTGTACATTTATTAGGATTCCCCCCCCCCCGCCCCCCCATCCTTTCTTTGTAAAACTTTGATGTTCAACTGATGCAAATTGAGTTTCATAATATTTCATGTTTATTGCAGCTTGTGTGGTATTTTAGGATTATGATTATGCACTTTTAGAACAAAGGTTTACTGTCATTTCTATGCCCGAGAGTTGACAGTATCTAGTATCGTTAGTCAATAATATCGTTTATCGCGATACTTTCCTGCCTCAATATATCAAACTTCAAATTTGTTATCGTGACCGGCCTACTGACAATAGAGCACCAGCATCCGTAGCAGTCTTCAGTTAGGGGTGGGCGATATGACAGAAATAGAATATCACGATTTTTGAATTATAAACTCCCGATTTCGATTTTATCACGATTTTTGTATAGTAACTAAAATAACTTAAATTACACACGGAAGAAGAAAAAGATTGAATTAATATACTATACTTTTCAACTTGGTGATAATTAACACAGCAAAAATAGACTTAGAACTTAGACTAGACTTAGAACTACAGCAAACTAACTCTATACATTAAAAAACACAATAAAACTCCAGACAATAAAAGTAAAATAGTAACACTAAGTTTGATAAAGGCTTGTTGTTGGTGTCTGTTGCTGTTTGGCATCTTTTCTGATACAGCGCTCTGTTGCTGTCTGACCCTTTCACAATAAGAGTCTTACTAAAGCGATAACATAGTGTGTCTTTTATTGTGTAAAAGGCTAACCGGAAGCAGATAGTTACCATAAGTTATTACTTGACCAAGTAATTCACCAAAGTTGGACAAGTGTTATATTTTCAAAGACATGGATAAACAGCGCATTTGTGAACACGGCCCAGGATTTAAATTAAACAAATGAGAAGGATGCGGCGCCTACAGAACTGTAAGGACGAAGGATATACTTGCTTCTTCGCACATGTGCCGCCAGGTAAATAAATAAACACACGCTGAGATCTACTCAAAGCAGCGGCGATACGGGGGAAAGACACTGACATAAACACCGCTGAAATAGAGACAGAACGCTGGGTTTAAAAGCTCCAGATTGAGGAGTCTGGTTGTGTATTCGCACTGTAGAGGAGCGTCTCGCTGTAGAGGAGCGGCTCGCTGCCAAACGCTCGCATTAGTGTCCGACATTGCGTAGCAGAAAGTGCGCGGCTTGGGGTACCTATCTCCAATTCTGAAAAAGTGTTTCCCAATAGTCAGTGGGAAGTCTCTTGTTTTTTTTGGTCTCTAGCCCCCTCCAAAACATATTTTTGCTCAAAAAGTGTCTTGACTTGTGTTGCATTTGTAGACTTGGATTAATTAGCTCTAACAACATAATGCTACAAAAGTACTTTAAAGAAGGAGCTTTCTTAAGCAGAGAAACAATGTTCCTTTAGATCTCCGCTTGAAGCTGGAGGACTCTCACTCCCACACAGATGCCTCGTGCTTTTGGGCTGATTATACTCTTCTCATTAGACGAGTGGGTTTATCCTTAACTTAGGTACTTCTGCGTTTGTTCCACCACCATGGATAACTTTATATGCTTTAAATTGCGAGGCAGCTCGATTTTCAAACTAATTACTCAAGTGGGAAAGTGAGACATGTCAAACTCATGCTCTCTGTGTGGTGACTTTTTTAATTCCTTCCTCGATCATTGCCCTGTGTTGTATCCACTCACCCGGGCCCCTATCCTCACATCTCATTGACATTTCTAACCGTGAGTCTCTCGGGGATGTGTCGGTGTCTTTGCAGTAAGCTGTTCACCGAGTTCATCCAGAAGGTTCCTCAGGGTCGCCTGGTCAAGCAGAAGCTGGACTGCATGATTGACATTGTCCACAGCGATCTCTTCAGTCATCACGGTAAGACACATTTTACACCGTTATATGGCCGTCCACACCCCCACCAGACTCCCACGGGTGCCCCAGGATAAGGTCACTGGACAGGCACAGTGGAAGTGTTTTCTGGTGTGTCAGAATTGTCTTATATAACATTGGGGAATGTGGATATCTGTTTTGGGAATTTTACTGCACTGTTTGAATTGGCAGCGGGTGTTACACGATCACCATTTGAATTAGTAAACCATTAGTAAAATGTTTTATTATCAGTAGGGGAGACGTTATGTGCTCCCCCCACAAAATTAACTGAATAACCCACAATGCCCACTCCAGCCCTTTGTATGTTGCTGTTTTGTGGATGAAAAAATCCTGATAGGATTAGAGGTCGACCAATATATCGGACCGATATTTGTGATTTTTTTTTTATATCGGCTAACGGCCAATCTAACAATAAACGGCAATATCTCCGGAACCGAAAGTGATAGAGGCTTCCTGTTTTTTGCTTTAATATGAGCCCACCCACAACTTCTTAGGCCTTAAGGGGACTGAGAAAAATCGCAATGAAAATTGGTCTGAAAAAGGTCTGTTAAAGGGACTATACGGAGTTTAAAAATTATGTATTTTCCTCTGCCTACATGTTCCAGAAATGTCCTACTGTGTAGAATGAGCCCAGACCTATTCACCACAACTGCCTGTAAAATTCTGCACTGTCACTCAAAAAGGTGTTAATTCGGGTCTGAATTGCCATCATGCACAAGCTCAATATAGATAGTGAGTATAAAAATGACCAACTTCCATCTAGTCCCCTTAAACACAAGTTTCACCGACTAAACCTCCAGTAAATATGGACATGCTGAAACTTTGAAGCAACATTTGGAGGAGGCCGGATAAAGCGCGAAATGTTTTTTTATATACGGTATGCACTCCCTGCTGTCTATCTCGTGGTAGAAAGGTGATGAAAACGAAGAGTTCATTCGCAAAAGCAGATACTGTATCCCCGTTTTGAATTGTCCGAATCATTTTGGATGTTTGTTACTGTGCTTTACAGGTCACAATTGTAAAAGTAAAATTGTGTAAATTTGATTAAGCACAAGTGACTGTATGTTTAAACAGACCTGGTAACGAAAAACACTGAGATGTAAAAGAAACTTACAAGCATGTGTTGAGCTTTTTTCAATCACATTTATCTGTTTTTGCAAATTAACTAATTAAGTCTTGTGCCAATGCTTCCCTTCGCTCATGAACGAGGACAGAAAACGGGCGACAGTAGTTGTGAAACCTCGTGCACCTGTTGCCCTTGCTGGTTCTCGTGTGCAGTTCAGTCCAAAACATGAGTCATCTCACAAAAACACTCAACTAAG
This sequence comes from Neogobius melanostomus, assembly GCA_007210695.1. Classification (NCBI taxonomy): domain Eukaryota; kingdom Metazoa; phylum Chordata; class Actinopteri; order Gobiiformes; family Gobiidae; genus Neogobius; species Neogobius melanostomus. Next base: position 164,167 of record VHKM01000662.1, on the reverse strand, counting down.
GTCATTACTTAACACTGTGATTACTTTGTCTGCTACTCTGAATGAGCCGTCATGTGAACGGGCAGGATGGAATCAGTGAGTGACCTCTCCCTGGTCGAGCACTCGGGTGTTCCCATCCGTAATGGAGAATTTTCATGTCAGTCAGCCAACAATTGTGCAAGTTCTCCCACTTAAAAAGATGAGAGAGGCCTGTAATTTTCATCATAGGTATACCTCAACTATGAGAGACAAAATGAGAAAAAAATCCAGAAAATCACATTGTCTGATTTTTTAATGAATTCATTTGCAAATTATGGTGGAAAATAAGTATTTGGTCACCTACAAACATGCAAGATTTCTTCTTTAAGAGGCTCCTCTGTCCTCCACTCGTTACCTGTATTAATGGCCCCTGTTTGAACTTGTTATCAGTATAAAAGACACCTGTCCACAACCTCAAACAGTCACACTCCAAACTCCACTATGGTCAAGACCAAAGAGCTGTCGAAAGACACCAGCAGCAAAATTGTAGACCTGCTCCAGGCTGGGAGGACTGAATCTGCAATTGGTAATCAGCTTGGTGTGAAGAAATCAACAGTAGAAAATGGAAGACCTACGAGACCACTGGTAATCTCCCTCGATCTGGGGCTCCACGCAAGATCTCACCCCGTGGGGTCAAAATGATCACAAGAACGGTGAGCAAAAATCCCAGAACCACACGGGGACCTAGTGAATGACCTGCAGAGAGCTGGGACCAAAGTAACAAAGGCTACCGTCAGTAACACACTACGCTGCCAGGGACTCAAATCCTGCAGTGCCAGACGTGTCCCCCTGCTTAAGCCAGTACATGTCCGGGCCCGTCTGAAGTTTGCTAGAGAGCATCTGGATGATCCAGAAGAAGACTGTGAGAATGTCATATGGTCAGATCAAACCAAAATGGAACTTTTTGGTCAAAACTCAACTCGTCGTGTTTGGAGGAGAAAGAATGCTGAGTTGCATCCAAAGAACACCATACCTACTGTGAAGCATGGGGTGGAAACATCATGCTTTGGGGCTGTTTTTCTGCAAAGGGACCAGGACGACTGATCCGTGTAAAGGAAAGAATGAATGGGGCCATGTATCGTGAGATTTTGAATGAAAACCTCCTTCCATCAGCAAGGGCATTGAACATGAAACGTGGCTGGGTCTTTCAGCATGACAATGATCCCAAACACACCGCCCGGGCAACGAAGGAGTGGCTTCATAAGAAGCATTTTAAGGTCCTGGATTGGCCTAGCCAGTCTCCAGATCTCAACCCCATAGAAAATCTTTGGGGGAATTGAAAGTTCGTGTTGCCCAGCTCCTGCCCCAAAACATCACTGCTCTAGAGGAGGTCTGCATGGAGGAATGGGCCAAAATACCAGCAACAGTGTGTGAAAACCTTGTGAAAACATTTGACCTCTGTCATTACCAACAAAGGGTATATAACAAAGTATTGAGATGAACTTTTCTTATTGACCAAATAGTTATTTTCTACCAGAATTTGTAAATAAATTCATTAAAAATTTGATTTTCTGGATTTTCCCCCCCCTTCATTTTGTCTCTCATAGTTGAGGTATACCTATGATGAAAATTACAGGCCTCTCTCATCATTTTAAGTGGGAGAACTTGCACAATTGTTGGCTGCCTAAATACGTTTTCCCCCCACTGTATATAGATACTCTGTATCCAAAGTTACAGAGAAAATGTAACAATATTTAGGACTTGCCCAGTGCTCCTGAAAATCAGTATTATTTGTAAATTGCCATCAACTGTTGTTTATTTAAGTTACTTAAAATAAATAATGTCCAGCAAAAGGTTTTGTGATAATTGTGCATTGCATGAATATTGAAGTTTTGACTATTTTGAAATTGTTTGATTTGGACAATGGTAAGTTCTGTCTGGCTGGTTGGAAGGACAGAAGACAATTTTGAATTTTCAAAGTTCGAAACTTCCATCTCGAGGAGAAGATGTAAGTTGAAGGTCTGGGGCCTTTCTGTGTGGAGTTTGCATGCTCTCCTCATGTTTGTGTACCTTTCCTCCGGTTTCCCCTACAACTTAAAACATGTACAACAGACCAGAATGAATGAGTTGCTGGCGTAGATTGACAGCCTCACTTCCATCAGTCTACCCCAGGGGCAGGGGTAGCTTACCACCACTGAGTATCGCGTAAGTAAATCATGACAACAGAGTGGTGCTTGTAAAGTGCAATACAAGTGTAAGCCATTAAGTGTTAAAGGTGTTGTTCAACTACCACAATGGTGAAAAGGACAGCACAGACACGACAGCATCATTGCTACTGCTGATTTGGGAAATGGCGAACCTGGACTGCACTGATCTTGCACTGGGAAGGCAAAACTCTGGTCTCAGGGCAGAATGTGCTGAAGCTGCAGTCAATTCCAAAACTTCACAATGGAACGGCTGCCGTTACCATTTCACAGGCAGTGCCAGAAAGCATAGATGAGTGGGGCCTGTGCTTTGATACTACACCTAAACGCTGGAAAAAAAGGTGGACATTTTTTTACAGATTAGAAGAGTCTGATCATAGTGATACTAGTGATCCTAGTGGGCCTATCAGGAGACATAAATTCATAATCAAAGGTTGCTAAGTCTGTGAGGATGTAGTCAACGACCTTGACAAAATAAAGAGAAATTCAGGTGGATTGGGAAAGTCCTAAATATAATTTTACTCCTACCAATACTTGTAATACAGCCTATTTACAGCCTCTAGCACAACAGAAGGTTGGTCAGTACATTTCTGACACTTTAGTCTTTTTAGGAACACTCAAACTGTTGACTGTTGAGATTTTAGCCTCTGGCAAGAAAGGTCTTAGAAATACTGTTACACATTTTCTCACTCCGACAGCAGGGGAACTCAAATATCCTAATTTGCCACTGATACAGTGACCTGACATGACAGTTTATTGATCGTGTATTATTTTCTAACAGTTTCCTCACCCTTTATTCTCTCCTAAAGGGCACGACTCTTTGCAGCCTGTGGTTGTTTTATTGACCTTCTTGTGTTATTGTTGACACTTGGACCTCCCTCTTGCTTCCAAAAAGGTCTTCACTGCTGAAAATTAGTTTTGCCTGATCTTTAGCACTCACAAAACCCATTTCCAAACAGTGCCTGAAACTTACTAATAAACCTTATTTAAACATCAAGAATGGATACTTTATAACCTTTATTGCACATAATGACAGCTTTGATGAGCAAATGAGTCAGTCAGGCAGCAGTAAAACAGCTTTTATGGGACGCATTCTGATCCCCAGGCGGTCCAAAATGAAAAGAGCTATCTGTCAGTCAGTGCAATGCTAAAATGCAGTGTAATGGCTCATAATGTACCAAAAAACACACAAAAAGTCCATGAACAAATGTGATTAAGCTGTCATCTGTGATGGGTTGTTCTTGTGTTAAGGACATTTTGCCTTTCACCTCAAGAGTCTTCATGAATGCTAATAACTTAAAGTGCAGGTTGAATACATCCCAGGTCAGGACAATAGAGAGGTAAAGGGAGGATTATGCAAGATTGACATTTTAGAGCTCATCACCATGTTACAATGTTGTTATCTCATCAAAAACATACCTAGAGTTGTGTTTCGAGTAGCTAGCGCATCTTTGAGTAGTTTTTGGACCTTCATTGATGGCTATTCTTAGCAGCGCAGTGGCAGTTCCTAAAATGTTCCCAGATAAAGCTCCTTACCTCTTGATCTCTTGCTTAATCCTATCATTGCAATGTAAAATCACTTGCCATAGCTTCACTATAGTCTCAGGGGCACTAACCCAGTTTTTCCCCCCTCTCTTTTTATTGAAACAGCTGTGCAGCGAAGGGGAGCAAAAGAAGGGGGGACTGGAGAAAATGAGGGGAAGGGAAACTACTTGATATTTTGTTTCATCTGTTTTAGATTAATATTGTATTTTCTAACCAGCATAGTGTAAGTGTAAACATAGTAAATGATAGCGATACTCACTATACACCAGCGGCTTTTAAATACATTGAGAGTAGCTTTTTAGAATAAATATGTGTGGCACCAGTAAGGTAATCCCCTCTATGGAATAATCAGCCTGCTGCTAAAAGATCATTAGTTTGACAAAGCCTGATTAGGAAAGAGGTGAATGTCCTCACTGCTAAAACAACCCAGTACCTTTTTGTCTGTGATGGAAAACTTCTAAACAACTCACAAATTAACTAATAAAGGACAGAAATTGTGGAGCCGAAATTAAAATGCACCGCAGCTGCGCTATGATGGAAGTGTTTGCTTTCCTGTAGGCTGCGTAGTCATTACCATAATAACAGTTTTGTGTAGAGACATGTCTTAAAATTGGCCCCCCATGGATTTGTTTCAGGGAGTGAAAATGACTTTGCAGACAGTAACATGACATTAATTTTCCATGCTTTTCTTCTGTTGATCGAAAATGGAATTGTTTTTGGTGTGCCAATGTGATTGGTATGCATGATTGGCCACTGTGTTTGTAGATAAAAACTTAATGAAGCCAGAGAAATTGGATGTTGCTTGTTACTTTTTTTCCCAAAATTTTCACACGCCACAACAGTGTGTCACCTACGTTGTTGATAGTGTGATGGGAGCATAAATCACTTGTAAAATAGAATTGTTTTTTCCAAAGGGGAGGGTAAAAGGACAAGTATGCCAGTGCTTCTGTGTTTTTAGTAAAGGGACAAATCACTGCAGTGGATAAAAGCCTGTTTTCCAACAGCCAGGAGTTTCTGGCGAGGCTCTTTAGTCGGGGCTCAATGGGTCCAGTTGACCTGTCCCACACGAAGCAAATGCCCTTCACATGTTTTGGATCATCATGTGTTGTCGCCAAAAGAGGCAAAAGTGAAAATCTTGTATAAAACAAGTGCTTCCTGATATGAGCGTTTGCGTCACCACCGCTTAAAGAGGGGGTATTATGCTCTTTTCAGTCACATAGTACCAGTCTATAGCACACTACAATAATGATCCAAACTTATGTTTGTCTGTAAATGCAGTAAATTAAAATAACTGCCTTGAATAAATTTGCTCTCGCAAAATGGCCGTAGCGAACGTCTTGAAATAGGCCTCTGTCTCTTTAAGAAGTCCTGACCCTTTCCGACACGCCCCCCTTCAGCACGCTGTATTGTGCCATCATCACAACTAAACACTGCTACATACATTCTCTCCTTCACATGTTGAAACTACGATCGTTTTAATTTTACTGTTAGAAAGGAGCTACGCTTTATCACTTTGTGAACAATGGCCACCCAGGATATGATTTGATTCTGCGTCTGACTCGGAAAGAGACTTTGGAGACGAACCTTTGAGAGTTCACAGGCTCTGTGTCCACACCAAAGGAGCTCTTGCCTGAAAAATACCTGCTGTTTGGAGGCTATCTAGTCACTCTTTGCTACTGACATACCCTATGGATCTTTAACCATACCCCCATGGTCTACACCAGGATCTCCCCAGGGACATTATCTGTGCAGGTGGACAATTATTCGAGATTACCCCCGTTAGCATGTAACAATCGCCTACAGCTCATTGTTGATGAAAAGTCTGCAAATAACCACAAATGTGTAAAGCCTTACTCATTGTGTGATCATCATAAATGCTGCTTCATGTAGTTGCCTGCTTTATTGACGTTATTAGTGCATAATATGCAGCTTGTTTTCTATGAATCGTTCCGAGCTAGCTGTTAGCGGCTAACTGCTAAGAGCTTGTTCGCTCCGGAAGAAAACCACTCGGCTACGACCCATTGTAGATTAAATGTGAGCAATAAACTTCAAAATCAACAATCCCGCCTCAGTGTGTGATCATTGTTAAACGGTTCATTGTGTAGATGGTGGTTTTACTGACTTTATTCGTGTATATTTCTCGTTTTCACGTGATGACCGGAGCTTGTAATAGCTTGTATATATTAGCTTTCTCCGGAGTGAATGCGATCAGGGCATCATCAAGGCCCAAACGCATTCCCGCGCAGATCCCGTCATGGAAATAAGTTTTCTTGTCACCGGTTTTAATCCTGGATGTTGAGGTAACAGAAACACTGATGTGTGTCTTTGTAAAAGTCTCAGAGCTGCTGTAGCTCCGGTTTACAACACGTGAAGCTAATCCTCCATGATGACTCTGACTGTTTACATCTGCGCTCGACATGCGGGGAGGGGGCTCTGCTGAGCTGAGGAGCAGTGGTTGGTAACTCGGCTGGTGACGAAAGGTCCAGAGGCGTCTCCAGGAGGTGGGGGCGTTCCTAGGAGGACTGAGGCATAGCTACACCTAAAATGGCTGCCGTCTAAGTTTTTAAAGATAACTCAAACATACGTGAATGAGCCAAGGCAACACTCCAGGCATGTGTTCAATGAGGGAATGACATAATAACATGATGTAAAGCTTGAAAGTCGATTTTACATAATACCCCCTCTTTAAAGCTTTACAAACAGAATGCAACGATCCAGGATGTTGAGGCAGAGGATATTAGGGACAGAATTTCAATATCTGATAACTGTGGTATTATTGAGACATTATACTTTCAACACAGGACAAAAAAATACAAATACAAATCAGAACCATTTTGTGATATTTTGCTTCATGTCGTATGGATATTTTAGTGTTGTATCTGCTTGCGATACAGGACATGTTTAAACATAATCGCAATGCACGTTAGCTGTCACACTTTCCGCCAGGCGAAAGATTGGACCCATAATGTCAGCCAGAAAAATTGCCATTGGATTTTCCACCTACATTCTCCAGCCCCACCATATTATGCTTCTTTTTTTTTTTACATTACTAATGCAACTGATACAAATTCTCCGACCAAATGCACACATATTGCGTGTCATAACGTCTCCTGTAAAGAGAGGGCTTTTGATCTGGCTTTGTGTCGATCCGCATTGTGTTCATGTTCTCTCTCGAAGCTCTGCCATTCCACTGTGTGGGTAATAGGATTAACACAAGTATTTAATATCAGGTCTTTGAGCGATGTAATACACGCTAAGACGCTTTAGTGTTTGAAAAAGATGCAGCAATCACCGCACTTCAATCACTCATGAAGCTATTTTCATTACAATCTTAATCGGTCGGTGATTATACTTTATACTATATTTCTCAACCAGTGCCTAAGCAACCTTTCAAGAACAGTGTGCAGCATATGTGGGCAATGGAGTACCTATATCGAGTGCCCAGCTGGCTTGCTGTGCTTGAGGTTAGAGCTGCCAGGAACCAAGAAGGGGTTTTTGACGTCGTGAGGCAAGAGCATGCAGATAATTCGTATTTGTGGATAGATGTTTTGCTGTCATGTGTTATTTGGTTGTTAAATCCGCGTTTTCAATAATTTTCGAAGCAGATTGTGGCATTGATTGGGTTTGCTTTCAATACAGTATCACACTGTTTATGAAGAGGCTCTGAGAGGCCAGACCATTCTTTACTGTTTACATCAGGTAGTTTATCTCTCAACTATTGGCATTGCTATATGTATGAATGGGTGAGTAATGGCGTCAGGTTATTATTTATTTTCTTCCCAGCCGTTGAGTGGGTTATTAACGCTGTAACGCCCACTTTCAAGCCATGACGGAATATTGATTCAAAACTGAAATCAATAAATGAAGGGCGTCATATCTCTGTGCATGGCAATAGAATGAAAGATGGGTATGTGAAGAAAGCTCATAGGTAGTTGGAGGGCTTTAGTAATCCACTGTAGTGAATAGACCCTGTTGTCCTCCGCACAACAGGGTTCCCTTTGTGTTATGCCTAATGTCTCACACTTTTGTCGTCTTATCTCTATATTATCTTATCTTTAAGGCAGGATTTTATCACAAAGAGTCAGACGATTCTGGTTAACCTACGTTTAAAAATCCTCCCATAAACCCTTTCCATAACCAAGATGCCAAAAAAATCCATTTACACGTCCTTCCAACATGGCAGAACACACACAATGCTCCCGCGATCACTATCGAGGGATTTAATAAAAATATGATAATCTCCTGGCCTTGAGGCGCGGGTTTACCTTCCTCCTTGGAACTCTGACTTTGTGCCTTATCTGCGCTGTCCTCCGTTTCAAATAACCACACGCATTCTCCACCTTAGGCCAATGCAAATTCAATATTTGTTGTTACAGACAGCCTTGGAATGGTTTTCTTTAGAAAGGCATATTCCATTATTAACAAGTCTCAAAGTGTAGGGCGAAGAGGCTAAGGGGAAAATGGCCTTTTCGAGTCACAGAGGAAACGTGTTTGCCAAGCCATGCATATCTTAGCTTGTTCATAATAGTCTAATAAAATCAAAAGTAAAATCGATTGAGAGCACAGAACATCAACTTTTTTATTTGAGTGCTTATTTTTCAGCAAGGCTTCAGCAGTCCTCATTTTTATTTGCCCGCCAGGCTATATACTATATTTATAAATGTACTTATAAGGGAGTTCTATTTTAATTAAAGTACGTCTTCGTATGAGCAGTATTTATCATATGGCTACTACTGCACAACGACAATCGAAAATGAATCTTTACAAATGGATAAATCCAACCAAAGAGTCAAGTGCCTGCTCCAAGCCTGGATAAACAATGACGTTGTTTCAGAGAGTGCATCTTAAAACATTTTGCAAAGTAATGCAAAGCGCACTGCTCACTGAGAGATATAGGAACATCATGTAGTTACTAAAATAGCTATCAAAAATGGGCAGTAGGAAAAGGAGTCCGTAACAGAGTGTGTGATGTAATTATTGATTCATTCATATTTGTCAAGCATATTCCTAATTGCTGTTCACATTGTGTCCTAAATGAAGGGTTTCTCACTACTGCTTCTGTCAGAACTCCTTAGTGACTTTTGGCAGCCACACTGCTGCATTGCTGATTGCCTAAGCAGCTCATTTTAATTGATAGACTAATTGTTTACTCTGTTGTATTGTGGCTCTGGGATGCTGGAGGGCAGCGCATGATATGTTACCCGGGCATTTTGATTTGGCGGGAACATCCATCATAATCTCAGTTTCAATAGTTATTTGCAACAGTGCAGATAACTGAACTCTCCTCTTCCATGCCACTGCTGCCCACTACTATATATATTTTGATATGTGCAGTGTGATTTGGGCAGCTCCAACAGCTGCCCCCACGACCCGGCAACGGAAAAGTGGAAGAAAATGGATGGATGGATGTATTTTGATAATAACTACGTTTTGCACCAAGGGTTTAAGCAACATTTTGCTTTTGTATGTGGTAGAGTTGACAATCATGCTATCTAAATGAGAATTGATGTAATGCGTTCACCAGTCTTGTGGAAAACAAATATTGCACCAGCACATGTAGTTAAAGCAGTACTAAGTAACTCTTGCCCCTAGAGGCCATAAGCGCAACTGCAGGTGTCTTAGCAAGTTACGATTTTTTAACTTATTAAATGTCTTGGAGAGTAAATACTACGCTGACAGAAAAGGTGAAGGGAGAGAGGGGTGTTGTACATCCAATTATACAATGGAAATAATTTTTTTCACTCAAACTTGGCTGTGAATACTGTTTAAAGTGGCGCTAGCCCGCAGTTAGCTTTGCCCGTTAGCCTGTTAGCTTCTTCTCCGTGATTCCATTAGTGTGTATTGCTTGCTCCGCCCCGGTTGCAGTCAAGTTGCAAGCATGGTTTTCTGGCCAGAGACACCAGGGGGAGATGAAAGACCCCCAATCATCCCATTAACACTTGTATTACCCCCAGAGGGACTACGGAAAGGATTTATTAAGGTAAACACGTTACTTAGTACTGCTTTAAACCTCTTCAAACGTTCTGCATGAAATTCACATGATCAATATGTCAGCAAAAACACTTTGTAGTTATTCAAAATACATTGTAAAGGGAATATTGATCATCTGAATACAACTGTAAAAAATGTATTTATTAAATTTTTCAGTCTCCCATTTGAAAACTAGTATCCAAGGTAAACTCTGGGCAAATACATGTATAGTAATGTGTACTCACCCATATTGAAATAAACAGCCCTATCGTTTGGATCGCACTCATTGCATGTTGTGGGTTTTCCTCTAGACTGCAGAGAGATCCTTTTGCCGCTGATGACGGATCAGCTGAAGTCTCACCTGGAGAAGAGAGACGAGATGAAGAGAGAGGAGCTGAGCGCGTGCTGCCAACTGCTCAGCGACGTCCTGGAGGTGCTGTACAGGAAAGACGTGGTAAGAGATTACTGCAACTAAACTGCGGTATTTGTTATTTTACACAGGGTGAAAGTGCATTACCATTCATTCATTTGGAAAGCTGTAGTCGAGCTCCCCGTCTCATTAAATCAGAGACATGTTATTTTTACTTGGTTCACATGTTTGAGTTGTGTCTGACATCTCGCTAAATGCTTGAAATAAATGAATATAAATGAAGACACATTAGAAAGACCCTCAAGTTTGAACATTGTGTCGATTCTGCGCAACAACACAGATTCCATGAAGACTTCAGACAAAGAAATATAGTTCGTGACATCCGTTTGAACATCCGTCATTTGCTTTTCAGACCTCATAGTGGATTATTACTTTCCAGCTCTATTTGGATAGTGATTGCGTAAAGCTACAGTCCCGTTTGCACGAGCGCAGTGTTGGTGGACTGAGTCGGAATTGAAATGAGAAAAGCGGGCGTTGGAAACGGTTATGAACATTTCAATCTGCTGTGTGTACTTCAGTGGAGCTGGCCCTGGCCCTCACACACTTCTGCGCACGGAAGATCCAGAGCTGTGGGTTTGATCAGGATCCATGGCACGGCTCCTGATGCCCTCCCTCAGGCCTGACCGCCTCCACCCCCCCCCTAAAAGTTCCCTCTCCCTGCCATCTCCCTCTCTCTCTCTCATTGATCTGTAGCTCTCAGCCTTCGACTCTTGGCTCTGTCAGGGATTATCCAGCTCTACCGCCGGCCGCGCTGCCTTTCACACCACAGCGTCTCCCTGATGATAACGCGCTTTTTCTATTTCACACTAATGGGTGTTGTTAAACTTGCCAATGTAAACACACACGGATGAAAGCCACTACCTTACCATCGAAAATGCAGTATTTTATGAATGGCTGCTGATTTAAAATATCCATCTAACAATGCAAGATTTTATTGATCCGGGTTCTGTGGGGATTTTGCATGTGCTCCCTGTGTCTGCGAAGGCTTCCTCTGGGTGCTCCAGTTTACTTAACATTCAATATCTACCAAGATTTGATCGTTCAGTTCATCTTCTACACCGCCTGACCAAAAAAAAGTGACCTTGATTTTACTGTTAGGATGTGGGTTCCTGCAGTTGGTCAGGTTTAGGCTCAGCAACACTATGTGCCCAAAGAATGAGATCAGCTGACCCATTTCATCAATGGGTCATACTTTTCACACATGGATTGGCCACCACAGAGTCCAGATCTTAACCCCATTGAGAATCTTTGGGATGTTCATAGTGTTAACAAAGCAGGAACATTGTTAGTTTGAGACAGTGAATTATATACTGTTGCATGTTTTGTTTATTTATTGGTTTATTTGGTCGGTACAGTACATGTTAAAGAGGGGGTATTATGCTTTTTTCAATCACATAGCACCAGTCTATAGCATACTACAATGATGACGTAACCTTCTGTTGGTCTGTATATGCAGTGAATTAAAATAACTGCCTTGAATAAAATTGCTCTCTCAAAATGGCTGTACTGAACGTCTTGAAATAGGCCTCTGTCTCTTTAAGAAGCTTTCCGACACGCCCCCTTCAGCACACTGCTGTGGCATCTAAACAACACTACTGTGCGGGGAGGGGGCTCTGCTGAGCTGAGGAGCAGTGGTTGGTGGCTTGGCTGGTGACGAAAGGTCCAGAGGCGTCTCCAGGAGGTGGGGGCGTTCCTAGGAGGACTGAGGCATAGCTACACCTAAAATGGCTGTCATCTAAGTTTTTACTGATTACTCAAAAATATCCGCAACCGGAGGAAACCTACGTAGACACGGGGAGAACATGCAAACTCCACACAGAAAGGCACAGTCTAGGTGGGAATCGAACCCGGGACCTAACCGCTGCGCTGCCGTGCATAATTAATATCAAAAAATAGAAATGCAGGATGACAACTGATTTATAGTTGTTATCTGGACATTCCAAAACGTAAAATGTGCCTGCAGAGAAGAGGTCTACATCAATACAGAATCAAAACCAAAACAGTACAAGTCTAATATATGATTTGTGGTTTTGCTCACAAACTTTTCTGTCGGTAAATATTCTCCATTTAAAAGTCCTCAGGCATCATTGATTTGGTTTGAGTTATCAAAACAAATGCGGTTGTTTATCCCATTGTTATTCAGTACAATCAGCAGAATAATATAATCTGCCCATAATCCTAGCCCGACTACTTATCAACATTTCATACATAGAAGCTATAGTTATCCATAAATATTCTGTTCACAACCATATTCAGTTACAAGCAAACAGTAACCACTATAGAAATCCTTTCATATCTTTAATATTTCACACACTGTACTTTTCTCTTCTGTATACCTAACTCTGGCGTCTCATGTACAAGCTTGTATTTCCACGGCCTCTTCGGGATTCTCGGCAAACTTGCGTCACACTTGATGCTTTGGAAGGCTCGATCTGAAACTCCCTTTGCAGATTCTTCTCCTCTGGGTGATCGTGAACATGCTTTGCTCATCCTTTGCTCACTCTCTCTCTCGTACCGCGGCTGCCCGGGACTGTGCGAATTACTGAAAGGTTGCGTAGCTGCTGCAGAGCTGTAGACTGCTCCGAGGATTCCTACCACAGATGGATGCAGGCGCCCCTTATGCTTCTCACTCTCACTAATGATATCCACTGAAAATCTATCCACTTAGAACTTTATGAAGCCCCACGGTGTTTACTCTCCAAAGCAAAGCAGTCTGCTGCACAAGACGCACCTGTTGCTACATTTGGCACAACCTGCTATGATTTCTCTTCTGAGCGAATGACACAAAAAGTAGTGAAATTGCATTTTAAGATATGTATTTCTAGAATCCGATGAACAGAGGATCTTGCATGTATATGGGCTATGTATGGCTTTTTTGATAATTTCCTATTTGGGGATAGTGGTTGGCAAGAAATCTTACAATTGTATCTTCTAACAATGGAGACCTGCAATCACTCTGGGATGACAAGCCGCCACCCAAATATGACTGTGATTTGTAAACTGCAATGTAAGATATTATTTTCCTCAAAAAATGTTGTTGAATAAGCATTGAATAAGCCAAGCCGAAATAATGATTAAAACAACCCGATAACAGTCATTTTAACAGACTCAAGTAGTGATTACCGTATTTTCCGGACTATAAGTCGCTCCAGACTATAAGTCGCACCAGCCAAAAAATGCAAAATGAAGAAGAAAAAAACATATATACGTCGCTCTTGAGTGTAAGTCGCACCACTACCTGGGCATGGAGACGTAACTGCACCGTTGACAAGCCTCTCCCGGCAGCAAGTTGTTCAAGCACCCATTTGTGAATTCGTTCCTCTAGCTGTGACCATCTAGCTTTTAGTTCAAGATTACCTTTTTTTTTTTTTCCTTCATTGCAGTAAGAGTAACCTCCGCTTTGTCTCGCTCACTCCAAACGTTCTTTCTGCTGCTCGATTACCATTTTTTTTAAATCTTCGGTGGTACAGGAGTAGCAGATACTGGTACACAAGACTAGAGCGCCCACTAGCGGCTGTCAGTGTGAAAATAACAAACATTGTGGGATTATATATTTTGATATATAAGTCGCACCTGAGTATAAGTCGCACCCAAAGCCAAACTATGAAAAAAAGTGTGACTTATAGTCTGGAAAATACGATACACACTTTTTCTGCACATGAATATTAAAAGAAATGTTTTCTGGGAAAGGCTCACGACCCACTGAAAACGGTTCCGCCATCCACTTTTGGGTCCCGACCCACCAGTTGACCCACCACAATACAGTAATCCTCCAGTTTGAATCCACATTGAACCTTGCTCAAGATCTCCCGAAGAGTCCCTGTGAGCTGTTCTGCGGTCGCTCACAGCCATTCATCAAACACACAAACAACCATCGATATTTATATTCATTGATCTTCAGTGAGCTTTAGACCGTTGAAGCAGTGATAAAATATATCTGACTCTTGATTTTACAGCCACGAAAAGCATCCGCCATTGAAAAGCTCAATTCAGACACATTCTGCCTTTTACAGTATATACACTTCTTCCATAGGGTCCGACTCAGTGGCACATGCAGATCGTCATGGAGAAACTTCTGAGGACCGTGAACCAGACTGTCATCTCAATGGGACATGACTCGCCTTTCATTGTAAGTCAACCACATTTTTATTATCCTCAAGCGCTGGGTCGCTATTGTCACTCCAAAGCCATTAGTGCTACCTTCGAGTTGTTCCAGTCATCGGCTATGGCTCGTCTTCATCTTTGTGTTGTTATCGCTAATGCATCATGTTGTTATATATCTTTTTTCCTCTTGCAGTGCCAACTAGCAATTAATTCCCATCAAACACAGTAAATATAACGTGGCAGATGTTTTGCAAAGAAGCCTTCAGCCTTTTTTTTTTTTAATGTGTGCATGTTTATTATTATCAATATGGACAAAGCATTTTGTTTTGCTGATCGCACCGTTTGGTGGAGCAGACAGCACTTAACGGCCTACGACTTTGGAAGTTGAACTCTGGTAATAAGCGTATGTACTTTTTATGTGTGGTTTTATGGAGAAGATTATTTCTCTCCGGGCTCTTGGATAGACAGAATTTACATCCTGCTTAAAGTGAAGCAAGGCGTCTTTATTTAACTTTTCTTCGCAGAGATGAGAGCATTCATGATAAAAAAACAAATTCACTACATTTTTAAGCATGTCTTTTTCACTACCTTTTCAACCAGTGGGTCATGGCAGTGGATTCTGCATTTCATGTGTACAAGAAAGTATTTAAGCACACTCAAAAAGTCTGGATTGCTTTATGATTGCACCTGTAAGTCTGCACATTTTGCCACCGATACATGGACCTACTGGCTTAAATTGCTCTCGTCCTAACCCAACACAAGGACAATTTGATTGGACATTATTGATCTCACAATGAAGAAATTAACCTTTTACATCAGCTCTCAAGAACACTGGGGGGGGGGGCTCAAATAGACCAGAAAATGTGCAATCAAGTAATTGTAACTAGCGGTATCTTAGCAAGCATTCTTTCTTTGATCAAAGGGCCCCTGAGTCAAATGTGGTTCCCAACCTTTGGATTTCCGCAGGTTCTTTGTCTGGATCATCAAAAATATTTTCTACACATGAATGATGATTCAAAAACTGTGCTCTTTATTGCCTGGAATGCTTGAATTTTATGATGGTGCACATGTGTAGGTTTCAAGGAAAAGTATTCAGGACTCACAGTGTATCACTAGAAATAAAAGAACAAAACATCACTGTGCAACTGCTGAATATATCTGGACTTTCTATCAAATTACAGCCTATTTTCTGTGTTTTTACATCCACTCTACTCTTTCTCGTTGTTAAAACAGTTTTTTCCCCACTTTCTTGTCCAGAGGAGTTGTTTTATTGAGCCAAGCTAATCATGTACTTGGGGAGCCCTGGATAGTGTTACAGATCTCCTGTGTTGGATAATGAACCTGACTGACTGTTGCTCTTTTTTCCCCCTTTTCCACATAAATAATATATTTTTTATTTATTTATTTTTTATCTGCTGTGGTTAGGTTTTGTGAGACTTTATAAAAAGCTATTTATATATGCAAATTTCAAATCTGCACCGTCACTTGATTGAAAACCTATTACCATGTGTGCAAACTGAAGAAAATTAGGAATGAGTGCAGTTCATCAGAAGGACTCATGTTGGAGACTGAGGTGGTTTGGACATGTAGAAGAAACAGAACGGACAGAGAAGTAGGTAGAAGGTGCTGGGATTAGTAAACAGGAGACCTAGAGATAGAAAACTAGATTTGTGCATGTAAGTAAATAACTTCTTTACTAGGTGTGAAAGAAATGGATGCAGATGAGTGGATATTTTTTGTCACTTGAGCTGCGATATTATTTACATGTGTTTGACGTCAGTGTTCTGAAAGTCTAAGGTTAAATAGCCTTTCTTTGTGCGTCACTCTATCGCTGCTGCTTTGATCATGTAATGCACTTATGGGACTTGACTACTCTACCTGAAAGGCTATCAGTGCTCCTGGGGCCCTACTTTTGTTCTATTATCCTAAGTGCATCAATTTGAATTGCATCAATAAAAGAAGCTAAAACCTTATTTTCCCCTGACAGAAGAAATGTGCATACACAGTCGGCTGTACTTATACTAGCACCAAACAAGATGGCGTTGTACTCCCTTTTTTTTTAGCTTAATTTTGAATGTTTACTAGTTACACTGCACTAGCTGAGTGTTCAGTCTGGCGTGTATTTGTCACATGTTTAAAACAAGCTATTCATCGACATTTTTGAACCCCCCCCCTCCTCTGTTTAGTGATGAAGCGAGGCTTTGTTCCAAGATGTTATGTGTGCCATGGCCGTCTTGCCTACAGCGTCCCTCTTGACCCGGCTCATGACAGTGAACCTGGCTGCACTGTATTTGACTGCAGTGACATTTCCAAGTAGCTGTTTAACATTTACTGCGTGTCTCGGGACGCCGAGAGACCGAGAGGGCAGCGCTGACACTGTCCTCTGTCTAATAGGAAAGGGAAGCTTTAAAATAAAAATGTTTCAGCTTTCCGAGGTTTTCAGGCTGATAAAAGGACACAATATTTAGCCTGAAAGGTAGAACTCTGCTGTTAAGAGCCCTTGAAAAAATATATTTGCCCTCAATGGGACTTTCCTAGTTATATAAATGGTAAGATTAATCATTTGAATTACAAAGTGCTATTTTTCATTATGCTGAATATTGGACTCTTTCTGCTGCCTCTAATGCAGTATAAAATAATACAGCAACAATGCCTTTGTTTTTGAAACTGAACCTGACAAAAACAAGGTCACACGCTCTTACAATACCTTGTACTGTTTTAACTTCAACATTCTTTTTAAAAAGCTTCCGCGATGTCCCAGTGTTGCAGCAATTTTTCACGAAGATCTTGCATTGATGATGACGAGAGAGTCGGACCACTGTGCAAGGCCTTCTCCAGCACATCCTGATTCTTCACAATGTCATGTCTGGACTCTGCCATGGCCAATCCATGTGTGAAAATGGTCATTCATGCTCCCTGTACCACCGTTTCACAATTTGAGCCCAATTAATCCTGGCGTTCTCATCTTGGAATATACAATATACAATAAAAAAAAAGATCTTCTGATGGATTTTTATTCAGGTAGTCCACATTCTTTGACCTCGTATAATGTTGCTAATCCTGTCTAACTGCTGTAACCCCAGATCAAGATGACTTTCTTTAAGCTTTTGCACAGACAATATGAGGCCTGTATCGATTCCTCCTCTCCAATTTGTTTTTGTGGCACATCGGCATATGTTTGCTAAACCACTGATTCCGTTACAGCTGTAGAATGCCTTTATGCTCGAGTGAGGCTCTTCTCGCTTCGACTCACTATTTCATGATCGATGTTGTTTTGTGATTTTTTTTTTTCTGCCGTGAGACCCAGTTAGAGCTAATGCTGCTCTCATGTCTTTTCCCACTGTTGTTTGGCACCTCTCTGTTTCTACCTTCAGGCAGCATCACAGCCCCACAGCAGCCCATCCCAACCTTTCTTACGAGCGGCAGGAGCCGTGCGTGTACATTTATGCATTACCCCGGACTGTCTCTCTCTCTCTCTCACACGCTCCATCTCCCCCCCTGCACTGTGCTGGACACTGAATATAGATGAGCAGGATCACAGCGCTGGCTCGAAGGGTGACTGCTTTTTGTTGTCACTGCTCAGATTTGCCTGTTAGGGCTACACACAAACACACATACATTAGCGTGTGCTTTGTATGCTGGGCCGGCTCACACCGGCTCCCATTTACATTCGGATTGTTGCTAGAGCATTTTAGCTGTCTGCGCTGAATAGACCGGTTTTCGCCCTTGAACGTTTCCTTGTTTTGCATCACTTTGACGACAATCTGTGCGAATGCATGCCTTTTGTACATATGCAAACTACATTTAGAAGAGAAATGATGAATCAGACTTTCTAAATAAGAGAAATATTATTTTAATTTCAGGGGGAAGATTTTTGAACACACCCAGGGGCTAGAACGTTTCAAAGAATAATTACATTTTATACAAGGAATGAATGCATATCTGAATATGTCTGGAGTGATGTAAATACAGGAGTTTCTAATGGGTAGAGGACACTGTAATACCTAAATAATTATGTACACTTTGGATTCTATTCAATTACGCCTACTGTATGGTGATTAGTATGCAGAGTGCACTCTTTGACTGCGCTCAAGCACAGGTAAATGTGTCCTACACAGAATCTGTTTTAAATCTATTTGCTGTTCACTGTTCACCAAGAGAATGGTTTACTTTGGTGAGCTTAATGGTAGAAACCCAAGCGAAAGATAAAGAAATGTTTGTCTCCACATAAACCCACATAAACCCTAGTCTTCTCACCAATGACCGGTACTACTCTGATTATACTATTCTTTTCTCAAACCCCAGATGCCCCTGGACACAAAGCCATTTTCAGGCCGCCCAGAGAAACAGTGCAGTGTTGACTTGTTGGTGCAAATGAACATTGGACATTTTACACAAATCAATCTACTAAACGTCATATTTTAGTGGCAAACATTTTCCCTCAATCTCTACTGCGTGAATGGACTTTACGCTCTACCGGAAGTGTCATTACAAAGGAAGTGCCGATCTGTGGTAAAAGTGGGCAAAAGTGGGCGGGGCGGAATAAGTTCAATATTCTGTCTGAGTTTCGTCAAGGCAATATTTGCTCAAACTAAACAAGATTAAGAAGAGATCTTAAAGATGGCGTATTATGCTGTTTGCAGGTTTTTGTCACACTTTGTTGGTTAGAAAATGCAATATTGATCTACAACAGCTAGTTTCACTTCCTGGTCCTAGTGAGCTACCATAGGCTCAAAAAAAATATACCACTCGGCCTCTCGTGGCTGTAGTGGAGTTTTTGAGAGTGTTTTCACTCCGCGATGAGAGAATTAAGCTTAGCAAGAGATGGAGAGGTGAGGAAGGCATTTCCTGGATACGTAGAACCTCAGGAGGGGCTTTTTAGAGACTATCACCGCAATACTAAGAATAGTAAAGATCCAAAGCTTACTCAATGATGCACAAGTGGCTCAAAACACAACTTTACTGAGAGAACAACATTGTAACATGGTATAAAGCTCTAAAAACCCATGTAACACGGATTAGCCCAATAATATCAAGAACTACTATACTAGCTGAAGTACCTGCTACACCCACATTTAAGAATCTGCTGAAGCTACATAAAAATGAGTTGTTAAAGTTAACGCTGCGACTTTTGCTTGAAGTTGCCTTGGGCGCCTCGTCTTCTTGCTCTTTAAGTTATTAGTCTGGGACCTTCTGCACCCTGACATTTGCATATAATTATTGTTTATGCATAATGTTTATTACTTCTGTCTGACAGCTCTGAAATGTCATGAATTATCCAGAGATATGTAGGTGCGCCGTTGTAATGCTAATAATACTGGCTTGGTGCGTTCACACCTGTCCTCTTTGGTTCTTCCGTGGCTCATAGAAATGTCAGCTGTGAAGAGTCTAGACTAGAACAAAAATAACTTGGTCCGGGGGCATTGTCGTGTCACTGGCAAGAGTTTGTTAAGCTACGGGTCAAAATACACTTCATCACTGGAAGAAAACTAAAGAGAAGGTGTCGACTATGAATTTCAAGAGGACATGCAAGAAACATGTCTTGGGTGCCTCAGTATTGATATTTTACGCTTTCCAAATTTGAACTTGTGTGTAAAATAAAGAGTGAGAAACTGGGCTGGTCAGGTATTTGAATTGGCCTGGAGCTAACGAGATGCTTGCAAATCCATGGTGCTGTGATGAACACACTTGGAGCGCAGTACTGCTCAGAAGGCCACGGAGTGCTTCAGCAGTAGAAGACACTTACCCAAGTATTCAGGGTATTCAAACTACGAGAATCAAGCAGAATTAAGCAGGTAACCTTTGATGTGGAGGGTATACCATGGCTAAAAACAAAACGACAAAAAAACATTCCATTTTGCTTATGTTTCCTTTAAAGGTCCTATATCATGCAAAATCGACTTTTTGGAGTTTTTAGCCATGTTGTTATGCTATTTCCTTATCAAAAACACCCCAGAGCGGTTTTTGGCTTCTTTCACGCAGTTCTAAGTAATCCTCCTGAATCCTGCTCTCTGAGCAGCTGCTCCGCCCTCTCCTGGTAAACGACTGAGTTGTTCAGTTGTGTCGTCACAAAGGAACGGAAGTGCTCGACGTCTGTAATGTAATGCCTTACGGCCTGATTTTTATTTATAAAACAGCTTTTTCATTATTTTTGTTGTAAGAGAGAAATAAAGAAGGAAAAGGAACTCTCCAACTGTCTGTGCTGTCCCAGGAGCGTAAACAAACGCACCCCCGGAGGATCCGATCAGAAGTTATGTTTTTGAATACGGAGCTCTTTCTAACCTACTCTGGACACCGCCTGTTCTTTTTTCTTACCCAACGATAATGTCACGGATGCACATTTGGCTCTATTAGATCCATGGTTTGACTAGAGAGGAACAGGACTATTCAACCTTCCTAAAGAAGAGTGCACTCGCCAGAAGTTGGAATTTCTTTCTGGGATTCAGCGACTATATCAACCAACCTGATGGATGCTTGGTGAACCTTGGCCAGAATCAAAGTGGATTAACTTTTATGACCAACACGAGTGCCATAAAGTAAACACCTGATGATGGGAGGCCAGGCTGAGCGGTGAGTCAATCAAAACCCGTGTTAGCGTGTGTGTTAGCGTGAGTGTTAGCGTGTGTGTTAGCCATTTATGAAACTGTGTTGCACATGTCAACTCCTTATAACTGCATTATGTGAAGTAACTTCACTTTTTGCAGAGATATTTATATTTATAATACTGCAAATGTGGAATGAGCGGAGAGAGGGGCGGAGTTAACTGAATCGAAGCGTCTTGTCTTCCGGGTTTGAAAAATACCCCTAGAAAATACTAATATTTCTCTCAAAAATGAGTACTCCATAGTGATAGAGGTACAAAATATCATATAAATGCCTATACTTTACTTTGGAATGGCTAAATAGCATGATACAGATCCTTTAAAAGACTGATGATTGTTAAATACTCATATAAATAAATCGGTCTGTTCCTGTTTGCAGCCTATGCTGTATAACTGGCTACATCTGTTGAACGTGCCCTATAGATTTTCTGTCAAAGCTGTCATTATTAGAATTATCCATGAATGGTCAAATTAGTACCACGTTCGTATGAGGAATTGGGAGGTGGTTTGGTTTAGTATAGACATGCTGTGTTACTTCCATCGCTAAATTTCCATTTTGCTTATAAGGTGAAGTAAAAATGTCAAATTACAAAATGAGATTCATGAATATAGCCAGGTTTTTATGTGTGTTTCTATGTGAAAGTAAATTTTTAGAGACCAGTCTGACTCTGGATGTAACACATTTTATTCCATGCTGGAGTTTTTACCATGACGTGGAATTAATCATGAGCTCTGTTTTTGCAGGCAAAGCATAATAGCAAATTCATAAAGTGCATTGTGAATGAAAGGGACATTGTTGTTTACATCCTTTACGCCTTACTGTAGTGGTCATTTGGGCTGCAGTGTTCTGCCTGTTGATGTTTCTGCAGTGGGGAGAGCTGCAGGGGAAGGGAGCCGCTGATATTGATTGACAGTATGGGGCTGAGTCGCTATAGGCGCATGGCCGTGTACTGACCGAACACAAGAGCACCGCTATTTTACTTTTATTCACGACGGGACGCAGTGTTTATCTGAAGCTTTTATTGCACACCTTTTTTTTTATTTTTATTTTTTTTTATCTGTCTTTCCCAACAAATCGTCCTCTCACTGTCAGTTTTGCTATCTCTCTCTCTGCTCTCTCTCGCTTTGCTGCAGTGCTCTTAGGGAGAAAAGCGGCGTAGTGAGATATGGCACTGCATCGTAATGGCCCAAATGCGCGTTTATCAGTCGGACGGATTCCTCCTTTTGTGTCGTCTCAAAGCCACCAAACTTTGACTGAGCGCTTCTTTGTGTAAACCGACCCCATGGCAATTCAGTCGTGCCGCAAACTCGTGCTGGCATGTGTCACCTTCAGAATCTCAGAAAGAATACAAATGCTCGGGCTCGGAAAGATGCTGTGCTGATAGGACAAGCTTAGCGTTTTTGTAGGGGTTAATGAGCGTGGCTGGGAATTGGTACAACTCCATGGAGTCCAGATCTGAACCCCACTGAGAATCTGTGGGATGTGCTGGAGAAGAATTTGCACAATGGTTACACTCTCCCATCATCAATACAAGATCTCGGTGAACGCCACAGTGCATGGGGTGTGGACAATGGCATGTTTTTGAAGATTATATTATACATAAGAGATCAGGTGCCTGTTTACCCCTTACCCGCCCCCACCGTATTCAAGAACATTTTCTCCAGTTCAGCTTTACCCAAATTTAAAAGCTTCTTGACCCGGGAGTTTACAGCCCATAGGCCAGGGAACCGCCTCATTTGAAAGCTAAGACCTGCAAAACTCATCTAAGCTTCTTTCTTGTCTTGTTTACATTGATCTTGTTGTGTTTTTGTCTTCTTTTTCTTGCATTTATGTCACATTCTCATTCCTATGTAGCATTGTTGCCGCATTTCGTGTTTTTTGTGTAATGTAAAGTAGGGCTGAAAAATCGTTATTGTATTTATATCGAGATATGAACATTTAAAATATTAAAATCGAAAAAGCAAGATATAAACGATATAGATTTTCATCAATAAAACTGCACTCTTTTGTATTATGATTTTATTTTTCTGAAAAATGCTTAGTTTTCACCTAAGCCATAGTATCTGGCATGAATATCGAGATATGAAATTTTGTCCATATCGTTCCGCCCTAATGTAAAGCCACAAAAACGTAGGTCGTAGCTTTCAAAATGAGGCGTTACCCTGGCCTATTGGCTGTAAACTCTCCAGTCGAGGCGCTTTTAGATTTGAGTAAAGCTGAACGAGAGAAAATGTGCTTGGTTAACGCCACCCACTGCTGACGCTTATTTGGACATTAGGTTTGCCTGGATCCTTAATTCGCCTGAACTTTACATCGTCTTATTCACTGTTCTGTTTTATTGCCTTAATGTTCGGTGTAGCCCTGTGAGGCAACGCATGTTGTGATATTGGGCTATACAAAACCATTGATTGATTGATTGATTAACGCGGGGGTTAAGAGGTTAAAATATTTTAAAAATGTGAGACATACAGAACACCCAATTAGGTCATTTACTGTATATACTGTATAGGCAAGGCCAGCATTTTTTTTTCTTTCATCCTTTATTTAACCAGAAATGTCCCACTGAGATTATGAATCTCATTTCCAGGGGAATCCTGGCCCTATACCGTGCCACTGAAACGTGTTGAAATTAGTGCTATACTAAAATTGGCAGGTTTGACTCTTTGTCTTTTTACGAAAGTCGTCCCTCCACCAAGCAAACTTCCATGCCCCGCCACAGCGAATGTTGCTGTAATCAAACCACAGGCGGTTCAACAAAATATCAGAGCATGTTACCTTTTTGTGTGGCGTCCTTTTGTGATCAGGCAGTGTAAATGCCTCTCGAGTTTCCATCTCGGAACAAAGAGTATTATCATTTCCAGCTTGTGTGTCACCCAGTGTCATCATACTCGTACAACTTAAATGTGAGAAGAAGCCTCTGAGTATAGAGATGAAATGTCCTCGAGTCCAGTTAACTTTAAAATCCTTTACTACAATTTGTGGATGAGTCAAACGCAGAGGTCAAATTCTCCTATCGGTGCTAATAAAGCGCTAACCTTAACCCCATTTACAATAATAAAGTCTTGTCATTTAAAACATTTCTTTTCATCAGTAACGTAATAATCATGAAAGTTGTGATCGTCGTTGCGACAAATGCACTTCATCGACTCTCACAGGGCACCAGCTCACATTCCCCTGGGCTCTGTGTGTGTGTGTGTGTGTGTCCAAGGCTGTTTTACCTTGTCCTCGCGTCACCTCCGCTCATTTTAGCCCTGTGAATGCACAAACACTCCTCGCTACTGCTGCATCCTTTTAAACCTGAGAGAGGCCAATATCTGCTGCCCCCGTATCAAAAGCCCGTTTCACGAAAGGCACCTATAAAAACTCCTCCACTTTTTGATTTCCGCGTGCTGTATTTGTGTCCCGTGCCGTCTCGCTGAATTAAAAAAAAAAGAAACTCCACTCCGATGTTTTTCCTTTTCATGTGAGGACTTGGTTGTTTGCATAGAGAATTTGTCCTTTTGCCCCTTGTGAACTGTGAGGAGAAGGGAAAGGACTTTATTTAAAAAAAAGTGCATGTGCGGAAGTGAGCCGGATGAAGTGAATGAGCTGTCGAGTTTCAATATCTCTATCTATATTCAGACGATATTTTTGCAATCCTTCACAGAAATGTGTGCAAACTGGCAAAGAAGTTCCAGTTGGTCTGTTGACTTGCTGTATCTGACCTATTATTGTATAGAATTACTAGTACATAAAGATATGAGACATTATTGATTTAACATTAGGGCAGCGCGATATGAACAAAAAATGATGTCACAGTAGGGCTGGGCGATATATCGATATTTAAGATATATCGATATATTTTTTAAT
The DNA here is from genome assembly GCA_007210695.1 of Neogobius melanostomus. Classification (NCBI taxonomy): domain Eukaryota; kingdom Metazoa; phylum Chordata; class Actinopteri; order Gobiiformes; family Gobiidae; genus Neogobius; species Neogobius melanostomus. The sequence continues at coordinate 139,504 of VHKM01000662.1, read as the reverse complement.
GAGATATGGAATTAGACCATATCGCGTATATCGGGATATTTCAAATTCAGATAAGCTACAGTATTAAGTTAACAAAAAGAAACAGGTTTATATATTAATGCTTTCCTCAGAAAAAGATTGACCTATTTTATTTTATAGGTTATTTTTATCCAAGACATTTTTTTTATTTAAATGTGCACCTCAGAGCTTTGTTATACAGTGTTTATGTTTACATTTTATAGAGAGTTTTCAATAAAACTACTCGTATTTGGCTTTGACTTTGACTTAACACTTAATTTCACAGCTGTCACTTTGCGGAAAAAATATCGGGATATATATCGTATATCGATATTCAACCTAAATATATCGGGATATGACTTTTGGTCCATATCGCCCAGGCCTAGGTCACAGTATGAAAAAGAAATATCACAAAAACGATGTATATGGCGGTATAATTTACACCTGAAAAAATACTTTAAAATCAAAGCCTTTAAACAATAGGGCAAATTCATTTAAAGCTATTTTATTCTATGTATTCATCTAAATCTCTACCTTCATCTGGAAGAACACAGAAGATAAGATAAAATACAATATTTGCAACTTCATCTCCATCACAGTGAAATGCTCACCTGCCTCAGGTCAGGAGACTGGGGATAGACCTGTGAGTATTAACGCGTTTGGGACATGTGTTCGCCAGCAACATGAGTCAAATTAATTGTATCCTTCACGTCTCTCCCGATGAGAGACGTGAAGGATACACACACAGGAGGGGAAGAGACAGAGAGGGAGACGAGTTTGTCACTTACGCCTCTTACGCAAGTACTGAAGAAAACGGGTGAGAAGGACATTATTAGCCTTTACGCGTTTGTATCGTGGTTTTCTTCACCGTGTTGTTAGTTAGCGCCAGGCTAAAAGTTAGCAAAGTTAGCTAGCTAGCAAGGCAGTGCTACAACTTGTCCTGAGCCCTTTCCTCGCAAATATGAGCGACTCAAGTGACAAACTTAATTCATATGATTAGATTCTTAATCTCTGTAATCGCTCCACGCGGCCATGTTGTTTTGACTGTGTTACGCAGCGGAGGGGGCGGCTGGCTCGCACCCCGCTATGGTAACCCGCAAGGACAACGCGACAAGTCCGAAAAAACTGTGGTGAAAAAAAAAAAAAATGAAATATCCGGTATCCTATTTTTGCATATCGTCCAGACAACAATTTTGATATTATCGTCTAAACAATATATCTCCCACCTCTACTGCGCCAAATTGCTTGTGGCGTGGTTTTGCGATTTCAATGTGAATGGCATTGGGGTTTCACCGTCTTCCTCAAAAGGAATGTGCATCCATACATACATACATCCATCCATCCATCCATTTTGCTTTTATTGCTGCGTTTTCAGTGTTTCCCACAGGTTTGAAGGCAATGTGTGGTGGTCGGACGGGGGGGTGTATGGGTGTTGTCACGGTCGGGAGGCCTTTAGTGAATTTCACCAGCCGTCTTCTCTGCACCAAATAGACACAGCTTCCACACAGCTTGATATGGGGCACTGTCCCTTGCGCACCGACTATATTTAAAAAAAAAAAAAAGGCTCTTTGATGCTTTTTTGTTTGTTTAAGAAAATACCCTCTGAATTGACTTTATTTTAACGAAAATGTCACTATTTCACACAATATAACATCGATATTTCCCTCTATGGAGTTTGTTATCACAAAAAAACAATCACACGGCCCGATTAAGCTTCTGTTGCTTCATTCACGTAACTTTTCCTCTGCCCCTCTCTCTCCCTCGCGCATGAGGGTAGAAAAAACACAAGTGAAAGAGGTGTTTTTGCTTCAACGCGATCTCCTCTGTAACCGTGTTTATTATTTCATTAGGACTTTTATTTCTCAAACTTGTTGCCTTATGCTCACTTTGAGCTCCTCGTGGGGCTGCAGCAGCAGCGGTGGAGATGTCCGGGGCGGACTGAGGAGGAGGCGGTGTGCGGTGATGTCTCTGCCGCTCTGAGGCGGCCCAAAGCGGAGTGGAGCTGAGTTAACAGGTGGAAGATGTGAGTGACGGGGCTCCTGTAGCCGCCTCGTCACTCACGGACCCCGCCCGCCTTTTTCTCTCCTATGGCCCAGGAGAGTGCTGGCGCTGGGAGCGTTCGGGTGCGCCGAAACCGTTTCCCCGCAGGCCGCGCTCACGTCCCTAAGAGGAAAAAAAAAATACTTCTCCGCGAACCCGTTCATATCGTTCACTGTAAAGACTCGTTCAAAAGAGCTGGATCCTTCACGACCGACACATCACTAATTGGCGCCCCGTCCTTTCGGCGCCCCTATGCAAGGCATATATTGCGTATGCCCTTTTTGCGCCACACAATGGCTGCCGCATTTTAAACCCCCCTCCCCGCAGTCAAATTAACTGCTGCGGCGGTTCTATATGATGCGTGTTTTAAATAGCGTTTAAAGAAAAAAAAAAACAACGAAACGAAAAAAAATAAAATACGAAACGCAATATGTGGCGGGCAGTGGTCTCACAGGCACCCGCCACCTGAACAAAGGCAAAATGCAGGGCAGCTGCGAAATCAAGGAGGGTGACCTCATCACGTCGCTGTCGTCCTGATACAAGGTGTCTGATATAGGGTGACACAGATTCTTGGAGAAGGCGCCTATGGCAAGGTTAACCTATGCAAAAAGCCGCCAACAACGACATGGTAGCGTTAAAGGTGCTCAAAGGTCTTCATGATGACGATGTTAGACAACGTGAAGCAAGAATTCTCTATTATATAATATTACAGGAGGGAGGATCTTCGCACCGGTATGTGGATTCATTCCAGTATCAAGGACATCACTGTCATGAGTTTGAAAAGCTGGATATTGATTTAAACACATTTCTCGACAGCCACCCTCATAAGACCCTCCTGCTTCCACACATCAGATCCATCATTGCCCAGATGGCAAGAGCGTTGTTCTTTCTTAAGACTAAAGGCATCATATATTGTGATTTAAAGCCTGCTAATATTATGATGGTGGACCATGTACAACGTCCACTCCACATCAAGCTCATAGACTTTGGGCTAGCTCGTCCAGTAGAACAGGTGGAGCGCGGTGTCTTAGTGCAGACCCTGTATTACAGAGCTCCAGAGGTACAGGTTGGAAGCCCATTCACAGAGGCCATAGACATCTGGTCTGTTGGATGCATTGCTGCTGAGATGTTTCTGGGACACCTTCTTTGCACGCGATGCATTCGATCTCATAAGACATGTAATTAGAATAGTGGGACAACTCCCTCAGCATGTCTTGGACTCAGGGATACACACACGTGTTGTCTTCAATCGCAACTCTGGCAAACATCAATGGATTTACACAAGGATACTTTTGCAGCCAACATATCCGCTGAGGATTTCAAGTTTGGACGATATTTTCAAGAGTCATCCAAAAGAACAGTCGCCAGCAGAGGACCATGACCGTGAACATGCTAGACGTGGATCCAGCCGGTACACACCTGAAGACATCCTCAATCACCCCTTCATCACCCCTTGTACTATTCCGAATGTCAAAATATTATGAACGAAGTTTCATATTCTCCCAATGACGAAGAGCAGCCATCTACCTCCTCCGCAACCGTTCAGGTGTGTGAGGCCACTGAAGCCACACAAGGCCAAAAATCCCCACGCAGGGGAGACGAGCCCTTCACCTGCGCGAGGCTGCAGAAGCCAATCAAAGAGAAGAGGACGAAGGAACACAGCGGGTGAAGAAAGATGATACCTGCAAAGAGAGGCCGAAACAGGAGAACACAACCCAACAGAGCAGAGGGAAGACAAGCCTGCCACCACCAGGAGACAGAGCATCTCCAGAAGAAGAACAGGCATCCACCTCCTCCGCAACTATTCAGGTGCGTCAGGCTGCCAGTCAAAAATCCTCGTGCAAAAGAAGCAGAGAAGAGATGCAGCGCAGGAACTAGAGTCACATGACCAGGCTACTGCCAATAAACACTTAGCATTCACTTGCTCTTGTCTTGTCTGTCTTTTCTCAAAACTATACATCCCCTTTTTGTGTATGTCTCGATACGAAAAAAAAAGCACAATCACATCCTTTTCAAATGTTAATAAGAAAATAAGTATAATTTATTCATTCTTTACTCCAAAGTTATTTCAAGGAGACATTTATAGCCGTGGTTAGAAAGTAGATCGTAAAGTCCAATACATAGTTTGTCTGTCAAGCTAATTTTCTTTTTTTTTAAATAATATTATGAAAGTCTTCTTCATATCTGTCGCGGTTGGGATTTCCAAGTGTAATTGTCAAAATCTTGTGAGAAAATGCATCCTGAACAGTGTTAGTTGTGCTTTGTGGCTTACTTCCGCTAAACCTCACCGGGAGGTTGAGGCAAAAAAGCAAAAAACAAAACAAAAAAGTATGTCCCATTGGAATAGAAATGTGACAGTCATTGAATAATTAGCTTTAAATAGGACTCTAGAAGAAGCTAGAAAAATATATGCAAATAGATTGAAATCAAGTTCGTCTTTGCACCTTGCTGATCTTCCTGCGCGTCACCCGGGTGTGGTTTCACAGCCTGTTTGCTGAAATTAATTTGAAAAGAAAAAAATCCCTCCACGCCGAGTTCGTATTAAAACATCCTACCATAAGTCCAATGCACTCCGGTCCATAAAAAGCCATGGCGATGCAAGATAAATGATAAAATATTGACGACACACAAATGCATAAATCCAGTAAAGTGGCGGAGAAGGTGCAGGAGGAGGGGGGCGGTGATGGTCGGCTGGGTGAGGACAGTCAGAGGAACCAGAGTCTCCAGCGCGCGTGCTTCTTGGACTCGTGTTTGGACTTGCGCTTGGGGGTGGAGGAGTAGGCCGTGTCCTGGGTGTAAGGCAGAGCCGGGAGGTGGGACTCCTCGGTGGGACACAGGCGCTTCATCAACGGCTGCAGCTTGTCCTCCTGCAGCTTGAAGTCCAGCTCCACACTGAGAAAAGAAAAAAAAGAAAAGAAAAAAAACGACAGAAGAAAACTGTTTTAATGTCACATTCCTTAAGGTCAGACACTGCAGGTGAATACATATTTTGGAGATATCAATTTGAAACTTGGCTGTAGATTATTTACATAAAATGGGAATGAAGTGTTACAAGTTTTATGGGCCAGGTGGGAATTGCAAACTCCTTTCTGTGTGGAGTTTGCATGTTCATGTGTCTGCGTAGGTTTCCTCTGGGTACTCCGGTTTCCCCTACCACTAAAAACATATACAATAGGCCTGTATGAATGATGTGTGTGCGTGAATGCATGATGGTGGTGCAGATGTGTGCAGTCGCTTCTGTCAGTCTCCTCCAGGGGAAACTGCAGAAGAAGAATGTATAATGGTCTCATGTAAAGCACTTTGTGACCATGTCTGTGAAAGGCACTCTTCAAATAAAGTTCTGCTTCTTATGTTTCTATACAGAAACAAGACCATTTTATACATAGAAATTGACCAAACTGCCTATATTTCAGCAATAAAATCTAAATAATGGATAAGGCCAAGTTTAAATGTATGTTTTTATTTTGTTGATGTACAGTATAAGTTATAAAGGTTTCAGAAGGAATTTGGGGGAATTTTGTTATTTTTTTTGAATGGAATACATAATCTGTAAACATCAAATTTCACCTTGTTTTTTGCAGTTCCAAGATCAATAAAAAATATTAAGTCAAATCGGTGATGTTGATGTAGGAAAAAACGGGCCCTAAAGGTTTGTAACGCCTATGCATGTTGGAAAAAAAACCCCCAAAAACTAAACTTATCATATTTCTGACAAAATGTTCGACAGTGTTGGTGATTTTCTGTGTTCTGCTCCTTTGATACTTACATTTTTGGCATTACCTACTTTCTCATCGTTATTGGTATGACTTGCATGTTTAGAGAAAAAACAGCACCGTGCCTATCGGCACCGGTTGCCTTTTAAATATAAATAGACCACAGAAGCCACAGTCGAGGGATTTCCTGCTGTGCACTTGTTGCTATGAAGATGTAGTAGGAAATGACCATATATTGATTACAGCGTCATCTCAGTCACCTTTCGCGCTAAGAATACCAGACTTGTCAATATTTGTGAATGGATACGCGTGGGAAACCGGCGCAGTTTTGGTTATTACGGGAAATCTCCGGCTTGCTAGGACAAAGGGTTGGTTTTGTCTCTTTTTAAACACTTGACAGTAAAAGTAAGATGTTAGGAGAGGAAAGTATGACCACTGGGTGAAAAAGCACTTTACTAGATTATAGGTAGAGGTCACTGTGAAGTCAGTCAAACAAGCTCTCAAAGTCGTCATTTATATTCACATTCGCATGTTGAGAAGTAACATTTCTTTCTATAAAATGAAATAAAATGTCAAATCTGTAAAGTGGCTTTATTCATTCTCCACGTGGCTTTATTCTCAAGCACAAAAGAAGCATCTCTCTTAAAAGCGACGCTCCTTTGAGACTTGGGTTTTCTTCAGTCATAAAATACTTCAGACTTGACAGCGATACAACCCTTTGAAACCCAGATAGTAAATGCCACAAACAATGGAATAATAAAATGGCACTCTTTAAGATGCAAGTTGTGCATAACACTATATAACCTCCACGATCGATTCGTCATAAAACCCTCCCGACTGTTCAAAGCTGAAAAATGAAATAAAGCCCTCTTGTCAAAAGCCCAGACTACCGTTTAATATCATGATTCGTTCTCTCGCCAACGTTTTGACACGGCTCACTTTGTACTCGACGTCGGAAAGTACCAGGTTGCCCCTCGCTCCCCCCCTGGGCTCTCTTTTAATCCTGACATGTTTTGACTGCCACATGACCCTCGAAACCAAATTAAGCAGCTACGCCATGGCCCGGACCCACTTGACCCCTGCTACCGGCATCTGTCACAGTGCACTGCTCCGCTCCGGCAAAGTGACCTAGTTTCCCCCCCCACCCCCCGCCCCTCTATCTATTCCGCCTTGTTCCTGCGCTGCAAAAACCACCCCGAATTCCGACCCAATCGCTCACCGTTGTTGTTGTTGCGTCTTTTGAAGTCGATTCTGGGCAAATGTGCCATTGCAATTTGTCTGACAGGTATCGCAGGGAGAATTAGGCTTGCTATAGCTTTTCATAACCTAGATTCCATTCACTTGAGAGAATTTGAACGAGCTAAAGAGCATTAACATTTAAAAGAAGCATATACACAGTGCGCTTCATTAAATAAATTCTACATCAGGACCGAAACAAGGCTTAAACGGAACTCGAGTAAGACAATTATGACCAAAATGTGTGCCTACAGTGAGAGGAAAAAGTGAGGAATTTCTTGCATTTCTGCCTAAATTGCTTATAAAGTGTGGTCTGATCTTTATTAAAGTAAAAAGAATGTGTGAACAGTGTCTTGTTAAACTCTTAAACTAATACCACCCAAACATTTACATTTTATCATATTTTTATTGGCCATAACATGGAAACATTCCCAGGACAGCGTGGAATAAGTGAGTACACCCCCTGAATCTCACTGAACTGCAGCAGTTTTGTAAAAAGGAATGGTCCAAGATTCATTCTGATCGTCTAATCTGCAGCTTGTGTTTGGCAGCAATAACTTTATCCAGATGTTTCCGGTAGTTGAAGGTTAGCCGTTTCGCAGTTCAGCAAAATTCAGGGGGTGTCAAGAGGTTCCGCTAGACTTTTTGTCGGCCACTCACAAGAATTACTGGCCATTAAAAAATATATACAATAACATCAATAAGAATAACAATCTACATTTAGACAGAGTGTTACACGAGTGCTTTAGTGGGGCCAAAAACATGGCTATTTCTAATGAAAGAATGACGGGAGAAAAATGCAACAGCAGCTTAAATCCAAACATAAAGTTGTGCACGTGGAGACGATGGAGAACGACAGGTGTCACGCGTACGTTCCCCACTCATCTGCACTGTAACTCAGATAGAAGGTAAACCCTAACGCTGTCCAGATCTGACCGCATCAGCGAGGGCTGGGCTGTAGATGCCCTTCCGCGCTGTAATGAGGCTTCAGGTGTAAAATTAGCCAGTAAGTCTCTCACCGCTGAAATATTACGGAGGGGCAAATCGACAGCACTAAAGTCATCAAAAGTCCGTCTTGAGCATGTCAACACTGACCCAGCTCTGCCGCACTCTGAGCGGCTCCGAACTCCGGTAACTAAGCACTTAACTTAACACACTTTTATAAAAGTAAATGTACCTATAGTTGACAGTTTTCTTGGAAAATGTGACGAAGCACGACGAGAAAAGCCTTTAGTTTCCAGCGTGATGATTGCGCTTCAACTGCACTTTGTAAAATGGACTAAAAGCGTAAATCAGAAACTTTTTTTGATAGAAATATTGAACCTTTTTTAATATTTAGGGCTGTCTCAAAAACACTTTGTTAGTCACTGACTTAGGTGACATGTAGTATTTAATATATGTTTCTATATTCTCTCTATTTTTTACTGTCGGCCAATTTGGCCGATGGAAATTATTTTTACCGACCATTTGCTTTTCAAACCGGCCAAAAGCCAGCTCCAGCCGGCTAACAGAAACCCTGGGGAGTGTACTCACTAATTCCACGCTGACCTGGGAATGTTTTGTCACTTTATGACCAATTTAGGAAGAAATGTAAGAAATTGCAAACGGTGTAGTAATTTTTCCTCCCACTGTATATTCTAAATTTTACCACGGGTCTTAGTAGTAGACTGTGTGACCAAAAAAGAGACTTTGCCACATGATGTGGCTTATATTGAGATAAAGATTTCAAGGAAGAAGTAAGACGACTTCATCACGACGGGATGTGGTGTTTGCTCAAGACATCATCTGAATAACTGCAGTCTTTGTGATTTACTATCTGTGAACATTTACATTTTTATCGGATCGCCGCTATTCTTTCAGCGCTAATCGCAACCCATTTTCCAAACTGAACAAGGATTTTAGGACACTTTTCCAGTCGTCTGCATAACAGGGTGGATTATTCTAGACTAGCATGCTTGTAATCCCACGCCCGCGCACATCTGACAGCTATAGTTTAAGAGAAATTCAGATTAAGTTTAGAGTGCTTAATCTCCTCAGGCTTGTGTAATGGCTTCGGTATCATAATAAAGGTGACGGTAATCAAGTCAGTGAGCGGATGCTGCCGCAGATACCCTGCATTTATCTGTCCACAAAAAACACTGCACTCTTCATGGGGCGACTGATTTCAGTTTATGGACACGGCAATGCAGATGTGAATGGAAACCACAATTTTGTATTCATGAAATACTGTATGTGTTAGTCTCCCATGAACTCATGTTAGGTTACGGAAAATCACTTATATTACTGTGCGCTGCTAAAACATTGTGCCACAAACTGATGGATAAAATACAAGCCTATGAAATACAAAATCAGTTACACAGAGGAGTTAAAACATGAATTGGGAAAGTCTAAAAGAAGAATTAGGACTAGCTTCGCTTTGGGCTCATTGACTGGGGGTGTGGACCTCCGATATTATTAGATTGGACTGTATTAAAATAGAGTGGGCAATTTGCTACAACAGGATTGAAGGGAGGATCCATGCCACGCAACTCTGTCAATAAAGTAAATGAAGATGCTTTGGGTAGCATCAGGCTAAACAACAGACTAGTGGTTCTCAATTGTCCCAGATAAACGTATCGCACGTTGCAGATTGTGGTGGACAATGAGATCTTTGTAGGGCTAGACAATATGGCAAAAACATAATCCCAATCTCCCAATTTCTCATATTGATAGATTTTGATTTTAATGTGTTCATAATAAAACAAATGTCGTTGATTCATGGACTCAGACACACCTATTACACAAACCTCAGCTCAAACAAAATCAAATGCTTTCCTGCAGTGTCATTTATCCTGTCACTTGCCGTCCCACCGATCATGGGGCTAGGGTTAGGGTTAGAGTCAAGGATTAGGGTTAGGAATGGCACATGTGATGCAAGTTATCGATTTCAATGGAACTGCGATATATTGCCCAGCCCTAGATCTTTGCGTCTGCATTTTGTTCCGAGTAAAGAATATCGTTACTGCATTTAACAGATGCACGGGCAACAACAGAAAACCCCCAAGTCACATAAAACTTCCAATCAGTGTTTGCCATTTTTCAAGTTTACTTTGCCCTTTCAAAAGTTTGCTGAAATCTCCACCTCAGCTCCACTCTGCCGCTGCGTTATTTTTTCCCCCCCTCCAGCTCTTGAGGCAACAACATCGGACCAGTTAACATGTCGCTGTAAAACTAGACAGCTTTAATGGCTCGCGCCGAAGTCTTGAGACATTTATTTGAACAGAACAGACATAAATGTGGCAAAGTGACAGCGAGTTGGAGTAGACGACAGGGGCGCGCGAACACAACACTCAGCGTTTTATTTATTTAATTATTTTTAGTTTGACTCAGGCTTTTTACGCTGGGGCCCGGAACACTGCAGCTATTTGCAATAAATCACAGCCTCCGGGTCGTTAATTACAATGATGTAAGCGCTCGCGTTTGGGCAAACAGTTTGGGAAGCCCGTCGCTGATGTGTGCAGCGTTGTGTATAGTAGTTTGTTGATTCACGTTTAATCCCAAAATCGCCAGCTTTAATTTAACAATGTCTTTACGTCCTACACAACCTTTAGGTACAATATATATGCATCTAGGCAGAAATGACCTTTTCTTTTACATGTTGTGTTTACATCAACTCACACATCTTCAGTGGTGTTCTGTGGTGTTTAAAGGGACTTAAAGCAGAACTAAGTAACTTGTTTGCCTTAATAAATCCTTTTTGTAGTCCCTCTGGGGGTTATACTAGTGTTAATGGGATGATCGGGGGGTCTTTCATCTACCCCGGTGTCTCTGGCCAGAAAACCACAATTGCAACTTTTCTGCCTCCGACCTGGAGCACCAATACACACTAATGCAATCACGAATTAGAATTTAACAGGCTAACGGGCAAAGCTAACTGTGGGCTAGCCCCTCTTTAGCAGTATTTACAGCCAAGTTTGTGTGAAAAAAATATCTCCATTATGTAATTGGGTTGTGGCACAAGGTACAATATCCCTCTCTCCCTTTGCCTTTTCTCTCAGCGTAGTATTTACTCTCACCGACAATTAAGTAAAACAAAAGCAACATGATACGACACCTACAGTGGCGCTTATGGCCTCTAGGGGCATAAGCGCCACTGGTTAGTTCTGCTTAAAATGCTGGGAAATGTTTATTTCCCAACTTTAGTTTTTCTCCTGTGTTTAGGCATGCACAAAATCAACTCAAAATCACCAAAACACGTATTTCTGAAGTGGAGAATTGGTGGTGGTTTAATTTCTTAAAGCTGGGGTACCTGATTTTTTTTATTTTTAAACTGAAATGTTTGAAACTTAATCCCCCCCCCCCCCCCCCAAAAACAAAACAAAATTAAAAATAAAATTAAAATGTGATCAGCTCATCTCTGAAACCCACTTAAAAGGTCTTTTTAATGAAATATGTATCACAGTCCCAGTTATCGCTACAGAGCTGTCCCAGGGCCGCGCCGCTCTGAATGCAGCTTTTCTGCCTAGAGCCAAAAGTGAACGGAGTTGGCATTTCGCTGTCCCCTGACCGCGCTTTCCCCTGACCACGCTTCCCCCTTTGAGTTGGTCTCGGGCTCAGAACAAATTGAAGAAGGCACTATGGACCTTGTCAGTCTTTAACCTCCATTCTCCTGGCTTTTGCTTTGTCGGGCCATGTTTGCCTCCAGTTATAGTCTTCCAAAAGAGTGGAAAATCCAACCCAAAATAGCAATGTTATGTAAGGTTTCTCTCCTCTTTTTGTCACATGTGGTGAAAGTGTGGCATCCTGCTAAATTTGCTTCCATTGCTGTGCAAAAGACAGGCGGGATTTGCATGAACGAAAGTTGAGAGAAAGTTAACATTTTGAAAGAATACCATAGTCCACGAATAGACCTGGGTCCTCACTCATGTTGCGGTCTGTCAGGCCTCTATGCATTATTTTATTTAAGTAATTTTTGGAGTGTCAAACAACTAATACCAGTGTAGAATTTACACCCATTTAGCTTCTGTTGTCAGGTTGTTCCTTCATACCTTCTTTAAAGAGGGGGTATTATGCTTTTTTCAATCACATAGCACCAGTCTATAGCATACTACAATGATGACGTAACCTTCTGTTGGTCTGTATATGCAGTAAATTAAAATAACTGCCTTGAATAAAATTGCTCTCTCAAAATGGCTGTACTGAACGTCTTGAAATAGGCCTCTGTCTCTTTAAGAAGCTTTCCGACACGCCCCCTTCAGCACACTGCTGTGGCATCTAAACAACACGACTGTGCGGGGAGGGGGCTCTGCTGAGCTGGGGAGCAGTGGTTGGTGGCTTGGCTGGTGACGAAAGGTCCAGAGGCGTCTCCAGGAGGTGGGGGCGTTCCTAGGAGGACTGAGGCATAGCTACACCTAAAATGGCTGCCGTCTAAGTTTTTACTGATTACTCAAAAATATGTGAATGAGCCAAGGCAACACTCCAGGCATGTGTTTAATGAGGGAATGACATAATAACATGATATAAAGCTTGAAAAAGTCGATTTTACATACATAATACCCCCCTTTAACAGTTATGCAAAGTTTACTTCTAATGTGCTCTTGTCCATTTAAAGATGTGAAATGATGGATATCCCAAAATAAGTGTCAAAAGTTACTAATTTACTTAAAAGAAGTTAAAATGTGTTGAAGTTAACCCACACCAAGCTTCTACTTCTTTTCTCGGTGACCACAATCTTCTCAAAACACCTCTTATCCTGCCTTAATGCCACCTCTTCATGCCCGAGCACATCCATCGCTCCACCTTCCCTTTCACAGCTTCTGCCGCCCTCAAGGATCCTAATCTCAGTATCCTTGCCACCTACCCTCCGCGCCTCCTCCTCGCACGTTCCCACCTTGCCCTTTTTTTTGTTGTTGCTGGTTCTTATTGTTCTCGCCGGCGTGAAAGTGTCCTCTCCTGTCCTATACTGGCGATCACTTCTGTAGCTATGGAAACCGGCGTGCCTCCCTGTTAGAAAACCTCATTATGCCCTGTGCACAAAAAAGAGATATCTTCCCCCGGTAGAGTCGTGCTGCAGGACAGAAAACTGCCTGCTCGCTCATTTCCATACGTTATGATGTAATTGGCTCTGGGGCTTTGCCAATGTTTAATTCTTTCACAACAGATTTGAGATTCTTTTTAAATACCCATACTTTTGTGTACAATTAGTCAGTTTGTTAAGAGTTGATACCTTAGCTTTGATATTTTAGACATAGGGCTGGTCAGGATTTCAAATTTGCATCAAACAATAGTGGGAATGACACATCATCAAACAGTGAGGGAGCAGATGCTTCGCACATCTTTTTTCAAACAGCAGGTGCGTTACAGAGGTCGTGCGTAATGTTCATAAAAATTAAATGAAAAGAATCTCCCACACACTGTCTATCCTGCTTAAAGTGAGATTTATTTACAGGTGCAAGGTTTCGGCTTGACAATCTCACTTTTTCCATGTAGACAGTGTGCCGGAGAGTTTCTTTTTTAAGGTAAACATTGTAAAATAGTATAGAAAAAAATTACATATACCTAACGGCATGCTACCAAATCGAAGGCACTGTGATGAACACATTTTGAGCGAAGAAGTGCGTAGAACGGGTCTGGTAATTGATTTTAGGCTTTAAACATGTGGACAGTTTCACATTTCTCCATGAAGCAGCAAAATCCAGGAACAACCACAGTTAACAGGATGGGGACATTGATGAAACATGGTTAAATGCTCAAAAAAGTCAATTTTCATGATCTGCCTTCTTTATTGTTAATGGTTATCAATATATTCGAGCAAACCATCCAAGCAAATAGCAACACTTTTAGAACAAGGGGAAAAAAACCTTAAAGCAGTACTAAGTAACTCTTGCCCCTAGAGGCCATAAGCGCCACTGCAGGTGTCGTAGCATGTTGCGTTTTTTTTAACGTATTAATTGTCCGTGAGAGTAAATACTACACTGACAGAAAAGACAAAGGGAGAGAGGGATATTGTACATCCAATTACACAATGGAGATAATTTTTTTCACTCAAACTTGGCTGTAAATACTGTTCAAAGTGGCGCTAGCCCGCAGTTAGCTTTGCCCGTTAGCCTGTTAGCTTCTTCTTCGTGATTCCATTAGTGTGTATTGGTTGCTCCGCCCCGGTGGCAGTCAAGTTGCAAGCATGGTTTTCTGGCCAGAGACACCAGGGGGAGATGAAAGACCTCCAATCATCCCATTAACACTTGTATTACCCCAGAGGGACTACGAAAAGGATTTATTTAGGTAAACAAATTACTTAGTACTGCTTTAATGTATCAGTCTTTACATGAATACGCTCAGCTGTAAATGTAGACCACTACCAAGGCACTATTTTGCAAAACAAATACAGTGAGAAGTGACAATCTATCCGCAGATCTTGTACCGATGATGTGTTGGACTCCTAAATAAACCTAAAACACATTTCTTGTCCCAATGCTTTGCGAGGCCGATGGCAGTAGCCTAGAAATGTCCAGGAATCTCTGCTGAAGAACTGGGTGATGCAAAATAATCAGGAATGTTAGCAGCGTTCCCTACAGCGTTCCCTATACTTTCATGTTTTTCTCCCCCTCACCCCTCGCTGCCATTCATTTGTCATACAACCAGATCGGCCTAATCATCTCTGCTTCCTCATTTTGATTAAATGTGCCACTGTTGGCTTAATAATACATGCGCTGCGGTGGGAAATATTGCCATCTCGTCGTGAACAATGATATTTCTCTTGTGGGGACCTCCCTCGATCGACTTTCTTAATCACAGCCACTTAAATCTATCTGTGTGTTTGATCGGCACATTAGCTTGCCTAAACGCATCGCGGGGAAAATGAGATTACTGCGTTTCTGCATGAAGACTTAATGCTCTTGAAATAAATGGGGGATGCATTTCAAATCCCCGGCTTTGCACCGCACCATCCTGTCTGTCTCACTCTGTTCCCTTCCAGCGTTTCAGCTCCAAATCTTTTTATTATTTTTTCTGTTTTTTCTTTTCTTTTTTTCATTTTCTCTCTCTCTCTCGCCGCTCTCTCGCTCTCCTCCTCCTTTCTCCCACATTACATCACCTGGCACAGGCACGATGAACTGCAATAATCTCTTTGAGTTCTTATTCTGTCTCAATGTCACGCACCATGTACAAAGTGTCACATTCCCAAAGTTCATTTCCCGCATACGCAGCAAGATAACACTTTTCGCAGAGAGGAGAATAGAAGGGGAGAAGACGGAAACAGTTGCTGAGATTGAAAAAGGCTGAAATGATTTTGCATAGTTCACGATCAAAGTGCTATCGAAGAGGATTCCTCTTTGTGACAATGCAGCAGACTTCTTGGTCTGCCAAACAATGTGATGGGATTGGGCATTTGACCCTGTTTTATACATCTCTAGCAAGTTCTTGTTTTGCCTGTTCCAAGCTTGGGTAAGAAGTTGCATTACATAAACAATGACTATGACATGTCACGATTACCTGCCCATTTTGAGATTTAAGTTGCATCTTTTATCACGTGGAAATGGTGATATGTATCAAATGTTGTAATTATTATTGTGAGTAAAAAAATCAAGTTGGATCTTGTCAAGGATTTTGTGATATTATCATATGTATTACATTGGTATTGTTGCTAAATTAATTTGTGTTGTTTGAAATGTTAACTTCTTAAACCTTGAGTTGATGTTGGAGGCCGAATGTCAAAGGTCTCCTGTTTGTTTTTGGTTAAGGCATTGAAGCTTGACTTAAGGACATCTGGTTTTGTGGTAAACATTTCTTATCAGTCACACCATTTTTACGATCTCCACAGCATCCTGGACCAAGGTGAATTATTTGTAGTGCCCTTGGGAGTTAGTCGGAGGAGAGATTCACATGACCTGTTTGACCTGCCTTCCTGGGCTCAGGGAAGGAGGAGTGTACCTATCATTTACTGTGAAGTGTGTAAGGAATGTGGGCGTGTGATTATCTTAATAAAAGCTTGGACGGGGAAATGAAACGTTGGGTATTGAAGAATTTTGCAGCGCTGGTATAGGTTGCAAAATTCCGTGACAATGCCTCCTTGCAAGTAAAAAGAAAGGCTCTGGCGTGATCTCGTGTTTTTTAATCTGTTTATTTCTGTGACAGAAGATAACAGAGCGTTTGCCGAAAGTTGTGTTGGAAGCAGGTGTTAATTCCCTGACAGATCTATTGGGTAATGAGTGAGGTACTGTATGTAAATTTCATGGTGGTGCCTTTGTTCTTTGTTTTGCGATAAAAGGATAATTTCTGTGTTACAATGGTGGGAAAAAAAGCATACACCAGTCTGACAAGTATAAGACAAGACGACACCATCCTGTGACCTTTTCTTCTTGAGAGAAGTCTGTAAGAACAGCTGAAACCGTAGTGAAAATGGCACAGTATAGGCAGAACTTTCAAGTAAATTGTTCTATGAGAGTATTGTTCCTATTAAACTACTCTATTGGAGATCTGTCTGTTGTAACTTGTTAGGTTCCTACCTGTGTCACTTTAATTTTGATTTACATTATAAACATTCCCTTACGCTATAGACTTCAAGCCACGTAGAGGAGTAGAATGTTGCATGTGTAAAGGCTACCCTGAATATACCTGAATTATTTATTTTTTCCCCGTAAAGGAACAGAATTTGCCTTGCCCTCCTTCAGTATATTGTAAACTCAGACATTCTGTGAGAAAAAAACCCCACTGTGTCTAAAGCATTTGGAGCCATTTCATGAACTTGCAGGCTAGTTTTCTTGCATTTCTGCGACAGTGACCCTGCAAGTTGTGAAATGTGCCTATAAACTCGTCCCTGTGAAGAACTGGGATGCTACAGATATATGAGGAAAACTAGGAAAGAGTTTGGACCACGACTAACATTTAAATTGTGTGGCCTCCACTTTTATTGTTTGTTATAAATGGTTTTTAGCCATGTTATACAAAAACAATCATTTGCACTGTTTTGAGTATAGGCCATCCATTCACTTATGTCATTTCATCTTTTGCTGAAGTGCTTGGATCTTCCTGGACACAAAACTCTTCTCCACAAGCCCATAATATATGATCCGACGTGTCCTCCGCTCAAAGTGAGATTTGCTAGCATGCCGTTAATTGAAAGTGAAAGCTTTTAGTTTTTGCTGTTTTATAACGTGTCATTCCCGCTACTCCCTGTAGAGTGTGCTCCACGCCATTTTAAAGTCCTGACCAGCCGTGTCTCTCACCCTTTGTCTTTTTCTTAGACATTATTTCTATGCTCAATGTTATCTATTTCTTTGGTCATACCGCCTTTGCTCTGCCCAATCCCTTCAGACCTTGGAAGCTAAGCAGGGAAGGGCCTGGTCGGTACTTGGATGGGAGACCGTTTAGTAACACCAGGAAGCCTAGCAATGTAGTGAGTGAGTGAGTGGTTGGTGGTGGTCGGAGGGGCCGATGGCGCAGACTGGTTGCCTCGCTTCCGTCAGTCTACCTCAGGGCAGCTGTGGCTACAACAGTAGCTTACCACCACCGAGTATGGACTGAATGAATAATGACGACAGTGTAGCGCTTTGAGAAACTTGGTAATACAGGCTTGTAAAGCGCAATACAAGTGTAAGGCATTATTATTATTATTATTATTATTATTTCAAAATGTTAATATCAACCTTAACCCTCATTTATGC
The DNA here is from genome assembly GCA_007210695.1 of Neogobius melanostomus. NCBI lineage: Eukaryota > Metazoa > Chordata > Actinopteri > Gobiiformes > Gobiidae > Neogobius > Neogobius melanostomus. Next base: position 121,878 of record VHKM01000662.1, on the reverse strand, counting down.
GTTTTAAGCATTACATAACATTTTCAAAATTCTTTTTGACTGATGTTTATTTCATGTAGCGTTTAGTTTGATTGAACACACTGCCCTTGGTGCTTTAGAGTCAGGAGTTTTAATTGCGTTGTTTTGTTCATAGTTCAAGAAGGTTTTCAATAGCTTTTGACTGCAGAGGGAAAATGCCAAAGCAAAGAAAACTTCACAGATAGCTTGTTTTCAAAAATCTATATTAGCAGCAAAACCCACAACACTTTGAATAAAATGCACCATCAGGTTCAGCCAAAGATATTTTGATATTGTGTTTAATAACTCCTCCCTGTATCGATCCGATGCTATTGTTATGCTAAGGACAGACTTTGGAGTTGAAGCCACATCCTCCTGGACAAATTGATTATGCTGAAGAGTGCACAACTGGCTCCTCTATGTGCCGCATCGCCAAGATTTATTAGCCCATATGTCCGCAGCGGTCAAAGCACCAACTCCGTCATAAACGCTGGAGTTAGGAGCTTGACCCTGGCTCAAGACCAGAAAGTTCCAACATTATTTTTCAGCGCCTTTAGGAAGTCATTCAGGCCTTGCTTTACACCCTCCTTTCTCAGTCCACAGAAAGCCACGGCTGACATGGCTTGCTCCGCTTCTTATTACCTCCCATTTCCTCCATAGAGATTGTTTTCACGGAGATCTCTGTAATTAGATTGACATTTAATCCAGCTGGCTGTATGAAATATTACGGCTATATTTGAGTCTGTGTCCAATCGATGCAATTTGCAGCGCCAAGTGAGCCGCCGCGAGAAGCAACCTGGGTTAATTGGCAGATTTCTGGGACCTTTAATTATTATTTTAGTTGTTGAAACCAAACCAAGAGTTGTTTACCAAAAAGAAAAAAACATACACACACACACACAAAAACAAGCTGCTGTGTATTTCTTTCTCCAAATATGTAAAAAAAAAATCTGCTCTTGTATTACATTTTCTTGTGAGAACTGTGAATTTCTCCTATTTTTCACATTGAATACTTTGACTACATCCAGAAAACTCCCTTTTTGTCTTCTATGCCTCCTGTTTCCTGGCAGCTCTTACTTGAGCATTCTTCTACCCATATTTTCACTATCGCCAAGTCATATCAGTGTGAACACGGTCGGTCAGAAAATCCCATCCACCGGATTCATTATCAACATCTTGTATCTTCTTGTCAGCGGCAAATTCATCAGGAGAGGTCTTCATCCCATGAGCAAAGTGTATAAATTCATTTGTGACCGACAAGGAAAGGCCCATTTCAGAATCTCTCTCTTTTTGTCTGTGGAGTCATGGCCCCATTGTACATGGTGGCAGGAGAAACTGGAGCACCTGAAGGAAACCTATTCACAGGCACGTGGAGAACATGCAAATGAATCTCAGAAAGGCCCCATCCAACCAGGGACCAAACCTTGGGACCTTATAACTGTCAATCCAGAGCACTGACCGCTGTGCCAAGCCACAACTAGTGACTGCATTTGAGAGTACATATTTCTCTATAGCCACGGCTGCTATAGGGCTAACGATGATGGAAACCTGGCCACCAGTCTGTGCCAACAGCCTGTCCAACTGCAATCAATCACTGACACGCACACCGCATTCACACTGGCATGTAGGGTGAATTTTCTTACTCAAGGACACAGCACCATGAACTCACAAGAACAGATCTAAACGCCAATGTTCTACCCCATTTCAATCAAGAAATGTATTATTATGTCACATTTTATTGCACTTTTATTCAAATATATCAACAGTTCTATCAGATTTACTGGTTTGACGGGTGCTATACAACGCACATGCAATCCAGTTTCATCCCTCCTCCTCTCAGCTGTGAAATTCACTGCTTTAGTCGTCTTCCATCTCATCAAACGGCGTATTAGAAAGGTCTATAGGCTCCGTATAGGTGTGCACTTGTCCTTATGGCCTACCCAATCTTCCCGCCTTGATAGAGTCCGAGCCGATCAATAATATTCCATTCACTGCGCGGACGGTGGCTCCATTTCAACTCCCCAAACTGCCATCTGCCATTTTATCCATCACTGTCAATATTTTCACGAGCCCCGAGCCAAACTTCAATCATGTGTTAGAAGGACACCGCTACACTCGCTTCTGTCTATTAGGTTGACTAAACTGTTTTACATTGGTCGAGCCCAGGGGTGGTCGACAACAAGAGGGGGCGTCTCCACAACACTGTGTCAGGGAGATGGAGCGAGGTGCGCCAGAGTTATGGCATTGATGGCAAGGACACGATAAGATTACCGCGCGAGATGAGGGGATTAAGAGGCTATACCAGCTGGGGGTAAGGTTAAAGAAAGGCTAAAAGCTGATGTGGAGTTAAGACGTTAAGGAAGTAATCTATGTTGAACTCATAATTTGCAAAACAACTGCTGCAGTGAATTAGTTTGTCTATAGGATTGTTCCTCACCTTTGCACACAATGGAAATGACCAGCTTGTCCATTTGAGATTTTAAAGCTTTAAAAAGTTAGTGAAAATATTTTTGAACCCTTGATGTTAAAGGGATATTTCGGGATTTTTGACATAGGGCCTCATTTCCTAGTTATCCAGAGTGTTGTTGATGTCTGGAGATATTTTTTTCTTAAATTCATGCAGTTCTTATATTTGAAGAGTCTAGTTGCGCTAGGCTAGGGCAAGGCTAAAGCATTTCTATGGTAAAGTCTAGCCTGCATTAAAAAACAGTCTGACCCACTCCACAGTGCACCTGAGGTAAATCACTTATAACGCCAGACTAACCATATAAATGTCTGTGTCGATAGAATAATTTTAACCATTTTGCATTTAAAATAACTTATATTTGAGCAGCATCAGCTTCGTGGCTGTAAGCTAACGCAGCGGTGGAGTGATCTGCGAGAAAATAGTCCCTCAAAATGCGGTAATTCATGTGATACAAGGTCAGTTATATTTCAAAAATTATTCTATTAACACAGACATTTATAACGTTAGTCTGGTGTTATAAGTGATTTATCTCAGGTGCACTGTGGAGTGAGTCAGACTGTTTTTTAATGCAGGCTAGACTTTACCATAGAAATGCTTTAGCCTTGCCCTAGCCTAGCGCCACTAGACTCTTCAAATATAAGAACTGCATGAATTTAAGAAAAAAATATCTCCAGACATCAACAACACTCTGGATAACTAGGAAATGAGGCCCTATGTCAAAAATCCCGAAGTATCCCTTTAAAGCTGGAGATTGACTTCTAAACATAATTTTGGCGGTTCTCTGTGCCCCTAAGGGCTGCATTGGCTGTATCATGTAATCAATGTAATATTATGACCTGGATTCCCAAAATACAGCAGTGTAGGAGGCAGCGGTGAAAGCTATGATTTTGACATCCTCGACACTGCCATATAAGGCACTTGCTCATTTGAAAATATACATGACTGGGAGTATTTTGGTATCAGAAAGTCTCAAATCTGAATACATCATTAGCAGTTACTCATTACGGCCACACCTCTGTCTCTCTTGTACTGTTGGAGATATAAACTCTTTTTTTTTAGGGACGTGTTGAAGCAGAGGCAAGCTAACAACCTGAGCCGTTTTGGCTGAGCACATCTGCGCTGTCGTGTCGAGCACATCAAACCGAATCTATGAGTGCGCACGCTCTGTTGGCACGGTAACGGCACACACTCGGACGTTTCCTGATGTTTCGACGGTAATTAATTTCACCTCCGCTACCCATTGCTCACGCCATCTTACAGGACTTTTAACAGCCGGCCCCGATGCCTTTGTGAGGAGCTTTGTCCGCTAAGTACTCTCCGACAGAGGCAGGGGGTGAGACTTGGAAGGCGACAGTTCCAACAGAGAGGCAAGCGTATTAGCATACCCAAACTCCCACTGGGTTTTTTAGTTTTTCCTTGCTGTGAAGGGAGGTCTAAGGACGAGGGACGCCTTGGGCAACTATCCATCTGCTGCTTTAGTGCTGTTCATTGGGTGACGTCACATAATTTCCCTTGGATCTTGTAAACTGGCTTTATATTCAATAACACTCTATAACTGATTGTCTTCGAATCAGGCTGTGTTATTCAAAGGGCACATCAATAACACAGAAAACCATTGGTCACGGATGCATTTGTTGGCTAATGCGAAGTCCTCTATAGGATAAGCATTGCTGGGCTTCTTTTCATTGCAGCCATATTGTTTACAAGGACTAAAAGCCACTCAGCGTCTTCTCACAGAGATGAAAATGTGAAGCTCCATTTGCCAAAGAGGATGGAGACGTATTGAAATAAATGCGTAAATGTCACTCGCCCCTATATGCTCATTAGCAGCTCACCCATGTCTGTCCATATTTATATTTTTACACCTCGTTTTCCCTCCGGGTGAACACATATTCAAGGTTCATAGGGATCATGGCGTCTTTGAAGAGAAATTGCCGCTCACCTGTAAATAATGCATGCGCTGTTCCGGCACGTGTCGCAGTTGGCCGTGTCCTGCCCGGTGCGATAGGAGAGTCTGGGGAGGGAAGAAGAAGACATTGAATGAGTAATTATAGCAGCGCAGGTTGAGCTGCAGGGCGCACATTCATGCTCCTTCTATAGGTTTTCAAGCAGAAGGAATCACAGCAGTAATTAGTTGGCTGCATGGACAAAAACAAAAATATGTATTTCAATAAGAGCAGGGCTGTTTTTCTTCACATTGATTGATCTCAATTTTATCTGAATCTCACAAAGATTACTTTTACGAATATGGTAAAGATTTTCAAATATTGTCAACTGGACTGGCTTGGAGTTGGCCAGTTTATATATAGGCCTGTAGCTTGTGTCATTACCATTCTTACATCATTGAAGAGTGAGACGAAGCTTTTTAAAATGGGAAGCATCCCCAACTCAACCATCTCAGTCCAGTTGACAATATCTGAAAATATCTACTACAGTTGGTAATTCTTCGGTGACTTGGAGCCTGCACAAACATATGGTCATATGGTTTGACTGTAGTTTCCGGACTATAAGTCGCACTTTTTATCATAGTTTGGCTGGGTGTGCGACTTATAATTTCACATGTGTGTTACTTTCATACTGACAGCTGTGAGAGGGTGCACTAGGCTTGTACCACCAACATTTGTGTGGAGTGGGCAAGAAACTTTGAGGGACTGGCGAAAAATGGAGGTTACTCTTAATGCAATGAAGAAAACAGAAAAAGCTAATCGCGGGCTAAAAGCTAGATGGCCAGAGGAAAGAGTTTGCAGATGTGTGCTGGAACAATGAGCTTCCGCGAGAGGCTCGTCAACGGAGCAGTTAAGCCTCCATTCCTAGCTAGTTGCCAAGGCTGGTGCGACTTATACTCTGGAGCAACTTATTATGGTTTTTTTCGTCTTCATAATGCATTTTTTGGCTGGTGCGACTTATACTCCTGAGCGACTTACAGAACGAAAAATACAGTAAACAAAGGTTGCCGTTACTGCCACAGAATTGGCTATAGACCTGTCCATTAAAGGTCCTATATCATACAAAATCGACTTTTTGGAGCTTTTAACCATGTTGTTATGCTATTTCCTTATCAAAAACATCCCCAGAGTGTTTTTTGGCTTCATTCACGCAATTCTAAGTAATCCTCCAGAATCCTGCTCTCTGAGCAGCTGCTCCATCCTCTCCTGGAAAACGACAGAGTTGTTCAGTTGTGTCGTCAGAAAGGAACGGAAGTGCTCGACGTCTGTAATGTAATGCCTTACGGCCTGATTTTAATTTATAAAACAGCTTTTTCATGATTTTTGTTGTAAGAGAGAGAAAAAAAATGATAATAAAAAAAAGGAACTCCGACGCGTCTGTGCTGTCCCGGGAGAGTAAACAAACGCACCCCCGGCCAGATGATCCGAACAGCGAACAGAAGTCATGTTTGTGCGAACGGAGCTCTTTCTAACCTACTCTGGACACCGCCTATTCATTTTTCTTACCCAACGATAATGTCACAGATGCACGTTTGGCTACGAGAGGAACAGGACTATTCAACCTTCCTAAAGAAGAGTGCACTCGCCAGAAGTTGGAATTTCTTTCCAGGATTCAGCGACTATATCAACCAACCTGATGGATGCTTGGTGAATCTTGGCCAGAATCAAAGTGGATTAACTTTTATAACCAACGCGAGTCCCATTACGTAAACACCCGACGATGGGGAGGCCAGACTGAGCGGTGAGTCAATCAAAACGCATGTTAGCATGTGTGTTAGCCATTTATGAAACTGTTGCACAAGTCAACTCCTTATAACTGCATTATGTGAAGTAACTTCACTTTTTGCAGCGATATTTATATTTATAATACTGTAAATGTGGAATGAGCGGAGAGAGGGGCGGAGTTAACTGAATCGAAGCGTCTTGTCTTCCGGGTAGGGAAAATACCCCCAGAAAATACTTGTATTTCTCTCAAAAATGAGTACTCCATAGTGATAGAGGTACAATATATCATATAAATGCCTATACTTTACTTTGGAATGGCTACAATAGCATGATACGGATCCTTTAAAGCCACTCACTAAGCTCTGTAAATAAAATAAAATCACTGTGTCGGTCATTGGTTCACAATCTTTGGTGCCCTTCATGAGCCACTGTTTGTGCAGATTCTCGTGACTCTTTCAAAACCTGCCGATGCAGAGTCATGCTGCCCTACTTCCTGTGTCTCCCACTCAGACTGATCACAGCTCACATTAGACAAACCAGACGAGCTCCCAGGTAAGATTGATATCAAGAGCCAGGTTCACCGTGTCCTGGAGAGTGTGGCTGAGTGGCCCAATTATTTTGATGTCATTTTCATTAATTTAGATTTCTAATTAGCCCTGATTAGGCTGTAAAATGTCAGAAAAGGGACTCTAAATGTCATGATTTTTGCAGGATTCCTCTTTGCTGTAGGCGGGTTATGTAGAAGGATGTTATATGTTAAATGAAGCTTATTAATGGCAACAAAGGAAGAAAGAAAACATTTGCATTACATTAACAAAAATGACATTTGAGTGTCGATATCAACCAATTAATTTACCACATTATCTGCCCCTATATGTACCCGAACTTAACATTGCTAACGTATATCTTTTTTATTTCCTGTAGTCAGCAAAGCAAACTCTCACAGGGGATCCATAAATGGCCACATAACGGGACCCAATTATCACATTTTGCAGAAACCTATTCAACAACTTTAACTGGATTTGATATTAAAATCACTGAAGATTTATGCACATTTAATTGGTTAAACACTAACATATCCATTCTCGGGAAAGCGGATCTACATTTAATTAAGCGTTTTGGAGAGTCCAAAAAAGCGCTGTACAAGTTTGTCAAATTATTGTTATTCATTTAGATCTAATATACCAAATAGGAAGAACTACTTTTCGTCTTTATGTCAATATTTTTTGCACTGTTAAATTTGTACCATCATAAAGATAATGGGGGGAAAAATCACTTCTACACTTTAGTAAAATCAATTAAAGCTTTCAAATTCGTGATGCGATTGCTGGAACTGGTTGATTTTATGCCGGATGATCTCGTGCTGTATGCGTCTCTGTCCTTTCATCTGGGCTGTACAATCGCATAGATACCAAGAATTCTGAAGGTATCAAGTTTATAAGCAAGTCTGCAGAGTCCTCATAGTTGCCACAGCAGTGACATTTTCAATCCTCTTTCCTTTTTGTCGAGCTGCCCACAAGCAATAAAAATTAACCCGCCATCATAAATTTCGCGTTCCTTTGTGCATTGTGAGCTGAAGGTAAATTTTTACAAGCATTGATACCCGTGATTTTATTTACTGTTGGAGCCGGGTGACGTAGTGCCAGTGCTAACAGGCTTTGGGGGACTGACATTTAGCCTGGCTTGTAATCATTAGAGCGACTTTGTTGTTATTTTATGGTCTGGGCGCTCTTTTAGAGACTTGTTCAATGTCAAAGGAGGTATTGGGAAACCCTATTTCTAACGGGCTGATCCTCAACTATGCCTCTAATGGTTTGGTATACAGAAACAAAATATTTTGTGAGGATTGCACAGTAAATAACTCCGCAATGACTGTCTTATAATTGATACTCAGGGGGAGGAGAAGGAAAGGAAAAGGTCACCAAGCGCTTTACATGAAGTCCCTCTGACCACCATCATTCATTCATTCAGGCCTATGGTACACGTTTTTTAGTTGTAGAGGAAACTGGAGGAGAACATGGAAACTCCACACAGAAAGGCCCCGTCCAGGTGGGAATCGTACCCGGGACCTTCTTGCTGTGAAGCTCGAGCGCTCACCGCTGTGCTACCGTGCATTGAGAAATGGACAATGTCAATAATGCTTTCACAATGTCTACTGTATCACATTACTTTACGGCTTTATATTATTTCAGCTGTTTACATTGCGCAGAGCATTGAGAATATTGAGACTATGAATATGAAGTAGTGTCCTTTTTAGAGGTCGACCGCTTTTACCAGGGGCCAATGCCAATTTTTGTGGATTTTATTGGCCGATTTTTTTTCCAAATGTCTGTTCTATAATACTGTAAAAACAAATACTTGGCCACTCCAGCAGTGGCCGATCTTCTTTTCTTACCATAGGTGATTCAATGATAGCTTCTGTCCCAGCTTTGATTAGTTACCGCTAGAATTAGCATGCTGCTGTTAGAGCTGGTAGCCGCGGCATTTTGCGCAGCGATCAAAATTACAATTGCCGAGGTTAAAACTAAGGTTAAGTGAAACTTGTGTTTAACAAACTTGTAGCTAACTCATTTTCATTGGGAAGTCTTTATCAGTTTTAGCCCCGGAGATATCGATTTTTAATCCGCGCTAGATCGGCCCAAATATAGGCCTGGTATACCGGTCGACCTTTAGTCATTTTAACTGCTTCTGATCATTTTACTGCTTCTTTTATTTACTATTACTACTGCTCATAATACTCTTCAAGTGTCAAGTTTAGAAATAAAATTGATGACCCAACACATGGTTATCAAAATATGAAAACAGCTTATCTGTTTTTTGTATAAAATCCTGAAATATGGGCAAGTTAAGGCAAGGCGACTTTATTTATACCGTGCATTTCATACACAAGGCAACTCAGTGCGGCTATATATTTGCACGTAAAACTCCTCAACAGGCCAGTGTCAGTCATCCAGATCCTTGTGCCCCACCAACTCTTTACAACTCCGAACCAACTTTTCCCCGCAGACAGTACCTTTGGCCATTAGTTTTTAATGACAGAAAAGGCTATTATAGGAGAGGTGACAGCAGGGTCCAGTCTAGAAGGTCAGTCCCTCCTTGTGTAGCTTTTCCCCTGATGAACAAATCAATAGGCCACTGATAGAAAACACCGACCACTGCCACAAAACTACCACCCTTTAGTCTTATCTGTCCGGGCTTCCATTCTCACCCCAATCTCTGGTCCAACCTTTTGATAAGAGAAAAAATAATGGAGCTAATTTCTGAAGACCTCCCCAGGGAGAACCAAGCCAAAAGTAACATTAACGGTATATTTATAAACCCTTCTCCTTCATACTCGAGTAAGGGCACTTAGTGCGTGTCCGTTCCAAGGCATAAAAAGCCAAGGCGTGCTAATAGGCATCGCAAGTTTCATCAGCTTCCTCAGTATGATCAAGAAGGGCTGTGTGCTTTCTTGATAATGCAGCAAAGTGATTTCTAAGCTTTTGGATGCTATGGTAGATGTTAGGTCCATGCAGTGCGCCATGTCTTACGTCTATAAATCTAGCTTTCTATTTATATTGCAGTTTCACAAAAATACCCTGCAGTCAAGCTAGGCATGAAATATAAAAAGTTAACAAGGAGAGACAGATTAGTATATTTTTCACTGCTGTCAATTATGGAAATAACGGCGACTAACCAAACTTTGACCCAAAAGCTTATTGGGAGCATTGTGTGTGACATTTTCAGGTCAGCTACTGTTGCTGCTGTAGAAAAAAACATTATTGTGAAGAAATTATTGGATGGGCCTGGACATAAATAAACTTTCGATGCATATTTAAATAAGAAGTAGGGCTGGGCGATAGTGACAAAAACATTCTTGATAACGATGATGAAGTGATGTTTTTGCAAACCATCAGAAATAGGCAAAATTGTCCTGGACAACATCTTAATTTACATTGCTTTGTCGTTCAAAAGATATTTGTCCTGAACTGACTACAAACACAAAACACACTTTCCATTTTTCCCCCAATTATTTTTTTTACTTTTTTTTTTTTTTCAATTTTGCCTCTATTTTTCTACTTCCACTTTTTCCACATTTCTTGACAAGATAAACTCTATTATACATTATATTCTAGACAGCAAATTCGATTTTATCGTTTAGACCAGGGGTTCCCAAACTTTTTTGGCTGGGACCCCAAAAATTGACACGTAAACAACTCGGGACCCCCCTTGTATAAAGTTATTGCCTCTTACGCTACTTTAGGGAAGAAAAAGATTTTAAAATCAAGTTAACATGTAGGCAACAAAAGGAAAAAAAAAAATGGCCAAGGCATTCATCTAGAAATATTAAAAAGCCTTTATTGAATCACATGGCTAGAAAAGGTAATATTAATATTTCTAGATGAGTGCCTTGGACATTTTTTTTTTTTCCTTTTGTTGCCTAAGGACTTAGCCCTTTACCAAAGAACACCATCGATTAACAAGAAATAAGATAAGTAAAACAGTTCCAAGCAGCACTCCTACCTTCTGTTTTTCACAAGTTAACATGTATTTAAACGGTTTATTTTGATTATATAAATGGATTTCACGAATGATATGCTGTTTTACACTCAAAAATATATCAAAAACAGTTGCCTTTTTCTTTTTTATTTCATCCTACAATCATCTGGGAACCCCACCGAAGGCCTCGCGACCCCCCGAGGGGTCCCGACCCCCACTTTGGGAACCAGTGGTTTAGACGATAAATTGTCCACCAATAATTTTCTCCCAAATACTGTATGCCTACCCACCTTCATGTTACATTGCTGTAATTGTTGCTTGTACTTTAGTATGTACTTTTTCCCCTTTCATATTCTGACTTGAAGCAATTTTTCAAAATCACAGTAAACATTTTATAGTTTATTTCATATATATATATATATTTCATACAGAATCTATTATCCGTAAAACCAGGCTGACAGCAGGACATGGTCAATGACAAATGCGCTTCAGCAGTAACATTTCCGCAGTAAAAATTGCATCAAAAGCGTGCGCACTAAACATCAGGAGTAATTGCTCTGACAATTCACCTACAGCCTCTGGCCAGTCCCATTTGTTCTGTGACTGACATTTATGTGCAATGGGGCTAATGTTGTGAGGCAGACATTTTTGCTTGGCTGGCGAAAAGTTTCAAATTGGCAAAGTATACATGTAGCGTGACAGTTAAAACGGATTTCACGACTGTTATCGCCTTAGGCTTGACGCTATGGAAACACAATATTCTTGTTGCAAAGTGATTTTTTTTTGGCCATATTTACGGCAAATTGCATTCTTAAAGGGGGGTATTATGTAAAATCGACTTTTTCAAGCTTTATATCATGTTATTATGTCATTCCCTCATTAAACACATGCCTGGAGTGTTGCCTTGGCTCATTCACATATTTTTGAGTAATCAGTAAAAACTTAGACGGCAGCCATTTTAGGTGTAGCTATGCCTCAGTCCTCCTAGGAACGCCCCCACCTCCTGGAGACGCCTCTGGACCTTTCATCACCAGCCAAGCCACCAACCACTGCTCCTCAGCTCAGCAGAGCCCCCTCCCCGCACAGTAGTGTTGTTTAGATGCCACAGCAGTGTGCTGAAGGGGGCGTGTCGGAAAGCTTCTTAAAGAGACAGAGGCCTATTTCAAGACGTTCAGTACAGCCATTTTGAGAGAGCAATTTTATTCAAGGCAGTTATTTTAATTTACTGCATATACAGACCAACAGAAGGTTACGTCATCATTGTAGTATGCTATAGACTGGTGCTATGTGATTGAAAAAAGCATAATACCCCCTCTTTAAAGGTTTTTTTTTTTTAAGTTCTGCACAACCAGTACTAAATACATATGGCCTACATCAGGTCTATAACAACACTAAACTGAGCATTAACCTGGACGAAATCAACTCCATTTGCAGTAAATCTTGTCTAACTCAGGATAATCTTTAAATTACAACTAAAAGCAGGACTGAAGCAGAATTGACATGGTTATTTATGAGTATTAAATAAGAATCTTAAGTACCAGCTATTTTGTCTATTTGTCCATTACACTTTTATTTTATCTTTTTTTTTGTGTTAAGAAAAGGAGGTTTGTGTTCCAAGTCTAAATGAATGTGTTGGGCGCAGTTAAAACCTCTCTTAAATGGTCCTCAACGCCGTATGAACTTAAATATGTGCTCCCTCGATGGAAAAAGGTTTGATACTACACCATCAAAACAATAACATCTTAGTCATGTTCACCTCTCCCTCTCCTGCACCTGGTCCTTCGACAGATCTGAGGAGACGAATCACTGCCGCCGCATTCCCACATGTTCACTTCCTTTTAGTCTTAACATTACACTTTTACGAGGCCTGTGATAAGGAGATTAAAGCTTCCTTGTTGTCGCAGTAAGGTAAAAATAATTGGCTGCGCAGACGCCATAAACTCTTAAAAGGACTATTCAAAGCTTAGTGCGAAATCATTTTGTTTCTTCAAGTTGTTCTTTGCTTGTTCTATCTCTGTTGCTGCTTGTAAATCCCCATGGACTCGGATTGGGTGGGCTGGAGGCATAGCTTCTCGGTTGTTCGGCCTGTGAAGTGCCATCTTTAATCGTCAGAAAGGGCTGCATTTTGACTAACTAACGCTCACATGAAAGGACAAATGGATGATGATGTACCATTAACATCTTGGATGGTCAGTGAAAAGTCCACAAAATGGCAACTAGCAGTAAAACGACAGACCAGCGTTGATTAAAACCCTGCTGAATAGAAAAACACAAATCCTTCACGCCATAATTGTTACCTGCACCATATTTTGAGAACCAGTGTAACGCTTTGATATTTCATACTGCACTTATCAAAACCGATAGAGATCTGAGCTCTGGTTCCCTGCAATCCTCTCGATAAATTGTCCAGTTTGTTTGCCTCATGTGTGCCTTCTATAGACGATCCTTGACTTCAGCTGCATGACGCTATCTCCCGCCCTCCTCTACACTCTCCATCCATTAGGCAGTAAATGGCTTTTTCTACAAGCAGGGACTTTTCCAAGGCCTCTGGTCTCGCTATAGGTTAACAAGAGGCAGCGAACTATTAAATCACCAAAGATGGGGCATAAAGTGTAATAATAAACCAACAACTACAGCTAACTTTAAAACTAGCAGGAAGGCGATGTAGTTGGAGAGTGTGCCGATTTGTTGTTATCAGGATTTATTATTATTATTTTCAGAAAGTGCATGTTTTCTGCCTTTTGCCACCCTCAGTTTTGTGATTAAAGATGACATCCCCACAGCCTCATACGTCTCGGAGCCATGGGTCATCAACCCTTCTGGGCGAAATGGAGCGAGATTGGTCTGTGCATTAGTTCTGCAGCGCCTCGCCTGGCTTTAATATCTGCAGGACAGTCATCAGAGGAGTCGGTGTGATGCGATAGCGCTGCGGGGTATGTCAGGTGAAACTACAGCACTGGCAAAGTGGTCTTTATCTTCTACTCGGGTTAAGATAAGTAAATAGCACACTTGATAGTGTCCTGGTTTTTGATGAATTCTACGACACTTCTGCGCAAGCATTAATCATATGACGATACTGAAATAGTAGCGAGCTATATTAAGCAGTGCTGAGAGTGAATCTTACCCCTCTCGATGGGCCTCCCCCTTCTCCAGCTCCTGAATCACCCCCAGCAGGACTTTGATGGTCTCTTGGCTGGAGCTGATGAGGTTCTCCATGGCCTGGAGCTGTGCTTTTACTTCCCCGTCCTGGTTCATAGGCACTATTTGCTTACAGACGTCCTGCGTGGAGTCAGGCGAGAGGGAGGACAGAGGAGGCGCAGACAGGCGTCCCGAGTGGCACTGTGCCTGTGTCGTACACCCCCCAGCCCGGGGTAGTGTCTCGGACTGCAGCCCATTGAGCTGTAAGGCTTTCTTCCTCTTGCTCCGCACCGAAGGACTCTCCAAACACTCCACCTGCGTGAGAGAGTTCCAGGCAATGGGGCCCGTCACCTTGGAGGCCCTGTCCGGCAGGGTCTGGGATGAGCCCACCTCCAGGTGCAGCAGTTTGTCGGCCTGATTTAATCCAGTCCGTGTTTTGGGGACGCTGCAGAGCTGGTAGCCCTGAGCATCCGGGAGGCAGTCCGAATCCGCAGTACAGCTGAGCTGCAGCTCCGAGCCCAGGCCGTCCGGCGCTGTGTGCTGCTCATTCGTATGCAGCAGAGCCCTGGTCCTGCGAACTCCACTGCCCCCACACGCACCCTCCTCCTCCTCGTCATCCAAGTCCGCATCTGTCTGTGAGTGCTTCCCATCCACCATCACCCCGTTGTTCTGACCCTTGTACGTTTCCACTGCTGCCACATGTTTAAACGTGTGGCCCTTCTTCCTCTCGAACGGAAAAGTCTGGTATCTCTTTTTCAGATCCGGAGACGTCTGGACTCCAGTGCTTTTCGTCACATTGGGTATAGACCGCCGCGCCGGCACGGTCATGTACTTGCGGTAGGCCACTTTGTAGGCGATGGGCTTGCCAGCTTTCCTCGCCGCCTGCAGCTCAGCCTCCCTCTGCTCGTTCTGCGCCTCACAAATATCCTTGAAGCGAACTTGCAGCGCCTTGTTCCTCTTCCGCACCTGTCGCGTCTCGTCCAGGGAATACTTCTGCAGTGCCAGGGCGGTGGAGGGCACTGGGGCCGCCTCCGAGTCCGACTCTGAGTTGGTGAGCATGCATTTGCCGCCCTCCTTGCTCACCATGTTTCCTGAGAAGCACAGAAAAAACCCACGGGTTAATCAGTGCCAATGAAATGTTGGCTCTTACAAAGGGTTATGATTAACAGCATAGGACAAGAGTCAACCTCCCAAATGTGCGGATTAGACAATTACAATTTTACTGCTTTCATTTGTACACTGCAGCAATAGGAGTGAGTGCTTGGTTGGATTGCAGAAGGAATATTGCGGAGTGGTTCAAGTGTGGATAAGGTGCTGCAACACAGAAGGTTAAGCGCTAAGATAGAGCTTTGTTGATCTCACAGTGGAGTTATAGAAGAAAAATTGAGAAGCGCATCTGTAATAAAAAGGAAATGGCAAACAAGGCAGACCATCGAATCGGTGCATCCCTACTAATGTTTATAGTAGGGATGCACCGATCCGATACTGGTATTGGATATCGGAGCCGATACTAGGAAAAATACAAACACAAATACACAATAATAAAAATAAAAAAATGTTTGTTATAATCATCATTGTTATGAGAATGAAAGGGTTAAAAGTATCAACGAAGTGTTCACAAAAAATATTTTTTTCTTTTATTTTTTGTTTAATTTCTCCTTTTACTTTATTTTTTTCCTTTTTCTTTTTGGAATGCATTGTGCTGAAGTGCCTGTTGCATTGCATTTGTTGTACTAACCTGTCTTGTTTTGTTTTGTCTTGGTCTTAGTCTGTCAAAGTGTTGTTGTTGTTGTTGTTGTTGTTGTTGTTGTTGTTGTGAATGTTATAGTTTGTGTGTCTTTGTCTTTTTCAATAATTAAATAAAATTTAAAAAAAAAAGGAAAAAATACAATATCGGGTATCGGCTAAAAATATCCGATACTGAACCAATACCAGTTTTGGCTCTCAACGCCTTAAAACTTAACTTAAAAAACAATTTTACCACCTAAATCTAAGTGAATATGGGCATTCCGTATATCATTGTAAAGCTACCTGGAGAATTCAATCGCAGAGTTAGTCTGAACCTTTGCAAATGTATGTTTGATTGCTGCTGCTAAAACTAGCGGGAGCATGCTAATGCTAACGAAAACTAATCAAGGCTGGGTCAGAAACTGTGATATAAATACCTAAAGAAGCCTAATAAAATAAAATAACTGCTGAAGCCAAGTGTTTGTATTTTAGTTTTAGAAATAACTGATCTCACATATGTGTAATGATCAGATCACTGACAATAAAATATGACTTTATTGATCTTACAATGGAGAAGAGTCAATATTTTTTTTCACTCAGAGAAAGACACTTTTAAGAAAGTCTCTTGGTATCGGTAAATATCAGATATTGGCAGATACTCAAACCCCAGTATTGGTATTGGTAGCAAAAAAGCTGGATTGGTGTACCTCTAGTTTAAAGTCCACACCCGTTCACAAACAACAACATACTGACAAGCCATCGTGGATTAGTAGCCCTTTCCGTTTTCATATCGCAAGTGCCGCTCCTGCCCTAAAGCTTTGAAATCCTGATCTCCGACAATGAACTCGCTCCAAAACACAACTGATAGCGGCATCACGACTCCTCAATTTAGCTGCGAGGGCCTGACTGAGAGATCACTCCCCCCCTGCATGCTGATTTCAAAATGAGCCGCGGCGCTCTCATATAGATGCTGATTCAGATTGGACAATTATCCGCCCGCGCTTATCTGCCATGATTGCCTTCTGTCAACAGGGACTTGGCTGTCTGTGTGTACTTACCTGGGAGCTACAGAGTGGACATTTTGTCTGGCCAATCTACTCCAGCGTATTATCAGCACCTCTCCCCTGTTTTATTAAATTAAAGCACATTTTATGAGGGAAGAGCAAGACGCCTGTGGACACTATCTTGGCCTACTGAATTGACTTGTAATAGCCTGTCCATGAATGTCCTCTGATAAGGATCTTCAAACCTTTTCATTAGAAACCACTGGCTCGTTTTTTGTAAGAGCTGCAAAATTAATCACAATCGAAACAAAAACACAATTTGAGTTTGTCAATAGCAGCCTACATCACAAAATTTGACCAGAGTAATTGCAATATTAGGATGTAGTAACTGCGTGCCAACAATCAACACAGCTGCCGATAGGTGAGAAAGACGGATGGTTTTCATTTAGCAAGTCATAAAGAACTACATTATTGACAAGCAGTAATAATGTCAAGTCTAAATCAGGACTGAACCAGTTCTGAACCTCGGCTAAACCAGGACTGAGCTTTGTCTGAAGGGCAACAAACTGAGGATTGAACCAGATCAATTGCTTTTTAAAGAGGGGGTATTATGCTTTTTTCAATCACATAGCACCAGTCTATAGCATACTACAATGATGACGTAACCTTCTGTTGGTCTGTATATGCAGTAAATTAAAATAACTGCCTTGAATAAAATTGCTCTCTCAAAATGGCTGTACTGAACGTCTTGAAATAGGCCTCTGTCTCTTTAAGAAGCTTTCCGACACGCCCCCTTCAGCACACTGCTGTGGCATCTAAACAACACTACTGTGCGGGGAGGGGGCTCTGCTGAGCTGAGGAGCAGTGGTTGGTGGCTTGGCTGGTGACGAAAGGTCCAGAGGCGTCTCCAGGAGGTGGGGGCGTTCCTAGGAGGACTGAGGCATAGCTACACCTAAAATGGCTGCCGTCTAAGTTTTTACTGATTACTCAAAAATATGTGAATGAGCCAAGGCAACACTCCAGGCATGTGTTTAATGAGGGAATGACATAATAACATGATATAAAGCTTGAAAATTTTAAATAATACCCCCCTTTAAGAAGTGTTAGATATTCAGGTTCAGTCCACAAGTTACATGTCATTACCAATGCTGCTAAAAGAACAAAATGCTCCAAACTTTTTCTCTTTAATTTGGCCTATTTAATTCAACTGGGGAAATTATTTTGAGGACACAGAAGTCATTAAATTCCTCAAGGATTTTTTCTTAACCAGCTACAAACTAGAGCATTGAAATTGGAACCGACATTGCTGCAAAGAAAGATCCCTAAACCACGTAATTGAAATGATTGACTTACGATGTTGTACAGTAAATATACAAATGCATACTTGCTACACAGACGTCTTGATTTAGACCGAACATCACCAATGCGTGAAATGTGGAAACTCATTTTGACTCATCACATCAGAATGGACTGACACTATTCGTGATTTCCATCTTTTATCATCATCTCATAATCAAGTAATCTCTTCTGAACCTTTTTCACCTCAGCGAGAGCAAGGACACTTAACAAAATCTCCGCTAATGCAATGCAGCTCAATGCACTCATTTTCCTATTACGGCCCCCACTGTGCACCAGCGTGATGTCTAATACGCCCTTGGCTTTGCCCTGGATGACCTGGGGACATAATGAATGAATGAGAAAATAAAATTGAGACAGTCTTGTAACTTGCATGCAATTTATGTGGTTACATGGGGTTTTGCATTTGTCTGGCCCGATGCTAACGGCACTCGAATTGTGTTTTATTTTTTGCCTAAACAGGGAGACACTAATCATCTTTAATCAATGTATTCCTAGATTTAAGTACCAATGCCTTAAAAGGAGTCTGCAAGCCGAGGCAATTTAATTTAACCCAGCAATGTTATTCCTTCCATCCTGCAGCTTAAGTCTCCTTACATCCCAATGCAATGCAGTGGACTCTACACCGCCATTTTAACTTGTGAAATTGGATGCTTTTTGACATGTTTTTACTCGAGGCCAAATGATGTGTCCCTGGCTCCCCAGATCTGAGTCCTTATCCATTGGGTTCAGCTCGGGTTAACGGTAGCAGTGGTTGCGTGCTTGCTTCCTTTTGGCTGTAACACGACCTCTGGCTCGTACAAAAAAAAAACTGAAAATAAATAAGTATAAAAACACCATGACTCAGCAACACTCAAAGTAGTGTGAATTTAATCCAGGCCAGGCAAGTTTGTCATCAGACTGAAGGTTAAGCCAACCCAAAATATAACTTATGCAGACTTACGGTGGATATAGTTCCCTTTTTATTTTAGTATATTTAATTATTTATCAGTGTTTTATGATCTAGTATTTTATAGGATAAAATGATATTATGAATTTTAGCCACTTTTTGATAAATACGGGCTACTGCAGATGGCAACGCCTGGCAAAAGGTTGAAAGGGCCATTTTTAAAATACAACTTCATAACTTAATGCACCGATGAATAGCTTGATCTACTCGATCTAGAAGAATCCCAAAATGTAGAACTGCTTTCGGCAAATCAGCCTTCTCTGCAACGACTTGGCGGACCACACTGCCAACAGATATTATTGCACGTACTACATTCAAAACATTTGCATATTCGACTAAATAAAATGGCTTCTAGAAAGTCAAATTATCTCTCATGATCAATAACGGCGTCGGTTTACCTGGAAAAAGGATTTGTGGAAAATGGTTTCATTTTATTCTCTGATTTTTTTAACACGATAACATTTCAATCTCATTTCTCATGTATAAATCATCTACATTTAGAATCAGCGTTGTACTGTAACATCAACCTGTCCAGAAACTAGCATTTTTGCCATAACCTGGTATAAGCGTCTTTCCCTTTTTGGTCAGTGTTAAATTGTGCACGGCCCCTGTTTAAATAAAACAAAACAAAAATCAATTATTTAAGCCCCCTTCCCGAAAATAGAGACAAAAGTATTACCGCTGGGTCCCCGGACGCTGCACTGGTCACTTGAAGGATGACCCATTCTGTGGACGACAAATTTCCCCAAGGAAGTATTTAAATCGACAAACGAACATGTGACAAGCTATTGCCAGCAGTCAATTAGCTGCTCATTCGACTAAACACTATTCCCGACCCCAACTAATCCTTGAAGTTACCCTTTGCCTTTCAATGTTCTTTCTTGATCTACCGCTCACTTATGCAATACAACACCCTACACCCTACAAACTCCCGACTCAGCAGTTTGTTGAATGTCACTCACCTAATCAAAATTCAAGTCGCCAGAAGGCACCATTTTGAAATTTAGTGTCCTGAGATAACACTCTTGGCTGTTTACCATTACGTAGAGCCTGACTAATTCTATTTTATCACCTCGGCGCCACCGGGGGAGGAGTCATTAATAAAGTATGTGCATGACAGGCCAAGTGGATTGATTTAACGCATGAAATATGGTCAAACATGTCAACTGGAAATGGCGCTCTCAACCTGGCATGGTTTGAAATGGATAGCATGTCAATCTATCATGACCATATTTTTCCTCTCCCAAGCGATTTCATTTGTGTAATGCATTTTTTTTCTGTGCTAATTTTAAGCCGTAATAAACATATCTCACTTTGACTGTTCCAACTTCAAATCCAATAAATAGACCTGATTCTCATGTCATGGTTTTATAAATGTTACAGAATTGGGTTATAAGGACTTTTGTTGTCCCTCACTGTTCTTCGCTAGGGTACTTTTTACTGCAAGTGTAATAATTCCACACAATTAAAACCTTAAAAACAGACATTTAATTGTGAGACAGAGCAGGCAGTATGGTTCCAAGCCTAAATAAAGGTGACAAACGGTTGTATCTCTTGTACCGGGAATGCACCCAGTTGAATGACTGCCATGCTGTATACATTAAATATGTGGCCCTTGATTAAAACACCCCTGCTTTAGATGAAGCACTTCAATCAAATGTTCACTAAAACAGTGGTTCTCAACTGAGATGCCCATCCATTATGCTAGAATGACAAGCTGCGGCCCAGTATTGAATTTCTTACTAAAACACTGTATTTTCCCCACAAATTACTGTTGAATAAACATAAAATAAACCTAAAGCTGAAATGATTTTTATTTATTTTTTTACAGATTCTTAGGCTACTATACTTTTATAGCCGATAATTATTGAAATAAATGTACCCAGGAAAAGGCTCACGACCCACAGAAAATGCGTGCAACGATTCATCTGTTAAAGCAGTACTAAGTAACGTGTTTACCTTAATAAATCCTTTTCGTAGTCCCTCTGGGGGTAATACAAGTGTTAATGGGATGATTGGGGGGTCTTTCATCTCCCCCTGGTGTCTCTGGCCAGAAAACCATGCTTGCAACTTGCATGCCACCGGGTCGGAGCCACCAATACACACTAATAGAATCACGGAGAAGAAGCTAACAGGCTAACGGGCAAAGCTAACTGCGGGCTAGCGCCACTTTAAACAGTATTTACAGCCAAGTTTGAGTGAAAACAAAATATTCCCATTGTATAACTGGATGTACAACACCCCTCTCTCCCTTCACCTTTTCTGTCAGCGTAGTATTTACTCTCCAAGACATTTAATAAGTTAAAAAAATCGTAACTTGCTAAGACACCTGCAGTTGCGCTTATGACCTCTAGGGGCAAGAGTTAGTTAATACTGCTTTAAGAACTGCTCTAAAAGACTAACATAATAACAAATACAAAAAGATTTCACAATGGCATCATAGTATTTTTTGCAATTCTAGTACTTATGCTAACAAAAAGGCTGACACCTGATGTTTAGAAATAAGCAATTATTAGGTCAAATTGGATACATGTCATTGATTAACACGAAGAAATCCAACATTTTTAGCAATAGAACTGTAATTGTTCAGTTTACTCAGACATATTTATTTAGATTTATTCTTTACCGGTTTGTCCCTTGACCTGATTCAAACATGCTACCATTATTGTCGGTGTTTTACTTTGGTGAACTATGGTCTTTACTGTTCCATAAACACACCGCAATATAGTCTGGCTCAATCCTACTCCCGGTCATTCAAACACCAAACCATACTCTGTAATCCGTCTTAATCTCTCCTTGTTTTGTTTCGCACTTCTCTGTCCACTGTTCATCATCCAGTCGTAATTACTCCAGGCTTAGCTCTTGTTTGGAAAAGTCTTTGATCTGTTTCTCATGAACACTGAACTCTCGGGTTATTGCAGAGGGAGACGTCCTGACTTGTGCTTGACTTCAAATTGCCGTGAAACAAGGTCATTTGTTGGCGTTGTCTGCCTCAAAGATTGAAGTCTGCTCAAGATGTTCAGACGCTACAGAGCTGATCAACACGCAGTGAGATTCCCAGTTCAGTTTCTATGTGGAGTTGTGTGTTTGCTCACAGTGGCTGCGTGGGAAGGCAATCATCAAGCACAATGCAAGAAGTGGCTCAGTTGTAGAGGCTTTGGCCGCGAAACCCATAAAAATGTTTGGTGGTTCAATCTATCATCTCTGTTCAGTGCATACAGTTGTTGTGACCTTTTGCAAGACAGACTGTAATAAATAAAAGGTTGAGTCAACTTAAAGAAGGGGTATTATGCTTTTTTCAATCACATAGCACCAGTCTATAGCATACTACAATGATGACGTAACCTTCTGTTGGTCTGTATATGCAGTAAATTAAAATAACTGCCTTGAATAAAATTGCTCTCTCAAAATGGCTGTACTGAACGTCTTGAAATAGGCCTCTGTCTCTTTAAGAAGCTTTCCGACACGCCCCCTTCAGCACACTGCTGTGGCATCTAAACAACACTACTGTGCGGGGAGGGGGCTCTGCTGAGCTGAGGAGCAGTGGTTGGTGGCTTGGCTGGTGACGAAAGGTCCAGAGGCGTCTCCAGGAGGTGGGGGCGTTCCTAGGAGGACTGAGGCATAGCTACACCTAAAATGGCTGCCGTCTAAGTTTTTACTGATTACTCAAAAATATGTGAATGAGCCAAGGCAACACTCCAGGCATGTGTTTAATGAGGGAATGACATAATAACATGATATAAAGCTTGAAAAAGTCGATTTTACATAATACCCCCCCTTTAAATAAAATAAATGGCTGCAAAGTTAATTTTTTTTTTAGTTTATTCAACTGTTAAGGTTTTGTTTTGTTAAGACCAAATCTTATTCAGAAGTTTGAAAAAAATACCTGGTGTGTCTTATTGGTGTTTTAACGAAATGCAAACTTTAAGTCAGTCCAACTAAGAAGAGTGACTTTACCAAACTTGATAATTGAAAGTTTGCTGGACTTAAAGTAGAAAGTTTTGCCAATTATTAAGTTACTTTCTCGAAACGAGCTCAAACAAGCTTTTCAGCCAGTTGCTTTTCTATTGTAAGTTGAGTCAATTGTTTAAGGTCAGTGCTAAAATAAGCATTTGCAAGTACAGTACAGTGTGTCCAGAGTTACATCTTCCAAAAAACATGAGCTCAGCATAGTTAAGTTGTTTGGTATCCTGAAGAAGTCTACTGTGGTGCATTTGAGCGTCCAGTGAGCACAGTGCATTGTCAAAAAGACGAAAAGATCCAGTAATACCCGAAAGATGCATCTCTGCACATCATTCAAGGTAAGGATGTAGTGGTTGGTGCTGGTCAGAACATTGGCAGCCAGGCTTCTGCCAGTCTACTCCTGAAACTATGCTCATAGTTTTCTACATCAGGGTCAATATCCCTAGCATTCTTACAGCTTACTATAGCAAAGAATCTATCCTTTTTTTGTTTGGTTTAAACGGTAACGCTTTCTTTAAAACACCCAAAACGAAGCTGTGCCAGTGTGCCACCCAATACGTTTGAGTCAATGTCTGAATGATTGACCGTGCGCGTCAGGACTGGGATAACGACGGTTCAACGCGTCAAGCCGACACCCAACGCGGCAAATCCTTTGTCGGTTAATGGTAGCTTAACGCCCAGAGACGCGGGGGTACTGGAAAGCGCGGGATTTGAGAGGATTCTCTCTAGTAATTGTAGCCGAGTCCTCACGAGACGCTGCCCCTTGTTGCCATGCAGCTTTTAAAAGGTTTACTGGAGACTACGCTTGGAATTATGGCTAAATAAGATTAGACTGGGACATTCTTTTAACATTCTTTACAGCTTGATTAAACTCACAAATAGCTACAGTTGAAGCTATGCTAAACGCGTGGAAAATGTTACCTTGTAAACATGTTGAAATGCCATACATTTTCTTCCTCCTCCTTGACACTGACACAACTGTACACAGAGCTCTTTGTAGCAAATGATGATTAGAATAAATCGAGATGTATTGGGAGTCAACAGACCTGCAGTGTGTGAATTTAATCATTTATAAAACTCTCTCTCCTAGTGCCTTTTCACTTTTCTTTTCAACCAGAGGGAGTTGATATGGCAGTATAAAGTACAGCACAATGGTGAAGTGTGAACGTCTGATCCAGCAATTTGAATACATCAAATCATCTTAATTTAGTTGTTTTCTATTAGTGCTCAAGCATATGCAGTGTTCATTTCCTCACACACACTCGCCCTTGGTCTTTCCCTGCCATACTATGAGTAAGTACAGGTATATATAACCAATCATAGCTAACTGTGAACTCACTGAAGAATAATACAATTTGGTTAGATAAGGAGGGCAATATAGCACTACCAATTGAACGTGAATCATGATTGAGTCTGAATTTGAGTGAGAGAGTCTGTTGCCAACCCCTAATTCTAATTGCCTCCACATTACATCAACTATTGTTCTTCAGTCTTCACCCAGTGCTGCTGTAACTTATCTCTTTTTAAGAAAGCAGGCCAGGCAGTCAACAGTTCCCCTTTTTTGTTCTTTTTTTTTTTACACGGTCTTACTTGAGTCTTATGCTGCTTGTTGTGTGGGCAGCAAACAATACGTAGTAGTGCTGTGGGCTGAAGGAATTCTCCAGCATGTGTCATTCTTGGCTTCAGCACTGTGGATCCCACCTCAGCGTCGTCTTATACTGAAAAGCAGATGCAAGGTGATGTATTTTCCTTGGCTAACTCCATTGTTGAGCTAATTTCACTGACGTCCAATAATTATCTCGTCTTCCGTCTTCATATAATTTCATGTTGAGCTATGGTATAAATGGAAATGCATTAAAGGGTAAATGGTTGAAGCTTGGAAGGGCCTGTAACTGCGGGGGAGGGGTGAGACTTTTCTGGACAGATCATAAGAGATATTATTAAATGAGTAAATTCAATGATGAAAAAACTCATCACATACGACCGATTTAAAGAGTATATATTCAGCACAGTACACTCCAATTCCTGTTTATTTCTATTTCAATCGTTATGGCCCATTATTTGTATGTATTGATGCATTTGTGCAAGTGCCAGGTGGGGCTTCAAGGGAAAAAGTTCGGGAACCACTGATCTATTTCGGGGAAGAATTGGAAAATAACGACTTCTCTTTTTCTACAATGGTAAATGTATTTCAGCCTCAGTGACAGCTGAATGAACACATCAGGGGCATTGATAAGACTTGGGCCCAAAACAGCTGTTGCTTTTGGTTTTGGCTTCACACTGGATACTGCTACTAGATTGAGAATTCTATCACCAAAAATAACTCATAATTTACAATTTACAAGGATTAGCTTTGCATCTACTTGTGATCTGAAATGAAACTTCATTTCTCTGCTTTTACCATAACTGCTCTGTTTTTTTTGACTGAACATGTTAGAAAGCGCTAATTGCTTTTCAGGCTAGAGGGGGGAAAAGGCCAAAGTCTGAGTCTGGAAAACTTTGATTCTTTTTAATGTAATGTAAAAGTATTCCCTCATCACAAGCATTCATGAGTAGTATTTTGCCTCATTCACACAGTTTTGGGTAAGACAACCGGTAAACCCTTTGCCCAAGCTTTTAAGAAAACAGCTTATCTCTTTGGCGCCTAATCAGTAACAAGAAACTCCCAATCATCCGACTGTGCCAAGACATAAGACAATAGCGATTAACTGTCTTCAAAGTTGTTTATCTTTGGAGTTTTGTTGACGGCCTTTCTCCATGTCACCTTGGGACAGACAAATGGTGACTGGCATTTCTTTGCAAATTTCCTGACACTTCCATCAACCGAGTGATGAAGCATTTGATTAATTGTTAGAAATCCACAGCTGCACCCCTAAGCATCCTAAAAATCCCTCCTACTGTTTCAGGAACGCCATGTACTCCTATTTCCCAAACTTGAATCCCGTCTTGGCTTCAGTTATTTGCAGCCTCGGGCAACAATAGTGACCCAGGCAGAGATGAGAGCTCTGCCCGTCCTCCAAGGTGCGCTCAAGAACAAAATGTCTTCCCTTTTTAGACGCTGAAAACGGTTTACACAATCTCCTACTGCTTTGGACACCTATCCTCTCCACATGCTGCGCTATAGTGAGAAATGATGGTCTTAATGAATCACACGGTTAGCACACGAAGGGTAACATCTGGCTTGTTTCAAAAAGAAGTCGTTCTTTGAGAGGTGGGCAATTTGTTCGGTGGTTGAAGAGGCAGCCTCATTCTCTTGGCGAGTGAGGCCGTAAGAGGTGGCAGAGCGCTCCACTTAAACCTACACTTGAGTTTGTAGCGGCAGGTGGTAGGCATTGACAACCCAACCTGAAATACATTAATTGAAAAGATTTGACATCATTCGGAGTGTAATATTTTTTCCATACATTATATTTCACATGCTTCTCTCTCTTAAGGGGCCTCGACACACTTGTACGCATTTACTAACTATCCCTCTCTGTGTGGCTTTCCTCAGATTTGGGTTTAACTATGGCAAATCAGCAAGATAATAACTTTGTGTATACTGTAATGTGTACATGTTGACTCCTCCTAGATGGCACTACTAAATTGCCAACTCACTCTTTCCATTTCCTATTTACTTGTGTACAAGCATTAGGTCTGCAGGGATGTAATAATATTTTTTCAAAAATTGAAGTTATAAAGTGCAGTACTTGACACTTTGGTGCTGAGGTTGCTTTTTTTTGGAAATAAGAGGTTCGATTTATTTCTCCTCTGACATTAAACTTATCCAAAATCTTCACGAAGAAAGCCCTATTTTATTAAGTATCCTCGATCACTCATCTCCTTTTGTGCAGTTATATTTAGGCTGTGTCTTTGCCATTCATTGTGATCTGGTTGACTTACCTAACTCAAATAGACTCACTATTTCTGGTTTGATCTGGCACGTCACCACACAATTTTGGTGATGTCCATTCCTCATTGTATAAACAAAGTTTGGTGGATCAGCGGTTTGTTCTCACCGTATGTGGCCTGTCTGTGTGGAGTTGCTTTTGTTTTTATGTTGTTTATTTGGTCGAGACAGTGCATGGTAATTGACTCGAGGTCATGGGTTGATCTGCAACTGTTATCCCACAGTTGCGCACACGAAAACGCTCTCATTCATCCTGGCCAATTGTAAATGTTTTTAGTGGTGGGGGGGGAACCGGAGCACCAGCATGGGAGAACATACAAACTCCACACAGAAAGGCCACACCCAGCCCAGCGATCAAACTCCTTGTCAGGATCTTCTTGCAAATTACTAACAAGTTTACACAAAAAGTTATTGGTGAACTACAGTTCCTTTTTGCGTGGTCTGTTTAGAACTCAAAAGAAGACGAGCCCCATGTACTCGGTCGACCATGATAAGGCAATGGGAATACCTTTTAATCATGTGGTTTTGGTAATCCGATCACTGCAGTAATGTCCTCCTTTTTGCTTTACAGTGTGTAGACTCCTTGGCACTATCTATTTCCATTGATCTTTCTCCCCTGCGCGGCCCTCCCAGCTCATCTGCGGGACGTGGGGTTGAGTTAAAGAGAGATTGTATCCTGGTGTTGATTGGAGATGGGGATTTTCAGCGGGAGCAGCGAAAGATGGAAAATGGTGGGGGGACGAGAGAAGGATGCGATGTTTGTCAAGGGAACTGAAGGACACGTCTGAAGGTCCTTTTGGCTTTGATGCAACTAGATGCACAGTTTTAGTGGAGGTTCGCCCGAAAACCGAATAGCGAAGAGAAAGTCCCATTGCGGGTTGACATTTGTGTCGAGGCACTTATGTGAATTTGCGTGAGTTATTGGTTGGGGTCAGAGAGGGCATTGGTGCAAGATCACAGCCTGACGCTCAGCCCCATGGCAGCTGTGACTACACACATTGTCAACCACCAAGCCGTGAATTTGTAAAAACCTATAGTAGCGCTATAGTAGCAAAAAGATACATTGTTGGTTGGTGGGTTCTGGTTATAGAAGCAATGAGTGACTGGGTGACTTGTCTGACATTGAATTAAGCTTTCTGTTAAGAGCATTACAGATCAGAATTTAGTTTGCGCCTGGGCACACTATCTTTATCATTGCAAGATAAGACGAGTGCCTTGGCAGAGGTCGACTTTTCCCTGCATTTCTCATGTTTATAGACTCACCTTTTGTTACCCCATAACCTGTCTTAAGACTTTACACTGTATTGAACATTCACATGCCGTGGCCTAATAATTTGTAAGGACACTCCAGTGCATTAATCTACATTAGGCTCTAGTTCAAGGCTCCTCATTCAGAAGCAGCCAAAGTCTAATTACCGATTCCCCTCCACGCCACACGCTCCCTGTCCTCATATCTCATCAGCGAGCAGACACGGGGCTACAGCTCCAATCACAACTTTAACAGACTGTAAATTACCTGCGAGTTTCAAGTTGACCCCAAACACTAAAAGACAATCAACATGCAACATTATGCGAGCCATCTTCTTTCTTTGATCCGCTCAGCCTTGCCGCATCACGTTTTATTTTATTTTTTCTCTTTAACTTTTCTCAAAGCTACCCACTCAAAACACAACGGCAATCTTTTCAATCTAGTCATCATTGACAAAGCCATTAAATCAATCCTCGATATGCTCTGTCTACTTGATATTTGATCGGGCGAATCTTCAGTGAAAACATTCCTTCTGGTTTATCCCAAGGCTCAATGTAGAGAAAGCTTACATCCCGAGGAAATTCCCCTCGCTCTTCAAAGAGGTGTTTGGACTTTTAAGGTGAAATGGAGGACTTACTCACCACAGTCTACGACTTAGTGACTGGAAGCTTGCAGTAGCTTGCACTCCTGGTTTTGGCCGTCCATTCCCTCGCAAATAAGGGTTATGCCATGCCAGAAGTTAAGAGGACATCAACATAGCAAGAGAGGCAAGAGGTTGGTAGACAGGAGGACTTGTGGATCCAGGGGCATACGTTCCCGCTAAGCCTCCCGATAGCTTGTGAGAAAAGAAGAAGAAGAAGAAAAAAAAAGAATCTTCACCTCCGCGCCGGCTTGCGTGGTCCGTGTCGGCGGAATATCCCCATGGCTGTGTGTGTGCACCACTGACTACCGCTGGTGCTGCTGCTGATCTCTCGCCTTCTCTTCGCTCTGTGCGCTTGGATGTGTGTGTGAGTGAGAGAGAGAGAGAGGGAGAGAGAAAGAGAGAGATTAAGGCAAAGAGGGCGGAGAGCGGTGGAGGGATAGAGAGGAGAGAGAAAGTACAGCTTCACTTTTGGCTACATCTGGGAGGTTAATGCATCATCAGCCAGAGCTCTTCTGTCATAGACTTCACCCCCGTTTAGACCAGCCGCTCGTCAGGCTTGCTTTAATGGGAACAGTAGCAGAGGAATTCAATTAGAGCTAATATAAACAGTGTTGGGTGCTTTGGGGTCATGGAAGCCTCTTAAGTGTGAATATCTAACCTTTTTTAATACTTGTGTATACAAGCCCAAGTCATAGCCAAGCGCATGTAAGGGCGCTGGTTTCATTATTAGTTTTGTTGTAGCCGAACCAGAGATGCTCACTAGTCGTATAAGTTACAAGTGGAAGATGCATTACTTTGGTTGCTATGAGACAAAGATTATAGACTATAAGGACAAACCCTAACCCTTAAGCCTTCATCTGTACTAAGTTGTTTTAGTGTTGGGGATGTCTCACCCCAAGAGGCTTCTGCAGCAACTAATGATCTTTCAGCAGCAGGCTGATTGTTTAGCGATCTAGTAGCCTGGCCAGCAAGAAAACACTCCTTTCCTATTCTTTACAAAGACGTGTAGTCTTCGATCGGGTTGATTTCTTCGAATTCCTTATGGGCGTGATTGATAAGTGTATTAACCAATCAGAGAAAAGGCGAATATGACGCAAACGGTATGCAAAGAAGTCAATAGTGGTTTTACAATGCATCCGCCAGTAGAATGGAGACTAATGATCTATGGCGTTTTTGCCACAAAAACTTAAGGATTGAAGGAGTAATTAGCAACTCTGTTCAGATTTTAGACGAAGGAGATTTCAACACAAATGCAGCTGTTTCAATCAGTGTACCTTTGCTCTGTGATTGGATCGATAGAAAACGTTTCGGTCCTGCTTTTGAACACATAAAAAAAGCAGGAGTGGATGGCTGGCCAGAGAAGCGATCTACTAGGGACAGGTTTACCTCCATCGTACTTTGTATCTTTATTCTAAATACCTACTGAGTACGAGGGAGTAT
The DNA here is from genome assembly GCA_007210695.1 of Neogobius melanostomus. Lineage (NCBI taxonomy): Eukaryota > Metazoa > Chordata > Actinopteri > Gobiiformes > Gobiidae > Neogobius > Neogobius melanostomus. Next base: position 91,905 of record VHKM01000662.1, on the reverse strand, counting down.
CTTTTTAAAGTAGGGATGATAATAATAATAATAATGCATCAGTTTTATATATCGCTTTTCTGGACACTCAAAGACGCTTTACATTGCACTATTCATTCACTCCATACCTGGTGGTAGTAAGCTACTATTGTAGCCACAGCTGCCCTGGGGTAGACTGACAGAAGCGAGGCAACCAGTCTGCGCCATCAGCCCCTCCGACCACCACCAACCACTCACTCACTCACTCACTACATTCACTAGGCTTCCTGGTGTTACCAAATGGTCTCCCATCCAAGAACCAACCAGGCCCTTCCCTGCTTAGCTTCCAAGGTCTGACGGGATTGGGCAGAGCAAAGGCGGTTATGGCCACAGTGTTTCCCACATGTTAGAAGGCAATGTGTGGCCAATCCACTCAGTTGTTTCTGACCCAAGGCACTCCTTAGATAGGTCTTTATCAATTTAAGCTTTGAAAATGACCGCTCTGCCATCGCTATGGTTGTGAGATGCAGAAACAAAGCTGTGCAAACATCACAAAATGTTGCTGCCACCGAGCTGTGATCAATGACGAGCATATGCGCTACATCCTTTATTGATGGCCCTTTCGCTAACTCACACTTTAAACACACTCTGAAGGCAAAGAGTTGTTTGGCCAGCAAGGCGCTGTACTACCAGTACAGTCAGTACAATGTTGAGTGTTCTTTTCCTTGGCATTTTGGCTGGAAAATACTTTTCTGACACAAGGCCAACTACAAACTTTATCCACATGTCAGTAAAGGAATTCTTTTGTTGTTGTTTATGATGTCACTCTGTCTCTTTGGACCTCGAGTCCGTAATAAAGTTGAATTGAATTGAATATTTGTACAATTTGTCGAGCAATTACCCACGATTATGTTTGTATTCATTTATTTAAAATCGACACTTGTGCGCGCTTTGATTATTTTACTTTTGTCGGCAAGAGTGTCATTCAAGAACACATGGGACCCAAAAATGAAAAGGAACAGTCATTAAAAAAATAATTTGCCTCTTTTATCCTTGAAGCTTTTTAAATATAGATTTTTTTTCCTCCTTCGCCAGAAACACTCTTATTTGATATTTGATTCCATTAATTACTTATGAAAGAGATTATTTTGGACCTTGCTTCTTTGATCGCATCGTGCTCATGTTGCATCGTCTAAGGCCTTTTGTGTGGGAAGCCCAATCCATCTGCCGGTCCCATCTCTCCTCTGCCCTCTCTCTGTTTCCATCTGTCACAAGCTAGTTAGCAGTTAACACTATTTGTTCAGGGGAAAAAAAAAGAAAACTTATCTTCGCCTTTCATCTCCGCAGACCTAATTGGAGTTCTTTGTAATCCATTGTATTTTTATAATGAGCCAGATATGAAAGAAATAGACATACTCAAATTGTTATGACGGCATTGGAGGGTTGTTTTTGGGATGTGTTTTGTCTTTGGGAAACCATGCTTTGCCCTCGGCCCGGGGTAACATGCTAATTAGCTGAGACGTGGATCGTAACATCTGCTGATGCCCTATGTGTTTGTGCGCTAACATTAAGTAAACTTGAGAGGACTAGTTGGTGAGTGTTTCAAGTTGGGGTCATTGTATCATTTCTAATGAGCAGACAGAGGACAGTAATATCTTGGGAAAAGGTTTTGGATTCACACCGTCCCCAAAATGTTATGCCTTGTTTTTTATGAATGTTATACTGGAGCTTAACTTTAGAAGTTATCCAGAATAAAACACTCGAATAACGGCAACTATTCAATAGGGCTGAAAGATATATCGTTATCGTATCGATATCGAGATATGAACATTCAAGAAATTAACATCGAAAAAGCAACGATATATCGTTATCGTAGTGATATCGAGATATGAACATTCACAACATTAAAATCAAAAAAGCAAGTTAGGAACGATATAGATTTTCATCAATAAAACTGCACTCTTTATTATTTTTTTTATTTTTCTGAAAAATGCTTGGTTTTCACCTAACCCATAGTTATATCGTATCGATATCGAGATATCTGGCATGAATATCGAGATATGAAATACTGTCCATATCGTTCAGCCCTACTATTCAAACTAGTAAAATGGTCTTAACTTTTATAATGCTTTTTTACCTTCACTTGGCCCAAAGCGCTTTACAGCAAGGATTCACTCACCCATTCACAGTCTCATTCATACACCAGTGTATGCAGACACTGGAGGCAAGGTGGGTGAAGTGTCCTGCACAACGACAGTGTGCAGGATTTGAACCCCCAACCTTCCGATCATGAGGCGACCCGCTCTACCAACTGCGCCACTGTCGCCCCTTAACTTAAGCCACAAGGGGTCAGTAAAGGAGCCAATATAGGATGATTTGTGGAATGTTTCTAAACTCATCTAGAGTAACGTGCTCAAGGTATACAGCTAAAAACATACAACAGAAGGAAAAACGATTCCACATACACCAAACATACGCATCATATTGTTATATATGTAAAATGGTAAATGGTTTCACCTTGCTGTATATAGCACTCTTCTACCTTCATCAGGCCCAAAGCGCTTTACAGCAAGCAACCACTCACCCATCCACACTCTCATTCATTCACCAATGTACGCAGACACTGGAGGCACGGTGGATGAAGTGTCTTGCCCAAGGACACAACGACAGCGTACATCTTCAGGAGCAGGGATTCAAACCTCCCACCTTCCGATTCTGAGACGAGTCGCTCTACCAACTCACCACTGTCGCATAATATGTAGAGACTATATTGAAAAGTCTAGAATTTTGATTTCAAAATACCAATTGAGGTTTCAAGGTGATAGTGAGTTTCATAATTAGGAAGCATAGAAGGAAACAGAGGATTCACCATGTTTAGTCTTTACTCTTGGAAACTACCTGCAGGATAGCCAATGGGGTAGCTCAGTGTGTTTGAGTCCAACTCTAACCACTTCGTACAGTACATTTCATTGCTTGTGTGAAAAATGTCCATCAGATTTTTATTATTATTATTATTATTACTTTACATTTCCCTTTATAAGTGACCCTTGTTCATTGGGAGGAAAAGCAACTAATTTAACAAGCATTTTCACATTTGAATACAGCTCAGTTCCTGTGGTTTAATCTTTAGCACTCCCGCCTCAAAGCAGCAAGGTCCCAGATCCTATTTTTGAACCACACATGGCTTTTCTGTGACGAGTTTGCCAGTTCTCTCTATGTCTGCTGATTTCATGCGTGTGCTTCATTTCGTTTCCTCATGGTCTCCTCTGAAAATAAGATTCTCTGTGGGACTTTTCTTGTTAATAAGGGATAAATAAGGGAAATAATGAGTTCAAATTAACTTATCAAGACAAAGAAGTATATTGATCATCTATTCAACCTATAAGTAACAAACTATGCATTGAAGTCTTTGCTTATGCGACGCTGGTAGAAATCTCTTCTACTTCCAGGCAGCAGAAGTGACATATCAGTGCAACTGGGACTGAATAAGGAATGAGACACGACTCGGGCTCGCTTCGCTTTGATTTTCTCATCAGTAAAAAAGAGAGGAGGAAAAAAAAAAAGATGGAAGGAGAGAGATCCAATCATGTTCGCTTGGGGGACTACCTGACAGCTGTGTGACTGCTAAATACGCAGTTATGTTGTGGCCAGCGGGACACTGCCTCCGTCGGCGTCACGAAATCCAAAATGCTTCTCAAAAACAAGAAAGAAAAAGTGCGCTTGATTTCACAGCTAGTCGAGGTATCTACTTCACACCTCCAGCCATTTAGGCCCCCCCCCCTGACCCTTTCGCAACATGTGGACAAGGGTTTTATGTTTTCTTATCTTTTTTTCCGTCGCATCTCGTGCCTCTGCAAAGTCCCATAAAGGGAGCGCTCACAGTTTGAGGCTTGTTTCAGGAGCGGTGACAGTAACACGTCGCCTATGCTGCCGTGATGCATACTTGTCTAGACAAGAGTGGTGAGGTGAAGCTGTACTCGCTCCAAAGAAATATGCCAATGAATAAGCAGGAATCACTTGTAATGATTGAGTAAATACCTCCAGGTCGCCGTATATCGATTTAAGAAACGACATTTTCTGAAGTCAAGTTTGCTCTGTGTTGAACATATTTGTCACTAATGGAGTTTTCCTGCCACTGTTATTACTCTTGCTACGAAACTTCTGCTCCTTTCAATGGTGTCAAGGTCAGTAACGGAATGCACACGATGAGAAAATGGGGAAACGAGATAAGAGTGCTTTTGGATGCGATTTAGGGCTGAAACGGCTAATTGGTTAATCAACAACAAAGCGAATATTGAAACTGTCGAAAGCAGAATTAGCTCCACTCCTTATTTCTTTCTTTATTGGTTTATTTGGTAGGGACAGTGCAAGTTAATGAACAAGCCTCACCGGATTGTAGCCTTGGGCTAATTTCCATCCGTTGTCCCCCATGCGCACTCTCAAACACACTCTCATTCATCCTGGCCTATTGTACATGTTTTTAGTGGTAGGGGAAACCGGAGTACCCGGAGGAAACCTACGCAGACACGGGGAGAACATGCAAACTCCACACAGAAAGGCCCCGTCCAGGTGGGAATCAAACCCGGACCTTCTAGCTGTGAAGCATAAGCACTAACCGCTGTGCTACCGTGCCGCCTTATGTTGCCAGATCCTGTCGTTGAAACCAGTTTAAACTCTCTCACGTTCTCCATCCTGGCTCCGGTCCTCGTGTGCTTGTGCTCATGTGCAGTCTTGAGCAAACCAAGTTCAGTTGACTTAAAAAAAAAAAAAGCATTGACAGCCTTGTACAAACATTTACTTTAAGTTTACTTCATCAACGTGTCGTTACGCGGCTTTAGCTTTATGTGGTGATAAGTTTGGAACAATTTTCCATACGCCTTTCACAGCCAAGTGAATCAATTACCAGAGTAATCATTAGTTGCAGCCCTAATACAAATTAATGCAGAGTACTATTTATTTTTAAGTAATGCAGTAAAAATACGATACTTGCAAAAAAATGATTGAGGTCACCATCTCAGGCTGCGCATCTGCTTAAACTGGAACTACTATAAAGAAAACGCTTATCTAACCAATGGGCGAGGAGCGCGTCTATGGTCCTCATAGTGGGGAGCCGACATTGCTGTAATAGGCAAGGCAAGTTTATTTGTAGAGCACAATTCATACACAAGGCAATTCAAAGTGCTTCACAGTTGCATAAAATTACAAGAAAACAGATCAAATCAATCAATAAAACATCAACATAAAGTTAATCAATTACAGTAAAAGGCAAGAGTGCAGATAAAATACTTTCAGTTTTCATATGCACGGGTAAAAAGAGCTGTTTTCAGCCTGGATTTGAACATTGTCTTGCCTCACCGTGTTTATTATTGACTCTGGGAACCACCAGGAGAACCCTCCCTGAAGTTCTCAGGAGAGCTGAGAACTTCAGAGTTGCCCCAAGAGACACCTGGGGGCATTGATTCTAATGGGACTTCAAACGTCCCAAGAACAGCTTAAAAGTCTGGCTCCAAAGAGTCTTTCTTTTTCTAAAAATCACTATGACCCATGTGACAATGCTGGGGTAGGTGAAATATTTTTTAACCACGCTGGTTTTTGTTTAAAAGCCCGAACATTGGAAGCATTGTCAGTGCATTGACTGGCTCCAGCGCCTGTCAATCAAGCTCTGGAGCTCTGTGGAGGCTCCGCCCACCCAGCGAGCGCAGGGCTTCCCGCCTTTTTGCCCTTTAAGGAACAGGCTGCGTAGGAGGAGACGAGCGGCCATTAAGGTCCACACAGGACTTGAGAACCTTTACGATGAATGGGGCTGAAGGGGACCCGCTTATCTTAATTATATTATATCTATGTAGCTTACATTTGAAAATTGGCAGAAAAGCAAAAAAATCCATAAACCAGTTTAATACATTTAATACAACTTTATTTTTCCTTTTCAATGTTGATCTTTAGACACAACGCTGGATATTGTCGATACTTTGATATTTTTGATATATCCTGATTTCTCCAGGAGCATCATCCTCCTATCTCCTATCAACATGTTTAAAAATCAGTATATATTTTTTTCTTCTTCACTTTTCCTCCTGTAGTGCTGCTCCTGTGTTTCCACACTTCGGAAAATGACAACAGTTTAATGTTTTTTGTTTCTTCTGGGAGAAGCTGTCCACTCTTCGTGCTGTACAAATAAACTTCGTGCTGTACAAATAGGCTTTGTGGCTTCGTTCTTATTGGAGTCTCCTCCGCAATCTGCCTGTGTAAGCAAACTGGGTCTCCGCTGGCTACTCCTGCGGCGATCGTACAAAGAGTGAAGCCAGTGTGCTATTGATTTTATTAGCTCTAAGTCCGAGCCCCCAGGACCGCCGCCTTGTGTCCTTGTCTCCGCTGTGTGACATGAGGTTATCATTGGTCGATCTATATCTACATTGTCCCGGTGTTTGACCCGGCACTCTTCAGGAGTAAAGCGGTCTCCAACGGTCAGTCAGTCACCACAACGTCAATGTGGGGCAATTATGGTGTGACACTTCAATTGTGATAAAACATGATTTGTGAGTTTGTGAAATTGTATGGCTGGTACATGCAGTATGTTGTTGAATAAGCAGATCCCATTAGTGGGTCGATGGAAGGGTATTGATAGAAAATGTCGTTATTGTATAGACAATCTTGTTGGTGACGAGTTTCATTTACTGTTTGAATGCGCGAATGCTGAAGTCACAATCACCAGGGACCCCCACGCACCCATCACACAGTCTCTTCAAAGTAATGCCTTCAGGGAATCCACGGGCCAGCTCCAGTCCAGTGAAGAACAGTTTCATACACCAGAACATCAGGACGCTGAACTCCCTGCCCTCCCACTCACCCTGCATTGTGTTTTATTGCAATTATGAGCCATTTAGGATAACGGCGTTTCTCCCGAGTTTCAAAACGAGGCCTAACCACCATCGTGCCACCTCACTGCCTTTCGTCTCAATTGAAACCTTTTCCATGCCAAGGGCGCCGCGAACAAATCACTGCTTTTCAATTTGCACCGTCTCCATTTGTGTTGTAGTGGATGGGCTTTAGACACGTTTGAGTGGGGTGTTTACAATTGTACTGACACGAACAGATTTGTACGAAGTTGGCGCCGTCGCTTGTGCCAGATTGAGAAGTCTATCAATCGCAAGTAAAATGCAAAATCATGTTAGAATTTGTAAGAATTGTACGGTCATTGTGGGGTCTTTGTATGATGCATAACTCCTAACATGTTATCTCACCGCCAAATAAGCAAGTTTACAAATGATATGCATGTTTCAGCCCACTACATTCAGACTGTAGTTGTAAAGAGAATTTCCAAAAAGTATTTCACTGCTGCATGTTCTTTCTTTTTTTTGCACTGTGGTTGTGAGTGACAAAGTTTAGCAGAGTGATTCTCAGCTGATGAGGACGATAGAAGGATGTCTCTGCCTTTGCCTGCCCGAGTGTCTGAGTGAGAAGCGAGACTGTAAAAAGAGTTTCACAAATATCTCCGCTCTGGTTTGTCCCCCATCTGCTCTTGGTCTTTTCATCATCGCCATATAGAAAACCCAAGTCTCTCCAAAAGCTTTTTGCTGTAAAAGGAAAAACATAGTGTTGCCATTGGTCAGTTTTTGTAAATAATTTCAAGTTATTGGCCCAAACATTTTAGTCTGTTCAAAGAGGGGGTATTATGCTTTTTTCAATCACATAGCACCAGTCTATAGCATACTACAATGATGACGTGACCTTCTGTTGGTCTGTATATGCAGTAAATTAAAATAACTGCCTTGAATAAAATTGCTCTCTCAAAATGGCTGTACTGAACGTCTTGAAATAGGCCTCTGTCTCTTTAAGAAGCTTTCCGACACGCCCCCTTCGGCACACTGCTGTGGCATCTAAACCAACACTACTGTGCGGGGAGGGGGCTCTGCTGAGCTGAGGAGCAGTGGTTGGTGGCTTGGCTGGTGACGAAAGGTCCAGGGGCGTCTCCAGGAGGTGGGGGCGTTCCTAGGAGGACTGAGGCATAGCTACACCTAAAATGGCTGCCGTCTAAGTTTTTACTGATTACTCAAAAATATGTGAATGAGCCAAGGCAACACTCCAATTTTACATAATACCCCCCCTTTAAATGTAGCCTAGTATTGGTAGGTTTTCAGTTAACATCACAGTCCTGTAGAGTTTAAAGGGCCTATATCTTTGTCCTTTTTTTGAGATTTAACCATGTTACAATGTTCATCAAAAACATACCTGGAGTGGTGTTTAATTTCATTTCTGCATGTTTTATGTAATCCTGCATAACGTATCCTGTCTGTGGTCAAACTCTTCCTCATGCTGATATGTTTTCCGGGACAAATCTTCTTCTTTCTTTTTAAATAAGTTCGATTTTTGCACTGCAGCCCAGGGAACCAGTGTACACAAGGAAGAAGTGCGCTCTCTGCTGGCATTTAGCACAACTGCATTTTATAATTGTAACAAACCGCACAATATTTTCTTGATCGTTACAGGCATTAATTTCTGTTGTTCAACTTAAACTGTGAAACTAATATTTGAAAGACTCATTACATGCAAAGTGAGATATGTGTATCCTTTATTTGTTATAATTTTGATTATTATGGCCCAGGTTGTAAAAACCCCAAATTAGAAATCTCATAAAATTATAATATTTTGAATTTGGCGGAACGGTAGCATAGCGGTTAGCTCCCTGGCTTCACAACAAGAAGGTCCCGGATTCAATTCCCACCAGGATGGAGCCTTTCTGTGTGGAGTTTGCATGTTCTCCCCGTGTCTGCGAAGGTTTCCCACGGGTACTCCGGTTTCCCCTACCACTAAAAAACATGTACAATTGGCCTGAATGAATGATGTGTGTGTGCGTGAATGATGAATGGTGGTCAGAGGGACCGTTGGCGCAGATGTGTGCAGTCGCCACAGCGCTTCTGTCAGTCTCCCCCAGGGGAAACTGAAGCTACAAAGGCAGCTTACCACCACCGAGTGTGGAGTGAATGTAAAATTGTCTTATGCAAAGTGCTTTGTGACCATGTCAGTGAAAGGCGCTATATAAATAAAGAAAATGGACTGTAAGCCATAATCATCGAAATGCTAACAAATATTGGCTTGCCATATGTCACTTTGCATGTAATTGGTCTATATCATATATTAGTTTCACATTTTTAGTTGATTAAAAAAATAAATGAACTTTTGAACAATATTCTAATTTTAGGTTTCACCTATAAATATAGAATTGGTTTTATTGCCCCTCCTGGAACCTCCACCTTAACGTGGTGGAGGGGTTTGAGCACCCGAATGATCCTGGGGGCTCTGTTGTCGGGGGCTTCGTGCCCCTGGTAGGGTCTCCCAGGGCAAACAGGTCCTAGGTGACGGGTCAGACAAAGAGCAGTTCAGAAGCCCCTTATGAGAGACCAACAGGCCCGGTTAGAACCATGAGGCCGTCCTTCTGTGGACCCACCACCTGCAGGAGGAGCCATAGGGGGCTGGTGCAATGTGATTTGGGCAGCTCCAACAGCTGCCCCACGACCCGGCAACGGACAAGTGGAAGAAAATGGATGGATGGGTTTTATGAACAGGTTCACAACTAGGATTATTTTTTCGTCGATCGTGCAACATGAAAACATATAAGATATATAGTTAATAGATTTTAAAAAAGTAGTTGTAAAAGTCTGAATAAAGCTTGATAATTGACATTAGGACAATAAGCGTGCCAAGTCAAATGGGTAATCCTGTAATATTAGCTGCACATGCCCGTCGTTCCATCTGACAGAGAAACATCACCGCATTCTAGAATCATAAAACAGTCAACTTCATTACCCAGCATCACTAAAGTCACCGTTGTATTAAACTAATATAAACACCCATGTGGGAAATCAGTCAGTTGTGTCAGACGTGGGTTTGACGATTTGGTCCTTTTCCCGTTCAAATGTCAGCCGCCTGATTCGGCAGCTCTGCCAGCGGCTGATTGACCACCGAGGGCTAATTCACAACGTGCACTGTACCCCCAACCTTCACTATTTAAAGCTGGTTCTGACCTTTTCTAACAGGGAGTCTGCTCTGGGCTGGGCCTCAGAGCCTGGACGGCAGGTTAGGGAAGAGCATAATTACAGAGGTCTTATCTTACCATTGTCGTGACCAAACTATTGTCGCGAATGTTGAGCCATTTCATAAGAAATGAGCCTATCTGTATGCACTTTCTCAAGCATACTTTGCATGCTTTGGAAGATGAAACAATACGTAATACAAATTTTATGGGAATATGTTTTTACACCTCCGAAAAAACCTCAGGAACAGGTCTCCTGCTGGTGCCTAGAAACGAGACTAAACACGGTGAGAGTGCGTTTCAGTTCATGCTGCTAAGACAAGTCTCAACGCTGGCAATGTTCAAGTCCAGGCTGAAAACCTTTGTATTTAGCTGTGTATACATTCTCATACATTATAGACAACTGAAATAACTGTATCTGCTCTCTTTGCTTTAATTTAATGTTATACAGATTCTTTAGTATGCTTAATCAATTTCTGTTTGTTACTTGTAATTGCTTATTGTACTCCATGGTTAAAATGACATTATCAACTTATGGACTTATGTCAACCTAATCCATATGCAAATTTACTTCACACTGACGCCACAACAATCTTTCTATATGCACTTGACCTTGAACAATATTTTGGATAATATCCTGTTTAACAATGTCTCTGCTTAAGGACACTGTTGATGTATTACTGGGTGAAAGTGCCTCTTGAAGCAAGGTCCGAGTCTGTTTTGAATGAATGGCACACTGAGTCACTTTCATGGACGGATGCTCTGTTCCGCGCTTATTACTAAACCTCCTCATGTAAAGTGCCAACAATCCACACATTTTGATTTGTTGCTGCTGTTGTTTTGTGGTATGAAGCGAGATTGATACCATTACAAACACACAAGAATCCACCCTGAACCGCTCCCACCTTCATCGCTCGGAACAGAACCAAAAGTGGTTCTGTTCCGAGCGAAGGTGAAGGTGGGATGGATTCTTGTGTGTTTGTAAACTAATACCATGAGAATTCAGCTTGCTGGCAAGGTAAATAAGAAAAAAAATAACATATTCCTTAGCCTCAAAATATTGTGTAGAAAAGGTATAATAATAATAATAATAATAATAATAATAATAATAATAATAATAATAATGCACCGGTTTTATATAGCGCTTTTTTGGACACTCAGAGACACTGTACATTGCACTATTCATTCACTCCATATTTGGTGTTGGTAAGCGATTATTGTAGCCACAGCTGCCCTGGGGTAGACTCACGGAAGCGCCATCAGCCCCTCCGAGCACCACCAACCACTCACTCACTCTCGACATTCGCTAGGCTTCCTGGCATTTCCCAAACGGTCTCCCATCCAAGTACTGACCAGGCCCTTCCCTGCTTAGCTTCCAAGCTCTGACGGGATTGGGTATAGCAAACTGTCACAACTCTTTACATGACTTTATGTGGTCAGTGCATTATTAGACTAGTATACTTATTACAGTTGCTGATCGTTCGTCATTATTTTTGGCATAATGCTGTTTCTTTATTTGGTTGGAACAGTGCATGTTTGAGAAGTGAGAAATGTGCAGTAGAATAGGTTCACTATGAGGTTGCAAGTACAAGTTTCAAAGTTTTGCCAGACCGCATTTTGCCTTGTTCCTATTGACATTTTGATCATCTGTACCAAAAATGTAGCCTATAAGACGCCAGTAAATGGTGGCACAGTTTTCCCCTAAATTGTTATTGTTCAAACATTATATTCAATGTATGATGACTTTGTTCTCTTTAATACTTTATATCGGAGCAAAAGCTGCTTTGGTTTTCATTTCGTACATTTAGAACTTTTTGTCTCAGATTCTCATCTCGCATCATCAGGGTGACGGTGGCGCAGAGAGTAGCGGGTCGTCTTGTGATCGGAGGTCCTTGGGCAAGACACTTCACCCGCCTTGCCTCCAGTGTCTGCGTACACTGGTGTATGAGTGAAAGTGTGAATGGGTGACTGGTTCCTTGATGTAAAGCGCTTTGAGTGCCTAAAGCAGCTAGAAAGGCGCTATATAAATATGACCATTTACCATTTACTTCTGCCGTTAATTTGGCCTTCAGTAAAACCTTCAAAGAACAACTTTGAGTGACGAGTGACGAGGCTAGACATGGTAGTTGCGCTGCTCTTTTGAGCTTCTTCCCAGGGTGATGTTTTGTGGGGTTTTATTCACAGGGAGACTCCACAGACTTGACAGATGGATGCTCCACTCACTCAGCGCTGTGATACTGTTCATTTTCTGTTTTTAAGCACATACGCGGGTGTCGTGCATCTATCGTGTTTAAATTGTCCTTCATTTTACTTCTCGAGCAATCAGTCAATATAGTAATAGCAAAAAACGATCTGGCTTTAGTAAGTTATTTTGTGGACTACCCTACTTTGCAGTTTGACGTTTGTTCACATTACTGACTCTATCAAATGTGGCACTGGGTGGTGTTTATGTTAAGTGACTGGCAAAAATACCGAACTGACTCATTTAATGTTTGTTTTCTCCCAAAATGCAGGGGAAGCTCCACAGAAACAAAAACAGATGATACTGAAATGTGAATGACCCCATCTCTGCTTGTGTGTGTGTGTGCGCCGCCTCCTCCTCTGTAGCGCTGTATTGGGGCCAAATGGCAGTGCGGGGATGGTTCTGGGGCAGTGGCCAAAGCGGCTTGCCTCTGTCAGCTCTGCCTCTCTCTGACAAGCTCCTGTGAAAAGTGTTCAAGTGGCGCAGCCTCTCCAGCTCATTTGGTCCTCTGGTGTATGATAGTCAACAAGCAGACAGAGACAGATGGAGTCCTCTGGTACAAAAGCACGGGAGACAATAGGAGAGCCGTGATGGGTGAATTAAAAAAGAAGAATAGAGTGTGTAAGCATTTGGCTAGCATTAGAAACTTCCCTTAAAGCAGTACTAAGTAACTCTTGCCCCTAGAGGCCATAAGCGCAACTGCAGGTGTCTTAGCAAGTTACGATTTTTTAACTTATTAAATGTCTTGGAGAGTAAATACTACGCTGACAGAAAAGGTGAAGGGAGAGAGGGGTGTTGTACATCCAGTTATACAATGGAAATAATTTTTTTCACTCAAACTTGGCTGTAAATACTGTTTAAAGTGGCGCTAGCCCGCAGTTAGCTTTGCCCGTTAGCCTGTTAGCTTCTTCTCCGTGATTCTATTAGTGTGTATTGGTTGCTCCGCCCCGGTGGCAGTCAAGTTGCAAGCATGGTTTCCTGGCCAGAGACACCAGGGGGAGATGAAAGACCCTCCAATCATCCCATTAACATTTGTATTACCCCCAGAGGGACTACGGAAAGGATTTATTAAGGTAAACACGTTACTTAGTACTGCTTTAAGCTTTGATAAACAGAGTTCGGTTCTTTGCTTCTTGATTTGGCAGAAGTTGGCCTTGTTTCTCACTCCTCTATGTAATTGTATTCATCTGCCATTTTTGTTTTGATACAGATGGATCAAGTGTTTCTCCGATTGGTTTATCCACATGTCAGTCTCACTCATCTGAAGACCCAGATGACTCATTGTGTAGAATGGAAGAGAGTTGTCACCTTTCCTTGCTCTTGCACAGCTTTCATAGTCCTCTGCACCTGTAATTAAAACCTTGCCCCTGGGCTTTGTTTTTCTTTTTTATAGGGGGCAATCCTTCCCTCCTCAAACACACATTCATTCTCCCTTTTCGCTGTCAGAGCCTAAAGTGAGATGAATTATCGAGCGCGCTGAGAGGAGCTGCTTATGATTGATACGGCCCTGCCCCCTAATCACCGCTTTTTTCATTTCCGCTAAGATTCTGCCTCATTTGCCTCAAGCGCGCCCGACAGACATTTTGATGGATCATATTTTTAAAATCTTTAGTTTATTGTTGTTTAACAGGTATTTGATCCACTTGGTCTTCAAATGTGATTAATGGAAGTCTCTGAATCCATCTCATTGGCCTGTTGAGGTGTCCACCCGCAAAATTCAGTGATTACATACAGTAGGCCCTGACCTTTTATATGCACAAATTGGGATCATAAAGTCAAGCGGGATGTATCATAATCACAGCAGAAGCATAGTAGTTTATGTCCATTATGGATAAAGATCATTTGAAAGAGGAAGAATAATAGTTCCCACCTGTGTAAATGTGCAATTATAATACTATATTACATTACAAAGTCTGATAAATCGAGGCAGCTGGATCTCCATCTTAAATGTTTCAGGTCTAAACACATCTCTTCCTCACAGCTGAAGATCCAGCTGTCTCAATTCATTTTTATATCCGCATATAGCGTATCCAGAGCATTTGAACCTGGAACAGTAAGGCAAAATCTGCTTAAGCCAGATTTTCTTTCTCATAGTAGTCAGTAATCCGTTTCGTTGATCAAAATGAGGAGTGATATACGCTCAAGAGTTATTTTTCCGTCCTTCAAATCCTTTTGTGGATGGTGACGGGTTATGTGTCTTCATAAAACTGAAGACGTGAGATTATGAACTGATATTAAAGCTTAAAGGGATATTTCAGGATTTTGACATTGGGCCTCATTTCCTATTTATACAGGGTGTTGTTGTTGTCTGGAGATATTTTATGTTAAATTCATGCAGTTCTTATATTTGAAGAGTCTAGTGGCGCTAGGCTAGGGCAAGGCTAAAGCATTTCTATGGTATCAGTTAGCCTGTATTAAAAAGAGTCTGACCCACTCCACAGTGCACCTGAGGTAAATCACTTATAACGCCAGACTAACTATATAAATGTCTGTGTCGATAGAATAATTTTAACCATTTTGCAGCTTAGTGGTTGTAAGCTAACGCAGCGGCGGAGTGATCTGCGAGAAAATAGTCCCTCAAAATGCGGTAATTCATGTGATACAAGTTATATTTTCAGTTATATTTCAAAAAATATTCTATTAACACAGACATTTATATGGTTAGTCTGGCGTTATAAGTGATTTACCTCAGGTGCACTGTGGAGTGGGTCCGACTGTTTGTAATGCAGGCTAACTGATACCATAGAAATGCTTTAGCCTTGCCCTAGCTTAGCGCCACTAGACTCTTCAAATATAAGAACTGCATGAATTTAAGAAAAAAATATCTCCAGACATCAACAACACTCTGGATAACGAGGAAATGAGGCTCTATGTCAAAAATCCTGAAATATCCCTTTAACCTCTTAAAGCAAAACTAAGTAACTCATGCCCCTAGAGGCCATAAGCGCCACTGCAGGTGTCGTAGCATGTTGCGTTTTTTACTCATTAATCGTCCATGAGAGTAAATACTAGGCTGACAGAAAAGACTAAGGGAGAGAGGGATATTTTACATCCAATTACACAATGGAGATATTTTTTTTCACTCAAACTTGGCTGTAAATACTGTTTAAGTGGCGCTAGCTTTGCCCGTTAGCCTGTTAGCTTCTTCTTTGTGATTCCATTAGTGTGTATTGGTGGCTCCGACCCAGAGGCAGGAAAGTTGCAATTGTGTTTTTTGGGCCAGAGACACCGGGGGAAATGAAAGACCCCCCAATCATCCCATTAACACTTGTATTACCCCCAGAGGGACTACGAAAAGGATTTATTAAGGTAAACAAGTTACTTCTTTAACCCCCACCTGAACTGAGCACTTTCTCTCCAGTTTGGCATTACCCAAATCTAAAGGGTTCTTGAAGTGGCAAAACAGCGACGAAACGTAAATAACACAAACCACAAAAACAGGACAAAAAACCCCAACAAAAATGTGACAAAAGCGCGATTAGTTGTGTAGGTTTTCTCGCCTTGAGGCTGTAAGCTCCAGTCGAGAAGCTTTGAGATTTGGGTAAAGCTGAACTGGGGAAAGTGCGCTCGGTTAAGGTGGTTAAAGGATGCAGGGATTTAACACATGTAGGCGGGCTGTATGATGGGATACATTTTTAACTGGTGCTGTTTGATATGTAGAGTTTGAGACATAGATTTGGTGCATTAAACTGTCACGGTTACTCCTAATTTCTTATCACTTTATCCTCTATAAATATCCACTAAATGCACAGCTAATTGACACTTCTAGCTTTTTTTCCCCAAGTAATGGGCTCTTACCGTTATAAAGCTAAAGTTTAGTCAGGGCATATTAGTTGAGATATATCCAATTGTAAACTTTTTGGCATGTATTGGATTAGATTTGTAGCTATAAAAGCTACATGCATATCAGAAATATGATATATGTCTAAACTACAAGGTTAGCAGTTTTTATTCACCTATCGAGACAAGGACGTCCTTTGCAAATGACTTTATATTTCCTTGAAAAACTAGTCTGTTGCAGTGATTCAGTGGCAGACATCCATACAATCCAGCGTAGCGTGTTCATCAATAAGATAGGAACATTCGCATGTCTAAATGTCTATAGTTCAAATCCCAGTTCTGGCCAGTTTGCATTGTCATCGTGAAGTGTCTTGCCCAAGAACAAGACACTTCACGGACTGCCCCACCAAAAAAAAACAAATAATCTGTGTCTTAAACTTGCTCCCTTAGCCTCAATACTAATGGAAACACAGACATATTTTGCTGCGTGCGCGTGCAAAAACTGTGCCAGCTTAATATATGCTCACTGACTCTCCCTCGCAAATCCTAGTGTTTGTAAAATCATCTCTTTAGGCGGTATTCTTCAAATATTCATTCATGCAGCTGAGGATGACGTAGAGCGACGCAGAAGGGGCCAGTCATGCATGCCGTGTCCTCCGGCTCGGCTCGTCTGCATGCTGAAGGCAGAGTTGTGTAACAGAAACGGGCCGACTTCTAAGACTGCAGCCGCTTTGAAGCCTTTGGAGCCTTTATTAATTAATTGAGTGCCCGGCGAGAAGGGGATTGCGATCACAAATGTCTGTCCCTCACACGAGATGCACTGAAATGGATCCAAAATAAAGAAATATGAGCTTCCAGACAAGGCTAGAATGAAACCGAAAACGCACTGCATCTATAGTATATCCCCAAAAGCAATTGTTTTGTGTAGTTCAGAAATCTCCAGTTATCTTGCACATAATGAGCTGCTTCAGTAAGCACCAGTTATGTTAAAGGTGCCAAAGTATGACTCAGCTGGAACAAGTGGGGCATCGTTGGTGAACAGAGATTACAAACAAGGGAGTTTCTTTGGTGGAATAGTGCAATAGTCATGTAAGGCATGCAATATAAAATTATGTATTTAGGTCATAATTGTCCCTTCTATGCAGCTATATTTGTATCCTTTCTAATTGGCTCTTCATTTGACTATATAATAACTATTACTTCAGGTTCTTGTCATAAATTGCAAAGACATTTGACTAATGCATTTGCCTTTACAAAGTGAAAATGATTTGAGCTATTTGATAAGTTATATCCACTTGCTTTTGTTAGTCTGATGAGTCAAGTCTATACAGGCAACAGATGCATTCAGTAGGTGTTAGTAATCGAATAGACTTTGAGATATTACGTCCTCTCATATATGCACTCACACTTGCAAATGCCTTCTTAAGTGGGATCTTCATCTGTAATGCCGGGGGTAACCTAACATGTCCTGAAAGATGAAAAGTTTTCTCGGTCTGCGTGCCGCGGAAAAGCGGAAAAGCTTTACTTGATTAATAATTCATGAATCTCAGAAATATGTGCGCAGCATTAGAAAGAGCGAAGTCAAACGGTTATCAACTTTGGGTGTTTTTTTGTTTTTTTTTAACCCACAAGACAAGAGAAAATGGGAAGAAGACATAAATAATAGATGTTAGTTTTAGGATTTGTTGCATATCGTCTGCCGTCGCTTTTGAGGGCGGCACTTCTCGTACAACGCGAACAAAGAAGTCTCAATGCAGGAAGCCGGACTGCAACAACAACATCGATAAAGCAAAGAGGCGTGAGTGAGGAGTGTGCTTTCTGCTCTCCGCTGCCTTCGGATTAGGACTAATTACAGGAGGAGAGTGGTGCTCCAGACAGAACTGCTGCCTTTTCAGCTTCAAACCACCCCTGGAGTTGACTCGTTGTATCCAAAGCAGGAGTTCGCTTGGTCATGGCCTGACGTGGAACACATTATACATGCAATTTCCATAATTACACTTTCAGAAGCCATTTCCATCCTATAACCATGCTATACTGTGCTGTAAAGTAAAATGCTGCATAATTACGTCACCATAAACCAGAAGTGCGTCGTTGATTTTAACAAGATGTTGTTTTTTTGTTGTTGTTTGTGCTTTTCTGATGGCGGATGGACAATCGAGGCAAGGCTGGCTCCATCCATTAGTTAGCAAGCGGATACCAATTCAGAGCAAACAAGGGTGGACGCCAATATAGCCCCCTGGCACAACAATCAGGGCATTTATCAAGGTGAAAGCAAAATTTAGAGTTGGCAAGGTGGAGTCAATGGCAAGTTTAACTCTTTCCCACTGATGGGTAAAGGCCCAAAAGAAGCGTTTTGAATGGGAGACAAAATGTCAGAGAACACGGTACAATTTCCTGATGTCTTGCCCAAGGACACAATAACTGTTTTTGCTGGCTGGTGCTGTGATCACACCCAGGTCATTTAGTGATTGACTAATCCCGGGCAGCATATTGCAACTCTCACAGAAAAAGACAAAGCAATAGTACGAAAACTTTGGAGGTTCTCTAATATTTATTTCAGTAACATTTTATGAATAATTCTCAACAATTAAATTATCTAACAGATTAATGCTGTGGACCATATGTTCACACTTGTCCTTATGCTGCGTTCCAGGTAACTTGTTAACTATAACTTTTCCCGCTTGAAAATGATTTCTTACAACCTCAGAGTGTTCGAGCTAAATAAACGTGTACTAAATGCTTATCATACGGATAATGCTACATCAGTTGGCTAATAAGATGCTAACGTTTTATGAATGTTTCTCCACACTAGATACAAGTATGCTCCATAACTTTATATTGAAGTAACGTTCACTTCACTGATGCCGTGGATTTAAAGTTGTATCATTAGCTGCACTTCTCTACTGGGGGCTGCCCAATGGGCGAGGAAAGTGCTTCTCTTTGGTCCTCATGGCGCGGAGCTTACATTGCTGTAATACTACCCCCTGGTGGGCAGGGACGACTCCAAAAGACACTTGGTAAACTGGATTCGTATGTAGGTTTTCGTTTGTACTGCTTAAAAGCTTGGCTCCAAACCAGACTGGTTTTTGTACATCAGCAATAAAAAGTATTGACAGGCTCTGGAGCACTGTGGAGGCTCGTAGCTGGTCCGCCCCCGCCTTTTTGTCCTTTTAAGTAATAGGTTTTGTAGGAGGAGTCTGAGCAGCCATGTTAAATTCACAGGTCACACGGGATCATTACTATGAATGAATGGGGCTGAATGGAACACCGGTTATCTCTTGTATATGGGGCTGCCATTGCTGCCTTCATATCATATCTGTATTCGGATCACTCTGATCATCACCAAGTTTATTTGTTTACCACCTCAAGTGGCGTTTCAAGGCATTTTTCCAAGTGGGAGGTTGGAAATTTACCAGTTGTCTGGAATGCAGCATTAATAACGACAGAATGAAAAATGAGTAACGTAGCTCATTTTGTTGATTATCTAACATGCTCCAATTGAACTAGGCCCATCTCGAAAGCTAATTTATGAAGTCAGCAGCCATATGGTGAAGGCGATGACATTGGTGTGACCTTTTGCGAGTTAAGCCGTAGATTATCAGTCACCTGTAGCACTTGTGCATCTAAATCCTTATCAGACCAATGGCTTATTAATCTGCCTGCCTGCGAGTCTATGCATCTGTGACAATACGCTTTTAATTGCTTTCCTTATCTCTCTCGACAACTCATTCTTTGATGAGTGAGTTGGGGTGATGTGGATACAGGCCCGCATGCCAATATGTATTCACATTATGTAACTTCAATTTTATCTTTCAACCTGCCTTTTGTTCTTCATAGCCCATTTTGTGTACCTTTCTGCCTCGTTTGATATATCTCTAAAAGCTGTTTTATGCTTGAATTTCAATGAACTTGCTCCCTTCTTGACAGATAATGGAAAAGGCTTTGAATAAAGCCATCAGTGTTGCATGTCACTGTGGATTCTGGCGTTGTAAGTGTCAGACCTTGTCCAGACATTGACTGACACTTGAGTGGCTGTCTTCAACTTATTTCACCCACCACATACAGTATTTGAATTCATACCCACTCAGTATGGAGACACTGCTTATATTTACCTGTTCCAAAAAATCAGATAACTGGAGAAATCAGATAACCCAATAATCAGATCTGATGCGTTTACATTCTCTTCAGAAATCAGAGAATCTCTGGGTTCTACATGAGCCAGTGCATTTGGATTTTTGAGATTCATTTCATAGATAACTTTTGTGATTATTTTAGTTGCTGTATTTTCCTGGTTAGTTTAGGCACACAGATCAGATTATTTGAATATCAGATCATGTATATCATATTACGCTGGTTACATGTCTCTTCATTAATCTGAGAACTCCAGAAATCAGATTATGATCAGATTTTTGATCTCCATGTAAACGTAGCCACTGAGGCCAAGTAAAGGCAAGATATGCAGCTTGGCAACCAGTGTTTCAGTTATCGATTGACACATGCACAGTTCCCAAAGCATGGAAAACTTCTCATATCAAACCACTGCCCAAAACTCAAAGCCCAAAAGTACACAAGGATTTCAGACCCATTGCTCTAACCTCAGTCATTATGAAGGCCTTGGAGAGAATCTTACTAAAACATCTTCAAAGTTTAATCAGTGCCAAACTGGATCCTTTTCAGTTTGCGTATAAAACAGGTTGTGGCACCGAGGATGCTGTTGCTTCCCTCATCCACACTATCACCAAACACCTCGACAAATCCAACAACTACGCAAGAGCTCTCTTTCTGGACTATTCATCTGCCTTCAATACAATAAAAACGGACATTTTGATTTCCAAACTCTCCCATCAGGGAGTTAATCCCTATCTGATTCACTGGTATGCATCTTTCCTCATCAACAGAGTCCAGCTGGTTAAAGTAAATGATACACTCTCCTCTGCCATCACAACCTCTGTTGGAGCCCCCCAGGGCTGTGTAAGCTCAGCTCTGTTGTTCACCATATACACCGACGATTGTCGAACTACTTCAAACTATCAACACATCTTCAAATACTCGGATGATACGGTCCTGGTGACCCTTCTGTCAAATACTGACAGTCCTGGGCTGCACCAGCAGGGCATAGACAAGGTTGTGATGTGGAGCAAAAACAACGCTCTGGAAATAAACACCAAAAAAACAGAGGAGGTGGTATTTAGTTTAAACCCGGTAACCACAGCTCCCACTATCATCAACAACGAGTCAATCAAACAGGTGGAGTCATTCAAATACCTGGGTGTGGTCTTAGACTGTTCCTTGTCTTGGAAACACCACATCGACTTCATCTGTAAAAAGACTAAACAAAGAATATATTTCCTCCGTCGCCTGCGGTCTTTTGGAGCGTCTCGTCAGGTGTTGCTTCTGTTCTTCACTTCTGTGATTCTCAGTGTCCTGCAATACTGTAACGCTGTGTGGTACAGCTGTCTCTCTGTCACTGCTAAATCTGGACTGAGACACTTGATTAAAATCTGCTCAAAGATTGTAGGACAGCCCCTGGATGGACTGTACGAGGCTGCATACCATAACAACACACTGCGACTGGCTAAGAACATCACTTCAGACCCCGGCCATGTTCTGAACCTCGAATATGCGCTGTTACCATCAGGGCGGCGGTACCGTGTGCCACACTTTAATAAAGTCAGATTGAGGAACTCTTTTGTCCATCAGTCCATCCTGAAACTAAACGAGGATCTTAAGTCATAAAATCAAAGTGTGTTATGGCGAGCGGACAATTGTTTATAATGTCTTTGTGAATTGTTTTATATCTGTATGTCTTGTTTGTATTTTTATGGAGCTGCTGAACTGTAAAACAAATTTCGGATCATTGTATCTGACAATAAAGCATTTATCTATCTATCTATCTATATCCAGTCCATCAAACGTACATTTGTGTAGTCTAAAACTAAGTGACTCAATTCTCCATATTACTGCTTTGCATGTCCATATTGACTTGGATCAAGTTGGCAAAAGTTGTTGTGAATTTATATTATATTATATTATATTTGGTATTTCCTTGATAACAGATCCAGTATTTTTCCCGGCTCAGCTCCGATATCCAGTGTCAGATTGGTACATCCAAGGTTTCATTTCTATGAATGTGTGTATTGCCAAAATCTGGTGAAAATTAGCCTTTCGCAAAAATGTTGTCTTTGTGACATGCTAAATGCTTGTATCAACAGTGGTTCACCAAGCCAACATTTTTGCTTTGAAGGTTAATGTTAAAAGCATGACACAATAGGCCAGTGTAAGAATTTGAGCAAGCTATCTTTCATTTTCTGATTATCAGTTCATCTGTTTGATCAAATAAAATGTTTTGTACAACCATGTGCGGGCTGTTGTATTCTTGTGCGACACAGGAATACGTTCAGTTGATTGGATGACTTGTAGACAGCGGGGTCAGAGCATCTCCAAAGCTGCACCTTGGTTGTTCCCAGTCTGCAGTGGTCGACATCTAGCAGAGATGGATATAGCGCTTGTTTACACCTGGATTAGATTCCTGATTTAGAGCTGCCCTTGATGGATATTTACGGTCTGCTTTGGTCAGTATCTATCAAAAGTGGTCCAAGGAATGGGCAACCGAGCATGACTCAAATAGCGAAAGAAGTTATTGCAGGTTCCAATCTAAAGTTTTCCAAACACACATTGCAAACCGTCTGTTATAAACATAGCCAAATAATGAATCCAATACTAGGGTTAGTCATGGTCACACAAATCTGGAAATGAGCATCTTGAAATGTAATCTCTTGGCTGCACTTTTTTGTAACAGCATTTCTCTTTTGTTTCTTTCTGTTTTTCTTTAGGGAAGCTTTGTGGCCGCCATGACAGCTACTCTGAGGCAGATGGACGACTATCATTACAGCCATCTGATCAGCACCTTCGGGAAGATAAGGAGCGATGTGGTGGTGAGTTCAGCCTTATCGGGGAGTCAATGTCGGAAGCATGCAGAGCGATATCCCTTCCACATGCGCGCCGCTGCCGGGGACACCTCCATTGGATATTCAGAGACACCGCAGGGGATGATTTCACCTCGAATGTCCTTTGTTGTGCGGTTGCAGCGCAGATTGTTAGTCGTAAATTGTTATGCAAATTGAATGAAATGCAAAATGTATGTAGCTGTAAAGTTTTTGTTCAAAAAGCCATGAGGGAGACGGGAATACCCAATCTCAGTTGATCTTGGATGCCAAGAAAAAAGTGTGGTCTGGTTAGTACCAGAATGAGGGACTTAACCACAAATGCATTATTAAAGAGGGGGTATTATGCTTTTTTCAATCACATAGCATCAGTCTATAGCATACTACAATGATGACGTAACCTTCTGTTGGTCTGTATATGCAGTAAATTAAAATAACTGCCTTGAATAAAATTGCTCTCTCAAAATGTCTGTACTGAACGTCTTGAAATAGGCCTCTGTCTCTTTAAGAAGCTTTCCGACACACCCCCTTCAGCACACTGCTGTGGCATCTAAACAACACTACTGTGCGGGGAGGGGGCTCTGCTGAGCTGAGGAGCAGTGGTTGGTGGCTTGGCTGGTGACGAAAGGTCCAGAGGCGTCTCCAGGAGGTGGGGGCGTTCCTAGGAGGACTGAGGCATAGCTACACCTAAAATGGCTGCCGTCTAAGTTTTTACTGATTACTCAAAAATATGTGAATGAGCCAAAGCATCTCCAGGCATGTGTTTAATGAGGGAATGACATAACATGATATAAAGCTTGAAAAAGTCGATTTTACATAATACCCCCCCTTTAAGTAAATAAGTAAGTGCTTTATTTGTCATTGTACAAGTGTGCAACGAAATAGTGTTCAAGTGTTAGACCTGAGCCGCTGCCACTTAGGAAACCTGGCTGGCTGCCTTCAGTCCCCTCTGAACCTCTGAAACAGTGCAGCACCTCCTGGGTTTGTCCCCTGCATCTCCCTCCTCTCCACAACAGTCTTTCACCATCTTCTGGGAAGAGTTTAGCAGTTCATCTGTTTTATTCTCCAGTGAACGTCCATTAGCCAGAACAATAAAAGGCATGTGTGGCTTAGCTGTGAGTCTCTCCTGGATACCCCCTCGCTTGTCCCTTTTATTTCCTGTAGCTCCTCTTGTGACGCCTCCACTGTGCTGCAGGTGTGGGGGGCTCCTGATGCCTCTTCAGTGTCTCAGAGGAAGAAATGTGTATGTCTCAAAAAGTGTCTTTAGCTCATAAGCTGCTGTTTGTTTACTTTAATATTAATATATGCATGTTTACTAGTAGTTTAAATGAATAGTATACTGTACATTACTGTACATGGGGCGACGGTGGCGACGGTGGCACAGATGGTAGAGCGGGTCGTCTCATGATCGGAAGGTCGGGGGTTCGAATCCCGCCTCCTGAAGATGCACGCTGTCGTTGTGTCCTTGGGCAAGACACTTCACCCACCTTGCCTCCAGTGTCTGCGTACACTGGTGTATGAATGGGTGAGTGGATCCTTGCTGTAAAGCGCTTTGAGTGCCTAATGTAGGTGGAAAAGCGCTATATAAGTTGAGACCATTTACCATTACTGATTGTGTCTGGTTTACTCAAACCTGCTTGACTGAAACAAACTACCATTTTGCATGACATATCCCTTTAAATGTTTCAATGTCAAGAAACTCCATCTGTCTGTGTCATTTCCACAAATCAAAAGCTAGATTAGTTCTGTTAGTGATACATTTTTCCCCTTCACAATGTGCTGTGAAATTGAATTGGAGTTAGTCATACTTGCCCTGAGCCTGTAGCATGCTC
Organism: Neogobius melanostomus; assembly: GCA_007210695.1. Lineage (NCBI taxonomy): Eukaryota > Metazoa > Chordata > Actinopteri > Gobiiformes > Gobiidae > Neogobius > Neogobius melanostomus. The sequence continues at coordinate 67,119 of VHKM01000662.1, read as the reverse complement.
TCAGTGATAGCGGCTCCCATGGGACTCACATCAGTCGCTGCCAACAACAAGTGGTGGAGGAAGAGGAGGATAAATCCCATTCATGTTCAAAGTCTTCCCTTAAAGCATCATTTTATAGTACGCTGGCAGATTAGCGGGAGGGTGCTCTTTGCTGACATCTGCCAACACCTTAAAAAAATAAATAAAATTAAAAATCTAAGGAACATGCTTGTTGACTCCACTTGGGTCTAGGATGCATGTGGATTTGTTCACCAGAGATAAACTATTAATGGATCACAGATAACATGCACTTTTGTTAAGGAACCAGCATTAAAGTGACCATGACGACCCTTGTCACCAAAACAGAATTAAAACAATTATATTTATGACTTTTGCAAAAGAGACATGAGCAATATTCTATCCTCGCATTATGTAATTCTCTCTCTTTCAAAGTCATTTAATCTGGAACAGTGGTTCTCAAACTGTGATACTTGGGTTTCCTCAAGTGGTACCCGGAGTCATGTGCAATCTTACAGATATCATATGGTCCATTTTAGGTCTGATTTATGAGGTAGTCCTTGGAAGGTCAAATATTTAATCTGGTGTTATCGGAGAATTTGAACTTTTAATCTATTCCTTTTATAATTGCCACTTCACCGGTGTATAATTAATACCTACCGCCAGCGTTATCCCATCAAACTAAGAAATCATTAGAAAAAGATGAAAACCTGTCATAGGCACTTTATCTCTTGAGTCAGATTATCGGGTTTACTCAATATCCCATTTATATGACTCTGCCTGTAAGGCCACAACAAAGGAGCAGAGCAGGGCGCAGAAAAAGGTTTTAAGCTCTCGCGTAGAGTGTTTTATTGGGGAAAAAAATTAATAAAATGAAATAAAGCACCCTTCCAGGTCACCTCGACAAGACACAATATGTAATGAACTCCAAAAACCAGTCCCCTGGAGCCCAGCTAGTCACACCGTTTCCAAACCAATGCTATGTATCGTAGCGCTAGACTCAATGGTAAAGTATTTCTTTCACAAACCCAAAGACTAATATTTCAATCCCATCTCAGACCAATTCTGTCGCTGTGTCCTTGAAACACTGTTTGTGGCCATTGTCGACTCACTGATCATAATTTATTCTCTATCGACAGATTTGTGCTGCTACTGGATTATCTCAGGATTTGTGAGTTTACAAAATCACAAAAGTCCGTCGTGTGCAGCTCTCATTGAGCCATTGCCAATCACATTCACAGTATTGCTGTGGTTATGCGACAACCGTAAGCTCTCATACCAAGAACTGTTAACAACACTGTGGGGGAAAAAAAATTATCTGAAATTAAGATATGCTGCTACACTTTTACAAAACACTGAAATTACTAGATTTTTTGACTGTTCCCAAGCCACGGAGATGTGGAGAAGGCACAACAGATCGATTCTCAAACTTTTCACTCCAAGTTCCACCTCATGAAACATCTATTCTACCCAGTGCCACCAGGCCAGGATCAAGTTTAAATCAGGACCGACTAAAATGATTCTGAAATGGGCCTAAATCGGACTGAATTATGGTAAATACAATGTCGTGTAGATGATTAACTGGTACGTTGTTAAAGAAACCCTGCTCTGACAGTGAAATACTGGACTTTAGTCATTGATTGTGAGTGATTCTTGTGGCTTTGTATGAATGTATGGTACGATTTTGAAATAGATTTTGACTTAAATGACTACAGTTTTGTCAAGGCTGCTTTGAAGAAAGAAAAAATGCTGTCAGACGATGTGCTTTTTTGAACAATACCTTTTCGCTGTGGATAAGAGCTGAAAAGACAGCTCCAAAGAGTGCGTGAGTACACTTTGCTCAGCGGTGCAAAACATAAAGATGACAAGGTGCACATTTAAATACTTTTCCTCTCCACCTGTCACCTTTTAGTTATACAGTGCAAACAGAGAGGGGGATATAATACAAAATGTGTTTTTCCTTTGACCATATTACAGTGTCGTCCCTTCATCAAAGACATATTTGGACTTGACGCATGTTTGAGTGATCTTTGAATGTTCAATTCTCCTCCAGTTTCACCCAAGCTCCTCTCGTGCCCTACATAACCAGGAAGTCTGTACCTCCTGTCAAGCTTCCTCTTTTCAGCGCTGCCCTCTAATGTGTCCCAACCCTAATAGCAATTTGCATGCATTATTTTTTCCTGAAAATGCTGTATGGAATCCAATTTACTTCAGCTTAATAATTCAAAGAAGATCCATTTCACCAGCAAAGTGAAATATTTGAGTGGGAAAAGATCCTTACATCACTACTTTATACATGTTATATTCAGTGTGAGTCACCTTGGCCAGTTTCTGTCTGAGAGCTACAAACTCCCCATTATCTTTGAAGTCAAAATAAGCTTTGATTTTTCTTTTACTCTTTCTTGCAGGATTTTCTCATGGAAACCTTCATCATGTTCAAGAACCTGATCGGAGAGAACGTCTATCCCTCGGATTGGATCATTATGAACATGATGCAAAACAAGTAAGACACAGTCACTATGTTTTATGATATAACGATAATGCATTTTAGTTGAGTTTGGTTTTATCAAGTTTAGATACATTGTGGTCTGTTGCAGCCAGCATTCAATTTGGCAGCGTTTTCATCGTTTTACAAAGAATTTAATGTTTGAGCCAAGCTACTGGCAATTCATAGTATCTTAGTGTCATTTGGCAGCAGAATATCAAATGTATTACAGCAGGGGTGTCCAAACTTTTTTCATGGGAGGCCACATATTGAAGTGTACACGGGGTGAAGGGCCATAGATCGGTGGTCAGTGCCAAGAAACCTTTGACTAGCAGAGGTTTAAATTGTGCCCCACACCTTTATTTATGCTTAAAACCTTCATGCCAGCTCTGTCTCACAATAAAATGTTAGTTGTTAGGTTAGAATTGTGTAGAATTATTACATTTCAAATAAAAAGGACCATCTCTGATGATGTGTACCGATTCAGCAAGAAGGCCGAGGGCCACCAAAAAACGGTCTGAGGGCCACATTTGGCCCCCGGGCCGCAATTTGGACACCCCTGTATTACAATACAAGTTCATATAACACAAGTTATTATGTCATTATGGAATTTCTGCTTTTACTCCAGTCTGTCAATTGGTTTTAGCCTCTTAACCCTCAACCTGAATCGAGCACATTTTCTCCAGTTTGGCTCTACCCAACTCTAAAAGCTTCTTGATGTGTCAAAATAGCAACAAAAATTTGACAAAAACGAGGATGAAAACGCAACAAAAAAGCCAAAACAGAGCAACAGAAAAGTGACAAAAACGACACAAAAAAGTGACAAGTGATGAAAATGTGTCGAAAAAGTGACAGAAACCCAACAAAAAAGCGATGGGGGGGAAAAAAGCGACGACAATGCAGCAACAATGTGAGGTAAAAGCTTTTAGCATTTGGATTAATTTTGTAGGTCTTAGCTTTCAAATGAGGCATGAAACTTGCCTATAGGCTGTAACCTTATAGATTTGGGTAAAGCCGAACTGGAGAAAATGCACTCTGTTAAGGCTAAAAGCTTTGTGCTGACATTGTTTTGTTTATTATAACTAACCCCTAATTATTTTACATGGTTTACCTAATTTCAGCGTAAGGTTTGAATTGACCTTACAGTAACTATTGGAGTACTTTGAATGAATCATTATTAAATTGAAAATAATCTTAATAAATTCTATACTCCTTCCTTTCCCCCCGCGATCATAAAGCGCAGTATTGGTGCTTAGAGCTGTCCACAGTTGTTGCTTAGGAACTACAGCAAAGAGTGACTAGGTATTTTCAAACGCTATTCTCTACATGCAAATATCGGAACAGGGCCTCAGCAGTGCAGCAATCAGAGGAGCAGTCAGCACAAACAATCCCATGAATTATAGATGCTGCTGTGCTACGCGGTGTGCTAATCTACAAACTTACTCTCAGCATCTCTCTTTATTGTGCGCCTTGTCGAGCCACTCCGGTCGTCATGTTTTATTGATGGTAGGCTCACCGGAAATCAATTCCTCTTTGTGTAAGTATGAAAGCGAAAGACGTCCGCTTCGCATGTCTAGAGTTGTTGTGAAGTCAAGTTTTTTTTTTTTTTTTTTTTTTTTTTGGCTTGCTCAAGCTATTTGAACAGGCGTTTTACTCCTGTAAAATGTTTGGGTAAGCTCTCAGTCGGGCTAAAGTTTTGCCTCACAGAGAAGGATTGTTCAAGTCTTCATCTGTGTTGGCTGTTCAGAGAAGTGGAAGTTTTGCATTTCAGGTTTCAAGGTAACACTTAAAGCAAGGTTACCTGTATGTCCATGTGAGGAGGGAGCCTAGTTACAATACTAGTTATTTACAGCAGCATTTTGCGACCCAAAATCAGCACCACCTTTGGATGCTTAGGAGCTGTGGACACCTTTCAGAGGCATTTAAACATTTCTGTTTAGAAAAGTCTATAAGTTAGTTTCACTGCCTGCTTTTCTTTAAAATGGTATCCTTGAGATTCCACCTTGAGATTCCTACCCATTTTACCTAAGAGTAAAATGCAACTTGTTCGGCTGTCTTTCAGCACTTTGCATTGTAGACATTTGTGAAAACGTAGAAGTATTGTTTTTAGTAGCATTACCACAACAATGGGCGGCACGGTAGTACAGCGGTTAGTGCTCGTGCTTCACAGCTAGAAGGTCCCTGGTTCGATTCCCACCTGGACGGGGCCTTTCTGTGTGGAGTTTGCATGTTCTCCCCGTGTCTGCGTAGGTTTCCTCCGGGTACTCCGGTTTCCCCTACCACTAAAAACATGTACAATAGGCCAGGATGAATGAGAGTGTGTTTGAGAGTGCGCATGGGGGACAACGGATGCAAATTAGCCCAAGGCTACAATCCGGTGTGGCTTGTTTACATGCATGAGACCCATGTATGTTCATTAACATGCACTGTCCCGACCAAATAAACCAATAAATAAATAAAAACATTTAAAGGAATAGGCCACCGTTTTTGCATACTGACATATGTTCTTACCTTAGCTTAGATGAGTTGATGCGTACCTGTCTGGTCTTTACGCGTGTGCTCAGTCATGCAAAAACACCGAACATGTTGTTAGCATTTAGCTTCCTCCTCTCCTCGTGGACCCAAACGTGGGGTGTAGTTAGTTGCGACCAAGCTTTTCCACATTTTCCCTATTTGAATACAGTTATGTGAGCGTTTACGCAATCCAAGTATAGTCACACAAAATTAAACATGTCGATTTTCTAAGCGGATAAAAAGGGGAACTATATTGTAAGGCGTAATAATACCTTTGGAGCACTTCGACGTCGGCACAGTAAAGTCGAAGTGCTCCTAACGCTCACGTAACTGTATTTAAATAGAGAAAACGTGGAAGAGCTTGGTCGCTTCTAACTTCACCCCTGTTTGGGTCCATGAAGAGAGGAGGAGAGGCTAAATGCTAACAACATGTTCGGTCTTTTTGCGTGACTGAGCACACACGTAAAGACCAGACTGGTACGCATCAACTTGTCTAAGCTCAGGTAAGAACATATCTCAGTATGCAAAAACGGTAGCCTATTCCTTTAAGTTTCAAAGTTGTGAAAAGTGCTTATAAACTAATCCCTGTGAAGAATTTGAATGTTACAAAATGCATGCGGAAGGTTAGGTATGACTTTGGACTAGAAGTCGACTGATATGGGTTTTTCTAAGGCCGATACCAATTTTTCAGGATTTTTATTGGCTGATGCCGATATGCTCGGCCTGTATTTTTGACCGATAATTTCCAAATGTCTGATCTATAATCCTATAAGAACACAAATACTTGGCCACTCCGGCAGAGGCCAATTTTATTTTATTACTTTAGCTCAGCCATTCCCAAAGTCCGGAACATCGCGGCCCCCTTGTCGATCCGAAATTCTCTCGTGGCCCCCCAATAGAAAATTATTTATCCTATTCATTGGAATTTCTTATTGTTTTTACTCTTTCATAAAAAGCAACATCTAGCAATGAGTGGAGTTTAAAACTGGTTTCAAGTAATACATTATAGCGAATAAATGTATTTTTCCTTTTAAAATATATATTTTTTCAATGTACTTGTTTGCTAGACAAGCTTTTTGGGGCCCCCCTATAGTGTCTCCAAGGCCCCCACTTTGGGAACCACTGCTTTAGGTGATTCAATCAGTTTTTGTCCCAGCTTTGATTAGCAACATTAGCATTAGCATGCTGTTGCGAGCTGCATCATTTCCTGTGGCGATCAAAAATACACTTGTGGAGGTTAAAACCAACTCAGCGATTGAATTCTCCAGGTTCTGTGCTTCAGACTGAGGTTTAGTGAAACTTATTTTTATTTATTTATTGGGTTGGGACAGTGCATGTGAATGAACATACATGGGTCTCATGCATGTAAACGCGCCACACCGGATTGTAGCTTTAGGCTAATTTCCATCCGCCCATCCATATTTAACAAACTTGTAGCTAACTAATTTTCTTTGCAAAGTTTCTCTGTTGGAAGTTGTGGGAGGACTCATTTTAAAGCCCTGACTTCACTCTTTGTTTGTTATCTCAACCTCTAGAGCTCATAGTCACTCGTTGTCGCTGCTGCCAAATGCATCAGTCAGACTTGGCTTGTTCAAATTCACTTGTTCTTTGTGGATAAGCTTTTGAGGACACAATTAGTCCATCCAAGGATTATTTTTGCTGAAATCTTCAGTCTGCTGCGTCATAACCAGACCTCAGCACTATCGCTTCTCTGTAAACTTTGTGTCCTATATTTACCTGACAGCCCAAGAGATTAATTGCTTTCGCTGGATGCTAAAGTAGCCGTTGTTTAACTTCAAAAAAGCACCCTGTCAAAACCTGACTCTTATTACAGCTGCTCTTTGTATTAGTAGTCTGTTTAAATATTGTAGGCGTTTGCATAGCTTCTCGACTAATTGGCCTAACTCCTGCATGTTTGATGAGTCGTCGGCTTCTTCCATAGTGACAGCACAAGGTAACTCACCACGGCTCACTGGGAGGTTTTTGTATCTCTAAGTGCTTTGCATGAATAAAATAAGACAAAGAAATTACTGTTTTATTTGCATCCTCGCCAGTGTCAAAGCGTCTGAGCATGTGGAAATTATAGTCGGCATATTCTCTGAGTTAAAGGTGATTCAATTTGTTATCTTACATTTTCTCGTGTGCATCCAGTGCCTGGGTGGGTTTCCTCCATGTGCACTAGTGTTACCTGATCAATCTATGTAACCTATACAACAAGGCACGAGTTGAAGAAACCGCAGTGGAAAAAATTCAGGTATCACTTTATATTAAAGAGGGGGTATTATGCTTTTTCAATCACATAGCACCAGTCTATAGCATACTACAATGATGACGTAACCTTCTGTTGGTCTGTATATGCAGTAAATTAAAATAACTGCCTTGAATAAAATTGCTCTCTCAAAATGGCTGTACTGAACGTCTTGAAATAGGCCTCTGTCTCTTTAAGAAGCTTTCCGACACGCCCCCTTCAGCACACTGCTGTGGCATCTAAACAACACTACTGTGCGGGGAGGGGGCTCTGCTGAGCTGAGGAGCAGTGGTTGGTGGCTTGGCTGGTGACAAAAGGTCCAGAGGCGTCTCCAGGAGGTGGGGGCGTTCCTAGGAGGACTGAGGCATAGCTACACCTAAAATGGCTGCCGTCTAAGTTTTTACTGATTACTCAAAAATATGTGAATGAGCCAAGGCAACACTCCAGGCATGTGTTTAATGAGGGAATGACATAATAACATGATATAAAGCTTGAAAAAGTCGATTTTACATAATACCCCCCTTTAAAGGAATAGGCCACCATTTTTACATACTGAGATATGTTCTCACCTTAGCTTAGACGAGTTGATGCTTAACTCTCTGGTCTTTGTGCGTGCGCTCAGTCACGCAAATGTTGTTTGCATTTAGCCTCTCCCAGCATATGTATAGTGCCAAACTGGGGTAAAGTTAGAAGCTGACTAGCTGTTCCACGTTTTCCCTATTTAAATACAGTTACGTGAGCCTTTACACAATCCAAGTCTAGCTACACAAAATTAAACATATCGATTTTCTAAGCGGATATAAAGGGGTACTATATTGAAAGGCGGAATAACATAGGAAAACTTCGACGTCCGCGCTGTTATATCTCACTTTACTGCGTGGGCATCGAAGTGCTCCTAAGGTATTATTACGCCTTACATACGTATATTGGCACCAGTTCGGCACGATACATATGCTGGGAGAGGCTAAATGCTAACAACATTTGCGTGACTGAGCGCACGCACAAAGACCAGACAGTTACGCATCAATTCATCTAATGTCAGGTAAGAATAATAATGGGCAGTTTATTTATATCTTTAAGCATGTTATTCACGGCCTATTAACTACTAATGCTTATTAATACCTTTAATACCTAATACATAAAGGTGCATTATGCAACTTTTTATGGAAAAAAGTGACCCCGCAACTGTATGGGGTGGTTAGCTTGGCGCGTCTTTGCTTTCCATCCCAGGGGCCTCTAGGATGCTCCTGGAGCAATTGTTGTTGTTTTTTAGGGTTCCTGATAGGTTTTCTTGATGGAATGTATACGTAACCATGGGCACAGATCCATCAGCAGTGAAAACCTACCATAAACCCTAAATAACAATTGCTCCTGGAGTGTCCTAGAGGCCCCCTGGGATGGGAAGCAAAGGCGCCACATACAGCTGCTGGGTCACTGAACGGTCAAATACACTCCAAAATGAACTTTTCCCCCATTAAAAGTTGCATAAGGCACCTTTAAAGAGCACGCCTTCATATAAAGCTTTGTGAAATTTCCCTACATGGACAAAAAAGTTTGTAAATACAAAAATACATTCTGATATTGGCTCCCAATCGCAGTGTGTGATGGATGCACAAAGTTTATCTTCTTTTGTCAGCACAAACAGACTAAGGTGAAATTATATTTTTCTCTATACAAAAAGTATCACAAAGAGACGTTCATATAGTTTTCTCCACCGCCATCCAATGCTAGATGATGAATTAGACATTAGCCCTCTCAGCGGTAAATGTAGAAAATAATATAGCCTTTGGTATTACTTGTGATATTATAGTGATATCTTTGTGATAGTACTTTTTGTTTTTAAGTTAAGATAGATTGGGCCTGTACGGCAGGGTATAGGGTATAGCAATTAAGGGTAGAAGTATGCTGAGGCCAGGAAAAGGAGACGTAGAGTAATAGCAAAGAGGGAATGCCTTAGTACAAGGACTCTGAGGCTGTGGTTGGATGGACGCTGAACATCCACCATTGCAACCCCTAAAAACAAACTTTTTTTGACTTTTTGTACTTGTAGGCGTTTTCATGTTTTATTTTGCTCTGCCTTCATATCATATAAAAAACAAGTCTGTTCTCGCTCGGCCCTAACATTGTTCGGTGGCTTTATTCGAGGTTATTTGTTGAAATGTCTGTTTCGCTGTTGGGAGTCCCTCTTGGCGACAGCAATTTGCAGCACAAGTCCACTTAACCACTTCATGGAGTGCACTGCCTGTGGGCCCGGCCGACTTTACTCCTGTGCGGCTCCTCTAATGTGATTTGTTCTGCTCACATTTGATTTGCGTTTGTAAGTACAATGGGCTTAATTGCTGCCCTTGACGAGCCCTAATTCAAACTGTTAAATTGTCATGACTTTGTGCGACATACTTGCTTCGAGAACTTTAAACATTTTTAAACCTTTCTATTTCACATTCATTAGTCTAGTAAAGTTTAGAGAGTTCAATGAAAGTTCTGCCTTTAGGATATACACTTTTTATATTACAGCGAAGGGAAGGAAAGCCTTTTCTTTTTGCTGACTGAGGGAACATCGAACTGCCAGTGCGTGTCATGTGGATCAACCCAGTTTATCAGCAATATTATTTATACCCAGGTCAAAACACCTACATTTTGACTGTTATAGGGCTTTCCTCCCCTCAGTATTAAACTAAAGGCTCTTCAGAATAGTATGATGTCACATGACTGCAACTAGGGGTGTTGAAAAATATCGATTCGCCGATATATCGCGATATTACGTCGCGCGATTCTCGTATCGATACAAAAGCGCCCGTATCGATATTTAAACATCTATTTTTGGGGAAATATTCATTTCAGCGTCTCTCTTTGGTCCTGCACTTTTACTCCCGCCCGCTAGATGGCAGCGCACCGCGCAGCCCGCTTGAGTAACAGTAGAATTTAGTGAGAGTTAGAGAAACACAGGAAGAGTTTAGCATGGAAAAGAATGAGCTATGAGACGCTACGGGGCTCTTTTAAAACTCTACATTTGGCTTTGGCTTTTACAGCAAAGACAGAGACCTGGATTATTACGAGAGCCACAGCTTTGTGCATATTGCTGAGTGCGTCGCCGCTGCGTTTGGAGAGGATTTATCTTCGTAGCATGGATTTATCTTCATAGCATTTTATTACGGAATTAAACGAAACCGAGGGGAAACTACAGTAAATACAGCAGGCTCATGTTAAATCTGTGTCTCGCCACTGCAGTACTACGACACAAGTTTAAAAAGAGCCTGCTGTAGTTAGTTTCCCCTCTGCTAAAGTTGTGTGCTACTGCTGCGCGTGATGCCCGTGTCATTATGTCCCTGATCTACGAGTGACACCCGCTGTGGAGTAGACACGATTTTAAATCCCCCGTCTGAGTTATTGTATATTTTAATGGATGAAACCCATAATAGTTACTGATCGCCAAGGACTCCCAACTATAGAAATACTAGAAAGGTGCATCCCCAGTAATTGGTTTCATTACTAGGTTTCCAAGAAATCTGTTTTCCGTTTAAAGGTACATAATCACCATAAACACCACAGTCACAAGCACATTAGTGAAAAGCATTTATATCATAAGATGGATAGATCAAATGTATTTGATACAAATCTAATGAAGGTGGACTAGTTTACTGAATAGTTGTTTCCAAAGTAGTAAAAAAATAATCGCAATAATCGTCTAATTCTTCAATATCGGGATATATCGTATCGTATCGTATCGTGACCCTTGTATCGGGATACGTATCGTATCGCCTGAGACTAGGCGATACACACCCCTAACTGCAACCTACTCTATGCGAGCTCCCATTTACGTCACATAAGAAAATCCCCTCAGACTTTCCCAGTGTTTAGGAGCCGCTTGCTACGCCGTGCACCCACCCACGTGCAGTTGTTTCATGTCCACGCGTTATGATGGCTTCACTAATGAGACGGGCATTCGAGCTCGCTCCCTCCCACGCGCTCTCCTCCACCCTTCGCTGACTTCCTCCCGGTTGTAAACTGATTTATAGGCTCTAATTGCTCCGGGGACAGCGGCATCGGGCTGGTTAACCACTGCCGGTGTGCTGCCCATCGCCAACTCGGTGACCCCGGCTTTGCAAAGACGGCTAATTGGAAGACGAAATGGACTGCAGGTCATGATGGAGGATGGATTTCCCCTTAAAGTTAACGGCTGAGTGATAACTAGGTAACTTTACATTGGTCATTATTATAAGAGGGCTCCACCGGGAAACTATATTAAACTGGACATTTTCCAGAGGCTTTAGCATTTTGATCTCAAACAATTCAAATCCAATCCCATGGCATCATTTGCAATACACCAAAACTGACTCTCATTGATCTAAATAAGTGGTTTTCAAACAGTTTTTCATTTCAATTTTTCATTTCAACACTTCAATACAAAGAGAGCAGAGAGAGTAGGCCTACTGATGACAGCATGTTTTACAGAACGATCAGCTCTAGCTGTTGAGCTAACGTTAGCCTCTAATCTGCTGTAAAAAACAAAACAAAACAATAGATCATGAAAAGATTTTACACTGAAACACTGGTCCATGGTACAAATGGGTAGAACTGTTTGTAAATACCACAAACATTTTATCATTGCGGACACTTGGGCTGCACTTTTCAACAGAGAGCAACAGGAGTGATGTGGGCGAGGGAGGGAGTTGCCTGATCATATGTGTCGACAAGTGAATCGACTTGTGTAGTTTGGAAGGGTTCATAATGTCGAGCTTTGAAGTGGCTTCAAAGTTTTAAAGTGAGGAAGTATTTCAGTGGCCAAAATGCCAACCACTTGTCCATACTCTACCCCCGATCCCCGACACTCTGTTGAGGTTTGCACACCTTTAATCACTTTTAAGGGTTGTTGAAGGTATGATGTAAAATGTCTGCCAGTGCTGAGCAATCGGTCCTGCCCTTGGTCCTTTTGAAGCCTGCGCTTTCCAAGCCATGAAAAAAGTGGTCTGACATTTGTCAGAGACAACAGCTGCTGGCTGCTCTGTACAGTCAGCTGAATAGCACCGAGCAAAGATGTGCATACTGTAACTGTTAACTCCGGGCGCTCCCTGCTCAAGATCTGCTGAATCACTGCGTAATAAGTGCACCCATCATCAGCCATGAACAATGATCATTGGCAACACTTTGATTTTCTGTAAGTAGACTAAGCATTAATATACTTTGACATCTGCTGGGGCGAAGTAAAATGTCAACAGCTTCACAAATCATTTTCACATTAATCACCAAATGAAAGTTTAGGGCCCAAAAACTAAAACAAAAAAGCGGAGAGGCCCACCTCTTTTGTATTGTGCCTTTCACAGACGTGGCACAAAATTGTACATGTATAATACCGATGCTGAAGTCCCTTTTCTTAAGACCCAGTTATGCATGACATGTCCACTATAATGGAGAATGAACCCAGTGTTCCATAGTGTTGTTAATTGTAGTGTTTTGTTGAGCTGAGAAGATGAAAGCGTGTAGGTGCATCAGAGAGGCAGTGGCTCTTCCCTCTCAGACTCATCATTAAAGCGGGCTTCACACAGGCGCATGTTCGATGGCATCTGTTTAGAGCTCACTTTCAGGCTAATCCTCCTCCTTCAGAACAGGACGGAGAGGACGGAGAGCTCCTACTGCGTGCAGAGACTGACAACAGGGCTGAAACATTAATGGCAATAGAATCGGCAACGCAATTGTACAGTATGCTCGCGATTAGAACATTACTAATAATAAGTCTCTATGCACATCTCACTGAAATCCACCAGCTCATAGCTTCACCTTTGAGCCCGTGTACCAAAATTGCTCTTCCAAAACCAAGATTTCCAACGCTAATTTGAAGCTACTGGTAAATGGTCCATGTTGAAAATTCGTTTCATGTTGCCCCCTCACAACTTCTCAGAGTGTGGAGTGAGTCAAAAAAAAAACACTGACCTTTTCTCGTCAGTTCTCAGTGGTGGAGCTGTTAATGCGCTGAGAGCTCCCTCGATACTTCCCTGAGTGCTGCTCTGTTTGTATTCTCAATCCCTGGTCACTAGTAGATAATATGGACAAGATTAAGGCGTCGTTTTTAAAGAGTCCCGGGACCGCAGTAGAAATGATTGGTGCCGCGGGGTCAAGCGGGCCACTGTCCGAACGCAAGCGGCAACCATTTTTTATGTAAAGGTTAGACGCCTTCAGCGCTTAACATGCAGCCGTTAAATTGAAATATTCCCGCTGTAAGATGAAACTGCTTTTGTTTTATTTGGCGAAATCACATATGTGGACTTTTGATCATGAATCTCTATTCACCTTATTGAGAGACTCCCTATGAGCGTCGCCATCTTGTATTCATGGCCAAACTGCAGGCTTGATTTGAGCAGACATTGGCTTTGATTATACATGTCGATATAACATATAACATTTCCAACAAACCAACGTATAAATATATTGATCGCCTTCGGTCCTTTAGTTCCTCACTGCCAATTAGCTAATTAGACTGACAACAGAAAGTAAGAATTTTAATACACTGGACAAAAAAAGTACCTCTTAAATGAGATGAATGCCTTAAAATTGCTTGAATAAAAGAATAAAAGTTCCTTACGTTAAATTTGAGTTAGAGTAACTTAACTTTTTTGTTTGTTTTTTTTTTACTCGAAACGGTGCAAAATACACTAAATGATAGAGGTCGACCAATATGGCTTTTCGAAGGCCGTTGCCGGTGCCGATTTTTGGGGATTTTTATTGGCCGATGCCGACATTTTTGAGAAATATTTTTGGCCGATTTTTCCAAATATCGGGTCTATAATGCTGGGGGGGGAAAAAAAACTTGGCCACTCCAGCAGAGGCCAATTTAATTTTATTACTTTAGGCGATTCAATCATAGTTTCTGTCCCAGCTTTGATTAGTAGCATTAGCATCCTGCCGTTAGCATTAGCATACTGTTTGTAGCCAATTGCGAAGGTTAAAACTAACTCAGTGTTTCAATTCTCCAGGTTTTGTGCAGCATGTCCATGATGACTGAGGATTAGTGAAACTTAACAAACTTGTAGCTATTTTCATGTTTCTCTGTTCTCCTGAGGCCTAGGGAGTTGTGGGAGGACTCGTTTTAAACCCATGACCCTCTTTGCAAAAAAAAAAAAAAAACAGTCCCAGAGATATTGGCTGTGTTCAGCGCTAGATCGTCCGATTGCCAATTCTGTCAAATCCAAAAATATCACCGTTAGCCTCTTCTAAATTATGACAAAAATGTACTTGTTCCATTGGCTATAAGAGGTTTTATCTTTTCTAAGACCAGTGCACAACTCAGAGACCGCAACTTAGATTTAATCTCTTAATTTAAGTAGATTTATGTCATTTCTACCTCAAGATGATTATTATTTTTCCAATGTACCGTTTGAAATAATATAAATTCACTTTTCTTCCCACTCCGTTATCTGCCTGAGATAAGGCACGTCCTCCGAGTTTTTTCACGACTCTTTCGTTTAGTCCCAATTTATTTTCTCTCTCTCCCGTTGACAACAATGGATTTCCTCGCTCACAGAAAGTGCTCACAAGAAGAGGAAATGCTTTATCGGGGTGTGGCGGATTAAGGCCCCGTTTATGGATCCACAAAGCTCCCACGGGGCCACTCCAAGTATATGTAAATCCCCCTCTTTTTAAAGGAAATATTATGTTTTTTCTCCTACATTGACAATTTACAAATATTAGTGATAGCACGCTAAATATTTATTATAATTAAACCAATTCACATATATTCATTTTCAAGCCCAATGTGAATGATGTGTTGAACTAACCTGTTAGTTGAAGTCTATTTGTTGAGAGAAATGATTGTCATGTGTTGAATTTTTTGAAGTACCCGTAGTTGTCAGAGCAGTCACAGCAGCAGTCACAGCAGCTGCATATTGGCTGTGATCTCGTCTTGTCAGCTGCTTTTTAATGTGCTCCTCTAAAGCGTGATAAGATCAGAGGTGAGTGTCACAATCTCTCTTCAAAGTCATTATCGCTCTGCAGCTGGGAGGGAAGGATCTGTCGCTCCGGACATGATCCAGTCCCGCGCTGCTCAAAACAAATACTGCACCAGACCAAACCACGGGCCGTGAACCTGGTGAACTGTGAAGCCCTGAGAAACCGGTCAATACTGCTTATAATAACTGGTCGTGTTACAGTGTGGAGCATTGTGTAAATTGATTTTGGCTGCAGTGAGGCAATAGACTATGCGTTCCGTGTTTATATTTATGGATATAGATTGTCCTTCCTGAGCTAGTATTGGACTTCCCATGGTCTGTTAAGGTTTGTGAGCTTGCAAGAAACATTCTCTCATTTTGCAATAGAGAGTGTGCAGATAATGTCACAGCATGGCAACAGAAGAGTGTCAAAGTTGAGCTGTGAAATGTGTCATTTGCTTTAAAGAGGGGGTATTATGCTTTTTTCAATCACATAGCACCAGTCTATAGCATACTACAATGATGACGTAACCTTCTGTTGGTCTGTATATGCAGTAAATTAAAATAACTGCCTTGAATAAAATTGCTCTCTCAAAATGGCTGTACTGAACGTCTTGAAATAGGCCTCTGTCTCTTTAAGAAGCTTTCCGACACGCCCCCTTCAGCACACTGCTGTGGCATCTAAACAACACTACTGTGCGGGGAGGGGGCTCTGCTGAGCTGAGGAGCAGTGGTTGGTGGCTTGGCTGGTGACAAAAGGTCCAGAGGCGTCTCCAGGAGGTGGGGGCGTTCCTAGGAGGACTGAGGCATAGCTACACCTAAAATGGCTGCCGTCTAAGTTTTTACTGATTACTCAAAAAAATACGTGAATGAGCCAAGGCAACACTCCAGGCATGTGTTTAATGAGGGAATGACATAATAACACGATATAAAGCTTGAAAAAGTCGATTTTACATAATACCCCCTCTTTAATACATGTACCAAAACATAGAGGGTTCTGTTTTCCCTATGTATGTATGTAATATCAGAGTATTCAACCTTTGAGTCATGTTTTTACAGTAATATTCATAATTCGACCATGATCCGATACAATCCATTTTTATTTTTCAACCACAAACAAAA
The DNA here is from genome assembly GCA_007210695.1 of Neogobius melanostomus. NCBI lineage: Eukaryota > Metazoa > Chordata > Actinopteri > Gobiiformes > Gobiidae > Neogobius > Neogobius melanostomus. The sequence continues at coordinate 50,834 of VHKM01000662.1, read as the reverse complement.
TGACTAGAATAGAATTGAGGATTTAAAAAAAAAAGCTAGATACTTTTGTAAAAGAATGGATAAGCAAAATGAACAAAACCAATACAACCTATTAAAGTGCCAACACATTGATAAAATAGTCAAAGTAATCCAATGATAATCAATAGAACACAGACAGAGGACCACACAATTCTGATGCCAAAACATGCCCCATCTGACGAAAAAAAAAAAGCTGGTTCTGTTTGTCATCGAAAAGCAGCCACACAAGCCTTTGCAGATACGGTATCTCACCGCTTGATCCGCGCTTTCATGACGGACAAGTGAAGTGACATTTACGTTTGTTTTGTCCATTTGGGAACACGTACATCAGTGGCTTGCTCAACCAAAACGATAAGACCATCACTCTCCGTTTCCGCTCGTTTCCCCTAAGCGTTACTGACATGTTTGCTGCCACAGACCCAATGCCCCCTTTCACTTTGATAAGTCACTTACTCCTGTTTTTAGATTAACTCCGTGCCAAAGGAATTGCGCCCAGTTCCACTTTGCATATAGCAGGTGCATAAATGTATGTATTTTATCGAGTGAATTTCCACACCGATTATAACGACTTTGCAAAGTTTGACGGCATGAGTTTTATTTCATGTCACGGGTTGGCGTGAACACGGAAGCAAATATGTGCATTAAAGGTTTATGTTAGTTTTCATCTCAATTCGGCTTTGATTACCGCGTGCTTCAACGCTTGACACGATTTTTCCCCCCAGAACGCACACCACCACTCGACCCGTCTCTCCCCTGCTCGCCTGAATTTGCACTCCTGTCTCCAGCCTAAGCCGCCTCATTAGTAACCCGGCGAGCCTCTTCAGTAACTTCTGGATCAAACCGGCCTTCCCTGTCACGATTGCGTTTTTTGATCTCCGTTCTGCAGCTTTCCGTCCATTTGGGGGGCGTCACGCTGCCTCGTGTTGCCAAAGTTAAAAAAGATCGGTAGCCCTTTCAGTCTGACCAGCTGCTGAGGTCACTACAAAATAAAAATGTTTTTCACAGTTTAATCCATTGAAGCCTCACCTAATTATTATAGGATTGTGTGGTTGCCAGACTGGCTTTCGTGGTGGGTCACTGTCTGTATCGCCGTTTCCTGCAGTGAGGGCAGTCCCAAGTGTTCAAAGGGTCATCAAAATCTCAGTCGGAGCTATACTCGAAGGCGATTTCTGTGAAGTCATGTCTGTCTTTCATGAATACACACACTTGTTTATTTTAAAAAATTCTGCTCAAAAGGAGTGGGCTGAAGCAAAAGCTTATAAGCGCCCACCCCCGACATCATTGAAATAAAAACAATTGATCAAATCACACTAGTACAGGGAGCATGTTACAAGTACAAGACACGAGAGCCCGGGAACACAGCATGCACACACACAACGTACCCCTCCGTGACCCAACTTTGCCTGTTATATTTACATTATCAATCCTACATTAAGCAACATCATACTGCCCCACCGGCAAAAGAGAACCTACAACCCACAAAGCACCTCTAGAAATGTCCGTATGAATATAAATTAACAGAATTTAACGGAGCGGAAAGGAAACACAACTACAACAACTGTCTCATTTCATGTACTCGATGACTAATACAAAGCAAGTGAAAAAGGCGATCATTAAGTTATTTATATGCACACATACACACATCCTTTTTTTTTTTTCTCTTTCTTTACAGATGGTTACCACTGCCAAACGCAGTTAACAATTTCCAAAAGGCACTAGTTCTGTGTTCACAAGGCACATTAATATACATATTATATTATCCGTGATCTTGCAACTTCCCAGCAGTGTTAAAGGGGGGGTATTATGCTTTTTTCAATCACATAGCACCAGTCTATAGCATACTACAATGATGACGTAACCTTCTGTTGGTCTGTATATGCAGTAAATTAAAATAACTGCCTTGAATAAAATTGCTCTCTCAAAATGGCTGTACTGAACGTCTTGAAATAGGCCTCTGTCTCTTTAAGAAGCTTTCCGACACGCCCCCTTCAGCACACTGCTGTGGCATCTAAACAACAACACTGTGTGGGGAGGGGCTCGGCTGGTGATGAAAGGTCCAGAGGCGTCTCCAGGAGGTGGGGGCGTTCCTAGGAGGACTGAGGCATAGCTACACCTAAAATGGCTGCCGTCTAAGTTTTTGCTGATTACTCAAAAATATGTGAATGAGCCAAGGCAACACTCCAGGCATGTGTTTAATGAGGGAATGACATAATAACATGATATAAAGCTTGAAAAAGTCGATTTTACATAATACCCCCCCTTTAATTTCGTCGACTAAAATATTTAGTCTTAATTTTAGTCAAAGTGATATTTTTGGTGACTAAAATTGGACTAAAACTAAATTAAACGTTTTTCATGAGACTAAAACTATGACTAAAATGTCCAGATATTTTAGTCGACTAAAATAAGACTAAATAAAAATGAAAAGGAGAGACTAAAATCATCCAAACGTCTATTGACCGTCTGAAAGAGCCTCAGATCATGTAAATTCACTGCCAAAGGAGCAGCTCTGAGCTTTGTTCATGTGGGAGCAGCTCCATGAAGCAGAGGAGCTGATTAAATAAGATTATAATGAAGATTATAAATGCAAAGTCCACTAAATTTGTCTTAAATTTAGTCGACTAAATTGACTTGCAATTTTAATCGACTAAAACTAGACTAAAATTTAAGATATTTTTTTGACTAAATCTCGACTAAAATTGAATTACATTTTCGTCAAAGACTAAGACTAAAACTAAATAAAAATATGTTGTCAAAATTAACACTGCTTCCCAGTTGTCATTTCCTTCATTTTTTTTTTCTTTTGTGTGTGTGTGTGTTCAATGGATTATGTAATATGTAAGCCCTATATACTGTAGTGCGTTAAGAAGCCAGGGTGTAGAGCGGGTCCATTGAAGAGGGCAGTAACTCCCCATCAACAAACCCCCACCCAGCTGCCCTAACTGGCTGTATTTGTAGATGATGTTCCTATGCTTAGTGGTGCGTTAAAAGACAAGGTTTATGAGCCCGTTGGGAGGGTCCCTCTCAACAGATCCATACATCGCTTATCCTAATTCTCTATTTTAACAAACAAACTGAACACCTTTGTTGTTTTCAGTGATATAAATCGGAGTGAGGACACTTTCCACAGCAGAAGTAGTTTTATTTAGATCAGGGGCAACATTTGGCTTTGACATTCAGCTTCTCGTATAGTTGGAGTAATTGAATGAACAGGTGCAAAAATATAAGTATTTTGACCTTGCTTATCGCTAAATGGCAGCACTTCTGGAATATTATGCAAATCGATCGCGATCATTATCTCGGATGATCTCTGAACTCAATTAGCAAGTATGATCCACTGATAACTTTACATTAGCATACGCCGGCTACAACAAAGGGCTTTGAATTTAAAAATGAGTTGAAATAAAGTTAAAAACAAAAGTATCCTTAGCCTTGTTAGACTGCTTGGGGAAAAAAATAAAGTTGTCGCCTGGATTTAACCAACTGTTATGATCTGGGGTTGATGCAGCGGTCTCGTAATTATGGTAAATGCCACTTGCCTAGTGGAAAATTGCGCATAAACGCCGCCTCATCTCGTATTTTCCGCTGGAAAGCTGGGAAATGATTTTGATTCCAGAGCTCCCGAGATGAGATAACATGATAACATTTGACCTTTCAACAATGTCTTTTAGTTGATTGCTATGAAGCCTACTGCATGCATTTAGCTATTTACTCTAGCGTCTCAGTTTTAATACCATCCTGTTTTCCACTTAGCATCATGTAAAAAAAAAAAAGAGCCAGACTTTATGTTTTACTGGTCAAAGCAGATACAAAGTGGCAGTAGGTCAGACTACTTTCTCACGTGAATTTATTTGTTTATATATTGTTGTGTGTAGTGCTGGGCGATATGCAAAAAACGTATATCACGATATGGATTATTTTATATCACGATAACGATACATATCACGATATACCACAATAAAGTCAGTTTTCATTTATTCTTTGAAAAGTTTGACAAAAATATCATTGCTTACTTTTTTCAACTTTATTTTGAAGCAGTGGTTTTGCTATGGATAATTTATATAGCATATATTGTCAATGTCAGGAAAAATGTGAGACTGCAGGATAAATGGGCTAAACATGATCTGACCAGAGTCAACACGAATTTAACAACAGAAATGTGTAAACTCGTGCGTAGAGAACGACTTACTCAGAGCATCATCTGCTCCTCAATATCAAGGCTCATATTACACTAAAACAAATGTAAATTGGAGCTTATTACCGCCATTTTCTCAACTTTAATGTAATGTTTAAGAAACAGTGGGCGAGCAGTTTGTATTGTACGTCTTTAGCTGCTCTACGCGCTGCCTGATCCATCTCTTACCTCCTGCACCACGCCTCTCCTCTCTTCTCTCTCGTGTGTTTAATCCAGATCCACGCGCTAAAAAGATCCATCACTAAAAAGCTGTTTAGTTGCCGTGCGTAAAGCAGAGTGAAACCACGCGGTGTTTAACAGGGAGAGAGAGCCCCGCGTGTACGTCCATTAGATGTCGCCGTTGCTACAGCAGGTGTGGCGGCGGACAGAGATATCGTAAAGCAGGGTGGTGTCGCAAAACCACAAGGCAGAGTTTCTTTGCGAAAAAGTTCTTTTTTATTCTTGTTTATAATCACTTAATATAAACTTAGAGGATGCATAGTGACAAGACAACACTAATACATTATTGTGGCCTATTTAATGACATATTTGCTTTAATAATTGATTAAATTAGGTTAGAAACGATACAAACGATAGAAGAGAAATGGCACGATAGGCACTTTTCTATCGTCCCCACGATATGTATCGTCATATCGCCCAGCACTAGTTGTGTGTGTGTGTTTTATTTAATATTTCACTTTGCTACGACACAAAAGCACTTCAACACAACGCACTTGTAATTCCACTTCACAACTGGAAAGGCTCATCTTTACCGGAGCACATGAAGGCGGCATAAGTGCCCAAAGAATGAGATCATCTGACTATTAATAGCCAGGTTATTCCATTGATGAGGAATCATTTTCATTGTCTCATTGTCATTGAGACTCTTGGAAGCCACGTTTTTGTTTGCTTCAACTTCTCAACTTCCACTTATCATTCAGCGACACAGATGAAACATTTTTGACAGACTACATTTGTTATAATAATTGCTGTAATGCGATAAGTCAACATGCTACCCCTTGTTCCGCCCAATTAAAAAGTTAAAGTGCCGCAAAGTTTGATTTTTGTTTGGCGAAGCAGAAAAGAGGGGGCGCCCCTGATATCCAGAGATCATTAGCTGCATGCTCTGCTTCTCCACTTGATCCGAAATCACAGCGCGACGAGAAAACAAGTTGTTTTCTGGTGCTCCCAGAACTGCTCTGCTCGCTCTGGGAAACTAATGCAGAACGTGGCATGAATTGACGTGTTTATTGCTGCAGTTAAACACCATTCATTTGACTTGTTGGGAGCGATATAGATAAACTAAAGACCTGTTTGTTCTGGCATATCAAGTCTAATATTAACAAAGTGTTATCTATAATGCATTTCCAGCGTACATAGTATAGTAGTCATGAAAGCTAGTACTTATCTTTTGAGGGATTTGGTAGGTTATCTTGTATGAATACCAAGCAACGTATTAGAATATTTATGCTGTGAGAAATATATACTTCTGCTATAGATCCGTTTGATACGATACAACTTGTTAATGTCTTCTTTGCAGTAAAATACGTATTTACCTTAAAATGTGTGTGTTGAAAGAAAAATACCTTTTTCTGTTGATAATGGTTGATAAGTCCAGAGACATGAACCGGAATGGTGGTCTCAGATTTAATCTCTCGTCACTATACTCCAATCTCCTTCGGGGAAAACCTCGGCCAACAAAAGAACAATAGGCAGGTAATTAGCAGTGATCAGCCATGAATAGGACAGGACGGACCGATACTGGGGCTTAGCAGGTCGGTAGAGACGCTCTACTTCAAAGGTTGTTTACCCACAGTTGAGAGTAGCTGTGATTAGAGAGGGAGGGACCGGGCCTTCCCCAACTCCTCCCTATGGTCTTTATCTACGCTGTGTGCTGAGCGAGATTTTGTCCACTGTCGAAGCCTTTTGGATGAGAGGCGAAACGTTTGGAGACTTCAACTACCGAGTACAGAAGATGACTCAAGTACCTTCATCCGGAGACAGTAGCTCATGTGGTAGAGTGGGTCGTCCTATAACTGAGAGGTTGGAGGTTAGCATCGTGGCTCCTCGAGATGCACGCTGTCGTTGTGTCCTTGGACAAGACACTCCACCCACCTTGACTCCAGTGTCTATACATTGGTGTATTCAAATATATGCGTCCATTAGCGTTAAACACACATTAATTTTGCTGTGAAGGTAAGTGGGACTCATTAGTCTTATCTTGTGCCCAAATCAAACAAATATCTACCAAGAACAATCATCATCGAGTCAATAAGTTGCATTACTGTTAAAAGAAAATCACTCCCTGACCTCTGTTCCCATTAAATGAATAAAAAATATATACCTGCAGTAATAACTTCTGTGTGACTCACTGGGCTTAGTTAGATTTTGACATTTAGAGTGTCATTTTAAGCACATATCACATCTCGGTTAATCATCGTGATCACGATTTTCAGTATCCCGCCTGATTAGCATTTTAACAGACACTTTGACTGCTCAGAAGCTTTATAATCTTATCATACTTTGACTGCTTTAGCCCACAGTTAATGCTATTTTTATCAGCCTCATTAAGATTTTCGCTGTAATTAATGGCGGGACGTACTCGTAGAGAGACTGCCCTGTCTGTTCATTAGAGCACATCATTCTGCTACTAATAAGCTGTTCAGAAGCTCGAGTGGAATGAACAAGCATGTATGGATAATGGATAGGAATGTGATAGTATTGAGCTCAGCTTGACCGTTACCAATTTAGACACCACTCGTATTTCGCGAATGCTTTCCTACAATTTGCGGAATAGACATAAATATGGAAATAATAGGTGACTAAACAAAAGCCATGATGCAACGTTGTACAAAATCTGAAATCTCTGAGGCGTGTAATGGCATAGCTTTTGCGAGATAACGAGTTTGCAAAAGTTGTGAAGTAATTGTGGGAAGTATTTGTTTTAGCAAGGTTCATTTGTTAAAACAGATTTGTCTCGTTTTGCTTCTTCATCCTCCTCCAGTGTAACATTAGCATGTACCGCGTGTAAAATGACAACAAACACGTTTCCCAACCCGAAAGCTGATATTTTCGTGCTCACAGATGCGGTAAGGAGAAACCCATTTTAGCATTAGCCCGGTTTTAAGTGTATCAGCCATATTGGCATGTTCAGCGCTGCAGAAAATTGAGAAGAGAAGCGGGAGCCGGGCGCTAGCGGAGAGACAGGTCGCTGGTAATAGGCTGTCTACAGACCTCCTGAAATGCACATGCACTGGATAACCAAAGCTCCTCAATGACGGTTAACCTGCTGCTGAAGTGACGGGGAACCACCTGGCCCGAAGACACAAATGTAGGGCACAAAGGCGAGTTTTAGAAAATCCCTTTTGTGTCGTCTTGCTGGTTGAGACGGTGCGGAAGGTAAACGCCAGTCTGTGCAATCGAAATTGAGACATCTGAGTTAGCTTAAACTTCGGGAGCTGCAGTATTGAAAGCAATGCAGTTCAAAAATGAAAGGTTGTCTAGACATTTTTGAGGTCAGGTGCCTTGTGGTATAAGCTGAAGAGGGAAAGAAGTCATAACCGTTTAAGTATAACAGTTATTAAAATGCTCTTTATGTGTTTGCTTTGAGTTTGCCATTGACCTTTAAAGTCGACAGGAGAATGTGTCTGGGTAAAGCTGTATAACCAACATGATATAGTACATGATTTCATACCGCTTATTCCCAATGATATACAAGTCACAGTCTTGGTTGGAGCGATGTACCTATTTTCACGAAGCTCTATGTACTTTTTTTTGTGCATTTTGATTGTTGTAAAAATGTAAGAAGTTGGCCCATGGATGGATGGATGGATGGATGGATGGATAGATGGACCAATGGACAGATGGATGTATGGATGGATGGAGCGATGGACCGATGGATGGAGCGATGGCTAATTTCCTTCCATTATCCTGCACGTACACTCTCATTCATCCTGGCCCTGCAGTACTCGATTGCACATGTTTTGTTGCACCTTTAGGAGACCTAATCATACACAGGGAGCAGATTTTACACCACAGTACCATAGCCACCTTTCATGTAATAAAAACAACAGTAACGCTCTAATAGTTATTGCGTTACCGTGACACTTTTTTTCATCCTTTAGACCAGAGGTCACTAAACGGCGGACCTCGGTCCGGATCCGGACCCATGCGACAGCCCATCCGGATCCGAACCTTGGATCCGAACTTTGGACCCGACCCGAATCCCCTCAGACAAGCGGCTGCGTGTTGCTCTCTCTCTCCCTCTCTCTCTCCCTCCGACTGCACTAGAGCGGTAAACTAACAGCCCAGATGAACAGAAAGAGGAAGTCCTTCATCTTAGCTCCATGATACTTTTTAAATTTTTAGAAATGGTTTTGGAATGACTGAAATACGGCTCGCTAAAAAAAGAAAAAAAAACAACAACAGAGGACTCCCTAATTAAATATGCACGCGCGATCGTAATGCGCAAATAGCGCAGCTGTTTCTCGATCGGCAGCGAGCAGGTCAGAACCCGGACTAAACCTGGTCTGAACCAGGACTAAACCTGGACTAAGCCAGGACTAAACCTGGACTAAGCCAGGACTAAACCTGGACTAAACCTGGTCTGAACCAGGACTAAACCTGGACTAAGCCAGGACTAAACCTGGACTAAGCCTGGACTAAGCCAGGACTAAACCTGGACTAAACCTGGTCTGAACCAGGACTAAACCTGGTCTAAACCAGAACTAAACCTGGACTAAGCCTGGACTAAGCAGGACTCAGTGTGTTGAACTGAGCCAAGAAACACACTGTCATACATTATGTGCACATTGTGTATAATAGAGACTACAGTAGCCTATGCACTCTGCTATTTATGAGCCAAAACTTATTTTTAGAGCAAAAAAACAATAACAGGATTCAATTGATTACATTATTTTCAAATCACAGTAATAGATTTAATAAAGGCTTAAAAATCCCCAAATAACCGTGAATTAACCCCGTATGTTCCGGACCTTTGCTTGACCATTTTTTTTTCATTTTGGACCTTGGTGAAATTTAATTCGTGACCCCTGCTTTAGACAAATCTTGGATACCAATCGATCCCCACAAAATCCCAGCCAATTCCAATATGATCGTTTAAAGTGGTCCACTGTAAACGCCAAGCTCTTCAGATGTCTCCACACCTGCCACTGTCGATTACATAAGCTTTACATTTTAATGCCGCTTTATCGGCCACCCATGAAACTCTCACGCAATTTACTCAAGTGGCATAACAATTGTCCTTGGTTCACCTTGCCATCTTTACTGCTCGTTTCCACGTGCTTTACACGCTGTCATGAGTAATTGCCATTTACTTTATATATATTGTAAATGATAATGCAACCGGGAGCGTTTCACAGGCTTGTATTTATGATGACACGCTGTAATTCTTTGGGTATACATATTGTTTCAAGCCTGTCTAAGCCAATGACCAACAAGCTAAGCGCGCACAGACCTCAGGCTTTTAGTATTACATGAATGAGGTCCCTTTGAGAGCTGAAGTCACTCCAGATATTAACATTTCATGCTCAAGCTGGCTCTACCCATTAAAGTCTGCCTCATTGTGATGTCATTTTTTACGTATTTATGTCGCTATTGTCAGGCCATGTCGCTGTGATGTTACTTCATAGTTTAAATTGTCCTTAGTGCAAGGTCAAAATAAGAATATATTGACAGCTGATGAGATCTGAGAGTTGGCACCTCACATACCCATCAACTATCAACAATGACGCCGCTTTAATTTGATGTCAAGTGCAGTAATTATGAACATTCACAGAGTGGTTACTTCTTGACAATGAGGCTGTGGCTTTGATTAGAGCTACAGGCTAATGAAACGGTCTCAATTATCTAGATAATACTGTATAATGTTGTCTGCCAGCAATTAGAAATCCAATCTTTTCCACGTCCATGTGATTTTAGCAGTTACAATCTCCATGTTCTCTGAAACGTTAAGGCTCCTTGGCGTGCTGTTGTTTACCTGCCTAAGGCTTGAAGTAACTGGGTTTTTTGGCTCTACTTCTATTCTTACTCTGTCGACGAATGTGCTGTTGCCACTGCTGCACTACGGCAGCCTTCCAGCGTACCAAATGTAAGACAAAAATTACTTCTATGTACAAAGAAAAGTCCAGAGCCTGCCCCTGACACAAGTTCAAATGATTTGTTTTCAACCATTGTTTACTGCCTCTGACTGCTGCCCCATGGACCCTGGGTTAAAAGGCACACACATCTAAAATGTTGTTTTGTACTTTTCATTTTGCCATAGAGTTCACCCTGAAGTTTGACTGAAAAGAAAAGCTGCCCAAAGAGTTTGGTACTGTAGAAGTGCTTTTGAAGGTAGTTGAGGGTATGCACTTTTCATCAGTTTAGATCTAAACCATCTATCCAAGATACATTTCAAACGGTTTCTTGGGTGAGAAACGAAGATGAAAAAGTCCGAGTTTTTTAAGCTTGTCCAGATGGATTTATTTTGCTATTGCTACTGTAAAATTTTCAAGCTACAGCCCTAAAGCGATCTCCACTTTCAGTTTCCTTTTGCTTAATGATGTATATGTGTATAGGCCTAGCACTGAGCAAAAAATCACTACCTCTGACGTTTATTAGTAAAGATTTAACACACACCGGAGAATATGACAAGCCCGCTGCTGCTGTCTGGGAGCCTCCTAACAAGCCAAACGTCTGCCCGCGAGAGCCGGGGTGTCTTAGACTGGCCTTGAAGCAGAATATAATCAACTCTACGAGATAAATGCTTTACATCGGAGGGCTCCATATATCTACTGCGGAGTGACACTTTCCACTTTTCTTTACAGAGTCTTCCTACGGGCCATTAATCAGTATGCAGCGGTGCTCAGCAAGAAGTTCCTGGATCAGACCAGCTTTGAGCTACAGGTAAGAGAGCCTTTCAGAATGTCTTCAAAATACATGTCTGATAGAAGTTATTTTGAGGGCATTCATTTCCAAGTATAGATCATCACAGGTAGCATTGTAACATTTTTTACCATGTTACAATGTTGTTCTCTCATCAGAAACATACCATTTGTGTAATACTTTGATAATCACCAGTGGCTATTTTGTGCACCGTGGTGACAGCTCCCAAAAAGCCCCTCCGTAAGTCCTACGTATCCGGATAATGCTGGTCCTCATCTCTCGATCTCTCGCTAATCCTCTCAACTCGAAGTGAAAACACTCGTCTTGGCTTCACTACAACCACATGTGCCAAGCAGGGGTTCTGTCATTTGTCTTTTTTGACTCCGAATTGAAGCAGCTGTGAAGGGGAGCAAGAGTAGGGGAGAATGGGAGGGCTTATTCTAGCTCGCTCAGAGGATCAGGAAGTGAAACTATTGGACGTTTTATTTTCTAACCATTTTCTAACCCACAGTGTAAGGTGTGTTTGAGGTTACTACCAAATACCTGGAAAAAACACAATACCCACTCTTTAAGAACTTTTTCCCACAATGTGATTCTTGCGTCGCTTTTTACTGATTAAAACACAACTGAATTTGCACATTGTCTGTCTGGTTACGTTACGTTACATTGGAAGATTCATATAAGCAGTTACCAAATACTTAAAGAGGGGGTATTATGCTTTTTTCAATCACATAGCCCCGGTCTATAGCATACTACAATGATGACGTAACCTTCTGTTGGTCTGTATATGCAGTAAATTAAAATAACTGCCTTGAATAAAATTGCTCTCTCAAAATGGCTGTACTGAACGTATTGAAATAGGCCTCTGTCTCTTTAAGAAGCTTTCTGACACGCCCCCTTCAGCACACTGCTGTGGCATCTAAACAACACTACTGTGCGGGGAGGGGGCTCTGCTGAGCTGAGGAGCAGTGGTTGGTGGCTTGGCTGGTGACGAAAGGTCCAGAGGCGTCTCCAGGAGGTGGGGGCGTTCCTCGGAGGACTGAGGCATAGCTACACCTAAAATGGCTGCCGTCTAAGTTTTTACTGATTACTCAAAAATATGTGAATGAGCCAAGGCAACACTCCAGGCATGTGTTTAATGAGGGAATGACATAATAACATGATATAAAGCTTGAAAAAGTCGATTTACATAATACCCCCCTTTAAAGGTTTATTCCCCCACACTTTATTCAAGCTATAAATCTTTGGATTACAACTAACTAAAAATGTATGTTTTAGGCAAATTTTTCTCAAAAAGAGTACCGTTTGTTTAAGCCAGCACTAAAGAGCGGTGTACCAACTGTGTGTACTATATCACTGTGGTAGAAATGGTTTGTGTGGAGGCCATATTTAAACATATTATTTAGGGTTAGGGTTAGCTTTATACTCTTACATGACAACTACTTTCTGCTACTCTATCCGCCTGGTGTGGTCATTTTGTTGTACTTTTTTGGGAGGGATAAAAGCAGTGAGTGCTGTAAAACCGATAATTGTATTCTTAAACGGAGCGTTGCTGGACCTTGTGAACATGGAAAACATGACAAAAGCTGCAGACGGAGAAATTGCGCAAAGAGAACATCGATTATCATAATGGTCATCACTTCACTGTGCATTTCTGGATACTCTTAACCTTCTCCACCGAGCACAGGGGCTTTTATACACGTTTTTGTCCTGTTGCATGGCGCACAAAAGTGGTAACATTTGCAGAGCTTTTAAAAATCTTTTATGAATAATTTTCAGCAATCTTTTCTCAATTGGCCTTTATACTGTACTGGCGATAGGTTCCTAACAAAAGGCGCTGACAGCTCAGTGTGGAGGAGCAGACTATGGCACAGAAACCATGCACCGCTTTATCTCAGTTACTTGACTGATGAATATATTGTCAAGTGACTGCTTGTTCTAATCTATGTTAAGTTTATATCTACAAATTGGAAACCATGACTATGAAGAATGTAGTGATAGAAGTTGTCGAAGAACCTATAGTGCAGGAAAGTAAAAGATTTGTTACTTTGGAACTTGTGCACCAAAAATATGGCTATAGCTGTCTAGTAGTCTATAATATGAGTGCATCTAGTCCTACGCTGTGGTTTTTTATGTAGCAGTCATTTGTGTATTCTGAAATGACCTCTTCTTATGAATAATAAAGTAGTAAAGGTGATTAAGGTGCACTTTATTGCGCCTGTGGAACATTTTGACCTACAATGCCACTGGGGAAACATGTCAGGAGCAGTAGCACTAGGGCTCAAAGATATATCGAGATATGAACATTAAATGGACTAGACGCAGTTTAAAAATGTTAATATTAATGTTCCAGCAATGTCCTAATGTGTAGAATGAGCCCAGACCCATTCACCACAACTGCCGCTAAAATCCTGAACTGTCACTCAAAATGTTGTTGATTCGGGTACGAATTGCCGTCATGCATGAGCTTAATATAGAAACTGCAGTTACGCGTAAGACCTGAGGTGGCAGTAGTGAGTATAGAAATGACAACTTTAATATCACAAAAGCAAGATATAAACGATATAGATTCTCATCAATAAAACTGCACTCTTTTGTATTATGTTTTTATTTTTCTGAAAAATGCTTGGTTTTCATCAAACCCGTAGTTATATCATATCGATATCGAGATATGAAATTTTGTCCATATCGTTCAGCCCTAAGTAGTACAGCCTCCAGGGATCTCTAGATCATTTGTTGATTGGGTAAACCCCTAGGCACCAGCAGAACATGCGAACTACGCAGTAATTTGAGCAAGATCCCAGATTTGAATGTGAGGAGCATTTCTTTGTGGTCTTTGTATCTGCAAAGGCTTACACCTGCTCCCATTCTCCCTCATTACAAACATGTACAAGCCTTTTGGTGCCATGACTCTCCTGTAAAAACAAAACTAAATTAAGAATAAAGTTATTAATCTGATATAAAAGCTAATTAACTGGATCAGTCATAATCCAGTTGTATCAATGATTAGCTGAATCCTTTCCAATTGCCTTTTGATGTATTGGTGCTTTTCTTACTTGTGTTTTCAGACAGACAGCTTCCCCGTGTTGAGTATTCCTCCTGTATATGTTTTTGCAGTCTCCCTTGTTTACACCCTATTGCCAACTCTATCGTCCCTGCACCTGATTTCTTATTTCTCTTGTTTTTTTCCGGATCAGCTGTGGAACAACTACTTCCACCTCGCCGTCGCCTTCCTCACCCAGGAGTCCCTGCAGCTTGAAAACTTCTCAAGCGATAAAAGAGCCAAGATCTTCCACAAGTGAGTGCTTAATAACGCCCAAACTTTGACACAGCATGGCGTCCTCTCCCCGCTTGCATGCCACAAAATACCCCACTGCCAGACTGACAAAGGCTCTCAAGGAAACTCGATAAAACTCCTCGATAGGCTGTTGTGAACAAAGCCACCACTTGGGACAAAGAAACAGATCGTTTCTCAAATCCTGTGTTTCTAAGCTGGGAACCCCTCTCTGGAATTGTAGTCAACACAGATAAAGGCTAGAGTGTTCTAAACTTTTTTTTTTTTTTTTCACATAGTTTTGCTTGAAATCCCAGAGAAGTTTCCTGTTAGCGCCTAAGTTCAGCTTTCAAACCACGTTATAAAAAGTTGTTCCGGTCAGAAGCGGAAAATGTGAGACTGATTGGGAATAAAACGGGACTAAGCCAGGTCTAAAATAGGACTAAGCTACAATGTGTGAAAGAAATTGGCTTTGAAATTTAAACATAGACCTGCACAAGACCCTAACCACCACTGATCTAATTTAGTACATCAGGAGTTTGAATATGCTGGAATGATGTCATGCATTTGAGTGCTAACTATATTTGTATGTATTGTTTCTACTGGATACAAGCGTGTAAGGTAACAGAGTGCAGATTTGGTATCCAGGCAAATTGTACAGCGTTTCCTTTCTTGTGCTCATCTAATTTTAGAGCCCAACTCATCAACTTAATTATAAGGGTTTGTAAGGCTAACAATTTTAACATTGCATTGTGAAAGCAAGAAGGCAGTGCCATGTGCTGTTGTCTTCGAAGAGATCTTTGAGTAGGTAGCGGAAACAGTGGCAAAACCGTCTCATATTGTTTTGTGTTAACAAAGGGGGCAGAGATGAATGTTATGTTTCCATTGGGGTCTCCAAGTAAATTTCCCTGGGGTCCAAAATATATCGGCAGTGTATTTCCAGGGTCTCATAAACAAAAGCTCCAGTAAAATATGTTTTGATTGGGAATATACGATTGAGGAAACTTTTTTTCAAGAAATGAGGCTTACTGTGAGCTGGACTCATAAAAAACAGCTTACACTTGCATTGCATTTTACAAGCCTGTGTCACAAGTTTCTGCTACACTGTAGTCATTATTTATTCACTTAGCACCCGGTGGTGGTAGGCTACTAATGTAGCCACAGCCGCCCTGGGGCAGACTGTCCATTTACCACTTGGCTCTCGTGTGCTGTTTATATCCTGATCTTATGTCAGTGCCCTCTGCTGGACACGTGTGGAATACTTTCCTTTCTTCATTTAAGTTGCCCTCTAGTGGCTGGAGTAAGCATTCTGGTTATTTCTTTAAAAATTCACAACTCCGCACAGTAATGGCCTAGAGACTTGCTCTTTTTTTTTTTTTTTACACACTCAGGAATTTATCCTCTACCAGTCAGGGGCCGGATTGAATCAAACCCTGGTCTAAACCATTGCAAGTGTGTATAGTACAGTAGGGGTGGGCGGATCGATATATATCAATACCAAACGGCTACTTTTTAAGTATCGATACTGGGCAAAAAGTATCTATACTAATTTGCATATGTAAAAAGAAGGTGCGGCAGCACTTTTAAACACAATATATATATATATATATATATATATATATATATATATATATATATATATATTTCTTTGTTCTGAGTCAAAACAGTCCACAGCAGCAGAGGATTGAACTGAGCCAGCCATATCATTCTGGTTTAGGTTCTGTTTGTCTTTGAAGTATTAATTTTAAACCTTGTTTATGTATTTAATTTCACATTAACATTGGTTCATTAACCAGTTAAAGTAATATAATTTTAATTGACCTATTATTATATAAAATTTTAGAAATGTATATTGGTTGAAATATATTCACCCATATGAAATTACCAGTATCGGTTCCAAAAAAGTGGTATCGCCCTTCACTGGTGTATAGTTTGTGACTTGTACAACTTTGCATTTTCATGAAAGGAGTCAAATGAAATGGGATGAAAATGAACAAATGTATTTAGATACTGTTCCATCGAGACCAGGGGTTTCCTACTGAATCAGCTCGAGGTCCGCAAACTTTTCTTTCGTAACTTTCGACATATGTCCAGGGTCTGGACATATCCAGTCATTGCTCTTGAAAATGTTAAAACATCAACACAGGTTGTCTATTCACAAAGCAGAACTGATTAATGAATCAAAAATCTTATTTCAATGTTATTCAAATTATCTAAATGTTGTTTAGATAATTATTAATTCAGCCTTAGAAATTAAGTATATTGAGAGGATGAAAAGGCTTTGGGGTCCGGACTAAAACCTCTGGAGGTCCGGATCTGGACCCAGGTCCGCCAGTTGGGGACCCCTGATCTAGACAGTCAATTGGATTCAAAAGTAAGTTAATACTTTTATGTTTCTTACAAATAATGAACTGTAAAATGTCACTCTGACACCACCTCAATCCTTGATCAAGTGTTAGGTCAGAACACTGTGTTAGAAATATATTCATCAATTACTATCAGAAACCTCAATTTATCCAGAGTTGGTCCTGACACAAAGAGTAAATCTGCTTGTATCACATTGGTCTTGGAGCTAGATTCTTAGATGGCTCTTTTCAAGCATCTCAGAGTGCTGAACTGTAAAGCTATCACAATAAAATGGTGTTGTGTATTGTTAATGAAAATTTATTTGAAGATATTTTAGCAAACTCAAAATGGTTTGTGCTTCTTGGCAAACCATAAACTCCACAGACCCACAAGTATTACAATATTGACTCCTCATTGTGAAAAGCTTTTGTCAGTAGCCCATACATCACACTGGTTTTCTCGCGGACAGTGTTGCTCTTGTTTGTCCGTTGTTTTATTAGCTCTCCCTGATAACATCCTACACAATGACAGTAAACAGACTCTCCTCCCCCGTCCCCACTCGCCATTTTTCCGCTTGTCATCCCCCCCCCCCATTTCGTTAAACCGGTAAACACAAAACACTTTTTCACCGGAAAAGGCTGATGTTTGCTTTATGCTATTTCCAGCCTGCTTATTTGACGTCCCCAAATATGCCATTCAGATACACCCGGGCCATATCCAAGTTCTAACACGGATTTATCAAGGTCTCTCTCTCACCTCCACTCCTCCCTTGTCTATTTCTGACTTCACCTCGCTCACTTCGCATGGCGTTTTTGCTTTGTACAGGCATTCGAACTGTCAGCACTGCGAGCAATACCAATTATAGCACCCAGCTAGCTCCGTAGCGGGGATCATAGGTGCGGAATCCGAGTCGGGGGAGCATCAAAGCGTCCCGTGAACTGGTTTACTTAGGGTGACGCAAATATGGCAGCTTGGCAAAGTTACGGGCCATTACAGGTGTTCTTGTGAAGTGCGTCTCGCTCAGCTGGGGTTCTTAGATGTGCGTGACAAAGTGATCAAGAGCTGGCTGTTTTAGTAGCTTTATTTTTGAGCATTGAAGTTGGGGCCAAATGTTGTGAAATTGCTTTGTAATAAATAGAGAAAATAACTGTGGTGTAGCAGTTTCATGTTCAGCACCTTATCTTGTATTTACACTCTTCACAATTGTTTGGGTGGAAAAAATAGTCTGCGCATTGCAATGGAGAGACACGTTTGCAACACAATCTAAAAATGTAATCAATCAATTAAACAATGTATGCTATTATTGCAAATCTTTGTTGAAAAAACAAAACAAGTAAACCGCACATTAAAAATATATATATATGCGTCTTGTGTTGGATACATTTATTTACCCGCAGACATGAAACATGAATGGTAGTGTGTATTATTGAAATGCAAGACAAAACATAAGGAACCTTGAGAGCCAAGGTTATAACTGGACCACACAGATGGTAATCCCAACTGTGCAGCATCGCCAAATAGAGAAACAACAATTTCAATTTTTAAGTGAAAGCAGAGCTCAAGGAAAAAAAACAAAAAAATCAGAGTTGCTGGAATTGGAGAATCCACATCCAAATTTGAAAAATATACAGGTAACAAATGACACTGTTTTTACATCAAAAACTCTCTAGATTATCATGTTTAAATCAGGACAGTTAAGGAAGAGTTGTATAGAGTGCATGTGTATAGTTATACTTTTATCTATTTTAAAGGTACTGTATATTATGATTAGAAAAAGCACTGATCCATCTTCTCTTCATTACCTTCAAAAGCCTGTTCCAGTAACGTAACTAGCTAGTTTCTGCATCAAAGTTTGCTATATTGACAATTAGGGATGGGCCGCTAAAAATATCCTTTTTTTTATTTTATTTTTATATAGGATGCTTTAGATTTAGACCTACTTACTGTGGACTGCACTGTGGACTTAAGGGAATATTTAGGCAATAGTTCTCTTTGATTTTGTACTAAAGGCTCCGCCGTTGGAAGCTACGGTTTACCGCTGCACGCCGTGGTGAGTCAGGGTCGATCCGTGTTCTATTTTGCGATTTGTACACGTGTGTTGTACACGTGCACTCTGCTGCACACGGAAGAAGCAAAACAACGTGGATGTCACGCCCATGCGGACAGCATGGGAAAGGCCGAAAGTACAACGCACAGAATATGAAGGAAAGTTACCAGCGGGCCATTTGAGAAAGAAAGAGGTCAGTCTAAGAATCACTCTCTATTTAAAGCCTCCTGTGCGTCAGTGTCTGACACAGACTACTCAGATACTAAATCTAAGCCTCCTCCTGTAATCAACTTTTAAGCTTCAAATTCTGTTTAATTATTCATTATTATAATAGGAAATGTGATCAGAATACACCTTCAATCAAAAGAGCCAAATAGTATTAGCCTTGTTCTAATATTAAACTATGCACACAATTAGAGCCTGCATGATTTTGGTAATATCTTCAATTCCCATCCTTATTAGTAATAATAATACAATACAATCGCTCCATACAAAAGGAAACATAAGAACAAAATATTATTTATTATTGCAAATTATGTCAAAATCTCGTCTCGTTCTTGCGGGAGTTGTATCTCGGCCCACCCCTATAGACAGTTCATCTACATGTACAGTGTATATTTACTCGGGGGTGGGGTGTTGGTGTCATAATGTTGAGTCTATTTTTTGCTATCACCAACCAAGTCTTTTTGAGTTGAATGTTCCCTTTAATTGCATATGTTCAAGTAAGAGGTTGCGACTGTGATTAAGCGGTCATTTTCCCGAACGCACTCAGACCTCCCACTCTTTTCTTTTAGCGAGCTCCGATGATTTGCATGTCCCGGAGCCAATGTTTTGACACGCACGTCGCACGGTTGACAGGCAGAAGGCAGTGTCATTGTCAATTTCCCTGACGGAGTCTCAGTTAACATACCTCGCCTGTTAACTGCAGGCTTTGATGGCATCTCAGGCCTGGCTGCTGCTTGTCAATCATGCTTCTCTTTACTACCGTTTGTCATATTTTTTTACAGTAGAAGACCATCTCACTGTCACGAGTATCATATCAGATAATGACTGGGTATTTTATGCAGCCGGAACTTTGTAGTGTAAGCTCTCAGTCGTGCAGGAGTTTTCCATTTTAGACGATGGTTAACCTGTTCAAGTCCCCATTTACTGTAAGTACATCCATGCGTTTAAATGGAGCGCTTTCCTGGTTAGATTACACGCAGTTTAGGAATAAGTTAGTCCACTTTAGATATATTTAACTCCCTATTTAGCCCTGGTTTCATCTTGATCTGGTGCTTGGAAGATCAATGTGAGTGTGAACAAATTAAGAGATTTTCCATACTGAGATATGTTCTTACCTGAGCTTAGACGAGTTGATGCGTACCTGTCTGGTCTTTGTGTGTGAGCTTAGTCACACAAAAAGACCAAGGATGGGGCCAAACGGGGAGTTAGAAGCTACCAAGCTCTTCGACGTTTTCACACCTTAGCAGCACTTCGACATCCACGCAGTAATATCACTTTACTGCGTAGAATTCGAAGTGCTCCTTATGGTGATATTACGCCTTACAATATAGTACCCCTTTATATCCGCTTAGAAAATTGACAGATGTTACACAACACCTGTCAATTGTGTAACTTTCACTTGATTCGTGTAACTACTCACGTAACCGTATTTTACATTGGGGAAACATGGAAGAGCTTGGTCGCTTCTAACTTCACCCCCGTTTGGGTCCATAGGCATATGCTGGGAGAGGCTAAATGCTAGCTTTATTTTTGAGCATTGAGGCCAAATGTTGTGAAAGTGCTTTGTAATAAATCGAGAAAATAACTGTGGTGTAGCAGTTTTATGTTCAGTACCTTATCTTGTATTTACACTCTTCACAATTGTTTGGGAGGAAAAAATAGCCTGCACATTGCAATGGAGAGACGCGTTTCCAACACAATCTAGAAATGTAATCAATCAATTTCAAATGTATAACACGCTAACAACGTCTTTGGTCTTTTTGCGTGACTGAGCGCACGCACAAAGACCAGACAGGTACGCATCAACTCGTCTAATCTCAGGTAAGAACATAATCTCAGTATGGAAAAATGGTGGCCTGTTCCTTTAAAATTCTCCAGATTTCCAGAAAGCAATATTAAGTAACGTGTTTACCTTAATAAATCCTTTCCGTAGTCCCTCTGGGGGTAATACAAGTGTTAATGGGATGATTGGGGGGTCTCTGGCCAGAAAACCATGCTTGCAACTTGACTGCCACTGGGGCGGAGCCACCAATACACACTAATAGAATCACGGAGAAGAAGCTAACAGGCTAACGGGCAAAGCTAACTGTGGGCTAGCGCCACTTTAAACAGTATTTACAGCCAAGTTTGAGTGAAAAAAAATATTTCCATTGTATAACTGGATGTACAACACCCCTCTCTCCCTTCACCTTTTCTGTCAGCGTAGTATTTACTCTCCAAGACATTTAATAAGTTAAAAAATCGTAACTTGCTAAGACACCTGCAGTTGCGCTTATGGCCTCTAGGGGCAAGAGTTACTTAGTACTGCTTTAAAAAAAGTTAAAAAAAAAAAAGATGTCAAAGCTGCTATTCTAAAACATGCAAATAAGATGTCTGGCCATTTTCTACAACTTTTGCCCTTACATCTTTTGACTTCCCAAGCTTCGCCGTACCCTTTCTAAGCCCGTCTCTCGTCTTACTCCTCGTTAACCTCTCGCGGCGCGGTGACGGGAGCGTTAACTGCTTCCTGTCAGCTTTTAAACACTGCAGCCGCTGTGATGCCCGAAGAAGACGGGGCAGCACTCTGCAGCCGTCTTTACGTTGACAAGGACATGACACGTATCGTGACCTCATCCGCATTAAAGCTGGGCTACCTGATTTTTTGGTGTTGTGGAATACATTTATTTTTCCCACCTCAGAGTCTGTTGTAAACACGGCAAAACACAGACCTTGTTGTATTGTCTTCCCCTAAAGTTTTATTGAGCGATGGATGATAGAAGTCTAATCTAAATTAGTGGAATTTATGTAGGGGGTGGCCGCCCTTGCTTCACTTTGTCACGACTCAATGCTGTATATGGGTGTGAAATGTTCATATAATTACATTCTTTGAACAATTTGAATACACAGGAGGGACTGTGAGAGCTAGAAACAAGTTTGGGCCAAAACAATAAATGTCACTGTTTGAATAGGAAAAATCAGGTACCCCAGCTTTAACATTATGTGCCGAAAAAAAACAACGTGCGACATGTCACAGAGATACGTAGATGTTACAATGTAATGGATGAATGAGCCTGAAAAAGTCAAAAGGTTTGTAATTTTTCTGTTGTTGTTGCCTCTGAAACTAACCAATTAAATAGGCTAAGTTGCCGTTGTCGGGAAGTGATGCAACTTGTTTTGGACTCTCTTCGTTTTATGTCAAAACATATTAGTTCGTCTTTGTGAATTATTGGCAAGTACTATCGATCTCCTTTGCTCAGACCTGGCGAAGGCTCGGACATGTCAGGAAGGTTAAAAGGGTGCCTAAGTGTATTCATTAGTGTGCTATGTTTAGATGCTTTGACTTTTTCTCGAGTCTTTCCAATGTCAGAGCAAAGTTTGAAGCGGCTGGAGTGTTATGAGGAAGTGGCGAGGCGCGTGGCCTGAAGCACTAACAGCTGGGAGAGGGATATTAAAATCCCAGGGGGCATAAAGTTATTGATGGTGTTTGCCACATAAAATGTCAAAATATGTCGCTCGATGGTGTTGTCGTACTTATTTGTTACAATTATCTTAAACTTTGACAATGTTTGATATAGTTGTGTACAATTCACAGGGCATAACTTTTACATTTATTTAATTCCTCCCAAGTTTAAAGCAGAGCTAAGTAACTCATGTCCCTAGAGGCCATAAGCGTCACTGCAGGTGTCGTAGCATGTTGCGTTTTTTTACTCATTAATTGTCTGTGAGAGTAAATACTACGCTGACAGAAAAGACAAAGGGAGAGAGGGATATTGTACATCCAATTACACAATGGAGATAATTTTTTTCACTCAAACTTTGCTGTAAATACTGTTTAAGTGGTGCTAGCCCACAGTCAGCTTTGCCCGTTAGCCTGTTAGCTTCTTCTCCGTGATGTGGTTTTCTGGCCAGGGACATCTGGGGAAAATGAAAGTCCCCCCAATCATCCCATTAACACTTGTATTACCCCCAGAGGTACTACGAAAAGGGTGTATTAAGGTAAACAAGTTACTTAGTTCATTTTTTGGAAATTGTGTGTAACCAATTTGAGATTTATGCATAGATCTAATCAGGGGTAATCCATTTGTTTAGCTTCAGAATGCATTTTTCATATTTTTTTTCATGTTTATGTTGGGGAAATGAGGTTTGCTCTTAGTAAGTCCTACAGTAGGGTTTTAAAGAGGGGATGGAGAGGAGACTCTAGATGCCCATGGCAGGAGAAGTTAAATCACCATTAGTACAGGACCTGGAGACATGAACTCACGAGTCACAACACATTGTGGTTAGCATAGACGCTGTTAACTGAGGGTTTTTGGCTAACTTCCATGCTGAGTGTGTACCATAAAATTTTGCCTTTAGCTTCAAGGCTAAAACAGTTGGTTATAAACCCAGAAGTCTCCTCTAGTAGGCCAAGTAAAGTTTTGATCTTCCTGTAAGTAATCCAACAGGCGATTGTTTTCTGCCACATAGGTATTTATTTCTGCGAGACACGGCTTGCTCTCCATAGGAATGATACACAGACAGGAATAATGTCTTTGCCCAGAGGTTTTATAGGTGAAGACCTGGGAAATCCAAGAATGTCATTAAGGGATAACTTAGCCAGGGCATATTGTGATAATGGCTCAACATAAGGCTTCTGATACGTAATGTTATGCAAAGGGCTGATAACGGTTGTTCAGGGAGATATCACTGCTGGGGTCTTGCCAAGGTATGGTAGAAATGATCTTACATTATCTTGCATTATAAATTCAATGTCTCAATTTTAGGTTTACCAGAATGTCATCGTTCCTTTACTTGCACGTGTCCCAGTCCGTGTTCTAAAGTCCGTCTTAAGAAACACTATTCTTCCATTAAAATCAAGCCACAGATAAGTGACCTTCAGCAAGTTGATGGACTAGAGCAGAATCTTATAAAGGAGGAAATAACACCATTTGTTGAGCACATTTATTAAAAGTTCTGCGCTTATTTTTTTTCTTGTTGTTCTTTAAGGTCAGCCTACTTCCAAAGCTCGAGATCATCCCATCGATACATGATTACGCAGGCAGATTTTAGCGTGCGGTAAGCAGACATAGGTGGAAATGAATGATGCTCAGGCTTACTTGGCACTGTATTCTTTCTTGCGAGGCAATTCTACCCCAAAGTTACTTCTCTTATCAAATGCACAATTCATTTGCAGAGGTAAAGCTATTTCTGTTATTGGTTCTTCAGATCTACTCTGACTCTTTGACCTTTGGTGTTGCTTTTTTCACTTTGAATTGCTTTATTTATTTATTTTTTTCTAGTTCTCCTTCCATTTCTTTTCATCCTCTGTCTGTGCTGGTGAGGTCTGTGCGCTCAGATGGACAGGCTGCCAGCCGCTTGTGATTGGTTCGTGACCTGGACGTGACAGTGTTGTTCAGCCCGGGGGTCAAAGTGCCAATGATCTTTCCCCCTTCCTTTTTCTATGAAACCTGTAAGAACAATGGATGATGTCCAGAACGGCCAGACGTGCTCCGTTTGCTTATTTAGTGCGAATAATAAATCTCGTGGCTGAAGCCCGTGGCCGTGAGCTGTATGCGTGAGATGGCTGTGAGACTATTTCCTATATCAATATTCCATTTATTTCTGTGGTGAAAACATAAAAGACTTTTCTGATTAATGTGCAGAGTTTTGCATAATGATTTGCTGCTTCTGTAAGTGCTTAAGACGGGCACAAAGTTACCTGGCCAAATCTGACGAGAAGTCTCCCAATAACATCAGTATCTAAAATGCACCGGATAACATGAAATAACCATGAGAGATACTTTAAGCATTAAGGCATTAAAAAGCAGTAAAAGTCACTAAATGTGTGCCACAATTAAGGCCTGTAATGTCATTAAAAATAATTAAAATGGACTCTAACTGGCAATAAATCTACATTTCTTGGAAAATAATGATATTGCTATCCAAGTTTATTGAAAACACAAACCCATTCAGCTGCAGTTTGTGAAGAAATTGCAAATAATATATTGCTCAAATGTTTCCCTCTGTGTCTAATTTACTTTGAAATATCAGTGTTTCCCCTTTGTTTGTAAAGCAATTTAAGCACATTTTGCACAGCTTTCACAAATTTGTTTTGCCATTGAGGCAATAAAAAACATTTGGTTTGACTTGCGGCTGCTTGTATACAAGATTATCGCAAACGCATTATGGGAATTGCAGACTATTTGTAATGGAGACTTTAAAGGATTGGTCCCCAACTAAATCAATTTGAGGTCCGCAAAAATGTATATCGTAACTTTCGACTTATGTCCAGGGTCCGGACATATGCAGTCATTGTTCTTGAAATGTTAAAACATGAGCACAGGTTGTCTATTTACATAGCAGAGCTGATCAATGAATCAATCATTTTGCCATTTTATTTGAACGTTATTCAAACTATTTAGATGTTTTTTAATTAGCATTAGAAATGAAGTATATTGAGAGGATGAAAAGGCTTTGGGGTCCGGACTAAAGCCTCTGGAAGTCCGGATCTTGACCCATGTCCGCCAGTTGGAGACCCCTGTTTTAAAGGGTAAAATTCTGCAATTATTGTTCACATTAAAACATTTGATCATTACAGTGTGTTAGATGTATTTATCAGTTGTGACTCGGCAGCTAACAGAGTTGTTCCACAGCTTTCTCCACATAAGCTAATGCTAGTCTATGGCCAGTGTTAATACGCAATACCCACAAACATGGCAGATTTACCATGGTAACAGTGAATTTATAACATTGCATCCCAAACTCTATAAACCCTGTTCCCTGATCTTCAGGGCTAAAGAGACTGAAGACCCTCAAACGCCTCTTTCTCATATCGAGGGTATGCAGATTATGCCACAGCATGGCAACAGAGTATCAACACGGAGTTATTAAACAAATTTGTTTTGTGACTCAGTCCTGATCCTGCTCAGAATGAAAATGGTGTGAGTCCATTTTGCTGATTGTCATATCGTCAGTGGACCCATCTTCTTTATGTATTTTTTTTAAATAAGAATTTCACCACCTTGTGTTTCAGATACCAGGACATGAGAAGACAGATCGGCTTTGAAATCCGAGACATGTGGTACAACCTAGGTAAGACGTGTCTGTTTTTTCCCCCTTTCATTTAAACCCAATCATCACACTTACTTCACACTTAACCCTCCTGTTTCCCCGTACACATTTAATCTGTTTATTTTAGTCTCTCCGTCCTCTCGCTGCCATCACCTCCTCATGCTCCCTCTCAGCCCGAAATAGCAGCTATACATCTGTTAATTGGTTTTATGGGGCGTGAAAGTGCTTTAGTAAAGTGAGACTTGGGATGCTTCCTTGCTCTAAACCCACACCGCGAGATCCTTCAGTTGCACATTTAAACACTATTAATTTAAGCTGCAATCTAATTAGCCCAATGCTATATTTACCAGTGTAATTATAGTTTGCTACTATATTTATATTAGATGCACTCCTGATGATAAACACAATGCTATACACAAAATTACTTTCTTTTTTGGCCCAAGTTGTGCACATTTTTTTATCCATTTCTAATGGCTAGGCCATTAGAAATGCTTCTAGGAGCGGCCAGAAGTTAAACAGACCTCCGGCTTGTGTGTGAAATCAGCCTTATGTGAGGAATCAGTCTTACATTTTTACTGCAAGAGCAATAAGAAGCTTCTAAAGATGCAAGGTGATATTTATAATCTGTACTTCCATGTTGTATTTTGTATTTTATTAACATGACCTATCTCCAGATATGAAGTGAGTATCAAATCTAATATTGCTTTTACTGATACAGAAAGTGCCCAGCACCTAGTGTTGCCACATCCTACAGCTAAACTTAACAGTGAGACTCTCTACTGCTTCAAGAATCCCACATTTAGTGCTAGTGCTGCCTCCTGTTGTGAAAGCTAAGTGACTGAATTTATGTTATCACATATTGTCCAACATGTGCCCTCATCAGCTGCTTAAAGTTAGACTGTGTAACATTTTGGATTATACAGTTGCCAGCCAAAACAAAACATGCGTCTAATGACAGGCTAGACACAGACAGTGTTAATTTTTTTACAGTGGGTAATAATGAATGGATTTGGATGAGGACCTCACCTATTTAAGTCTCAGATTTAGCTGCCTTTAATAAACATCCCCATGGAGACAAACTGGAGACGTCTCGGCACCCAGTAAATTTACCGTCAGGTCTTTGGAGAGGTGAACTGCTCTCAACAAACACATGTTAGTTCATTTATTAGGCGTTTTTCAACAATAAACAGAATATAAAATGTTAAATTCAGTTGTAGCCTCATTTAGTGACTCCCTACAACTACATGTTCCACAAACATTAACATAAAAGAAAATCACTTCTGAATCAGGAACATTTATTCTTCAGGAAAAAGCAAAGCTGCCAAAACTACAAAGCCTATTACCTTTATGCATGTTTTTGTTTGTTTTTTCTCTGTAGGGCCACACAAGATCAAGTTCATCCCTGAAATGGTGGGTCCAATCCTGGAGATGACGCTGGTGCCAGAGATCGAACTGCGCAAGGCCACTATTCCCATCTTCTTCGACATGATGCAGTGTGAATCCCACTCCACCTGCAGTTTCCACAACGTATGTTCAAATAACGTTCACAACAATAATGATAATAATCCCTCAGACTTATTTAGTGCCTGAAGAAACATTGTATTGTACTTCAAACTACCACAAAAAGTAATTTCGTCACGGACACGTTTGCTCCTTACTGCATATTTGTACCTATTTTGCACAAAAGGGGGAACATAACACCAAGAAATAGCTTTTTACATATCTGTTTATTGTAATAGGACATGCACTTTCATGGCTGTAAGATGTAATTCTTCAAATCTCATTTTGTGGCTGTGATTATCAGCAGCCACTGTTAGCTTAATGTTATGCCTTGTCACTGCAAAATTAAGCCTCTTTCCACATGAGGAAATTTGCTCCGGCTCAAAAATGTGTCGAGATGCTTGCAGGTGAAAGATATGCATGTTTTATATAATAGAGAAAAGATTGGTGGAACAGGGAAATCATCCTCACAGTTCAAAACAATTCACTCAAGCAGGGGGAAACGTTATATTAAGAAAAAGCAGTTGGACAGAAAAGAGCTATAAAAATGTACTCAAATGCAGCATACAGTGCAGGGATAGTCAGGGTAGAATTAGTATTACTTCAATACTTGCAAGGTTGTCTTTGCAAATGAGCCTTTTTTTAATCTATTGTCAGGGCAAAGAAAATACAAAGTACTCGTTGAATTTATTTAAAAAGACAGAAGGATTTTGGGGGGGAAACTTGTCATTGTGATGCCCCAGTGTAGGCTTCAATATAATCTCCCTGTAACTTAAAAGCTGCTCGGACGTCCTATGGGGAAATCCACTGAAGCAGGAAGAAGCTCATTATGGGAAATGCTGGAAAATGCAGGCTCTGATTGGCTTGGTCCGATCTCTTTAGGCTCTTTTCCACATGCAGGCGAGTGTCAGCCGAATGGCTCTTTCACCCGCTTTGTCGAACTTTTCCATAACAAAGGCCAGGGCCAAACCGGTCTGACCAGGTACAGGTTTTGGGCCCAACCTCTGGCTGTGGCCAAAGCGCTGACCCGTGTCTGATGTGACGTGAACAGACTGCTGGCCTCTGATTGGCAACGAGAGAGTGGACAGCTCTCACTATTGACACGCAGGTCATACGGATTTAATATTTCATACCGCTGAGCTAAAAGGAGATTTTGCCGATAATAGCATTTAGCCGCTGTTAGCGCAGCTTTAGCTGGTGTTAGCATAACATTTGCATGTAGCTTACCTTCATAGTTGTATTTAGTGGTTTCTTTTCTGTTTTAATACAGCTTGGCACCTCTGAATGATTCCATAACTCCCACCAGAAGGCAGCATTTGTCCACGTTTGTTCTCATCGCGGCTTACAAAGCTTTTAATGACTATCTGTACAGCGTGCTCCTCTGTGCGGCTCCGCCCACAACAAATGCATGTGTGTGTGTGGTGGAAACAGAAAGGTCTGCGGGCTAGTGTCGATACGTGCACGTAGATCGTGGTGTGGTTCGCGATATGTGGAACGACGGCTTTTGAAGCCAGAGCAACAAAGGAGGGGTGTGTTGTAATTCCCTCTAGTTGAACAGTGATTGATTGCTCCTCTCCCCACCCTGCTACCCCACAGCCCAGCCCCCGCCCCCTTCCACATAAAGGGCAGGAAGTAGAAGGACAGTCAGAGCTGCTACTGCTGTCAGTCAGAGCTGCTACTGCTGTGTTATACACAACAAATCAAAAATCCTACATGTTTTGGTACAATACATAGTATAATCCTACTTTTATTCCAGTGAGGGCTGTGACACTAACTAGTAGATGATTGTTGGGGAAACAGATTCAGAACTAGCAAAAGTCTGATACATTGATAGTCTATCAGATTTTCCCTCTTCTTATTTATTTTTTACCACACTCTGTGATACAAGGCAGAGAGACAGGGCGGGGGAGAGATAGCTCCAGTGGCGACGTTTGGCCGAGTTTGTATAAAATAAGAGTAGCTTAAAAGTTATGAATATTGAGTTGAAGTTGATAAAAACAGACAAAAGGAGGGAAAAAACTAAGAAACAACAAAAAAGTGTTATGTTTGTTTACATTATTGAGTTGCTTTTCTTAACATAGATAAATAAATACCCCCCCACCTCCCCCGCCCCACCTCCCCCGCCGGTCATCATGAGCTTCCCCCTTTCACAGAACAGCAGCCGCCACTGCAGTGAATATATTTAGTTACAAAGTCAAGGTTCCGTTCGCGCTTTGCATTTTAAACACTGCCAGAAGTGCGATCATTTGTGAACGCACTGAAATGAGAAACATGCATTTCAATGTGTGTAGAGGTCTAAACTACAGGGACAGCATACTTTATATATGTGTTTCGACCCTTTAGGAGACTACACAGGACTTTACATTACGTAAATAGTTGCAGAAATGCGCTAATTGCCGACCGTTCAAGTTGTAATTCCGAATGGATTGTGGATAATATGTCAGCACCTTTCCCAAAGTTACTCAAGTAAAAGCAACTAATTACTGCCCACTTGTGATTGTCCCTTCCTTCTCAATGGGGTCCCATCCGAGTGTGCGCTGTTGAGGTAGAAGTGGAGCCTTATTCCATTGACACGGCACTAAAAGCCCTCACTGTTTACTGTGGAACTAGAAGCTAATTATGTCAATATGTCACTCAGGACTGGGCTTATTACAAGTGAATGCTTCTGCAGCGTCCTACACTTCACTAAATACAATCAATTCCACTCCGGGCTACCTCCTTTTTACTGTAAACTCTTTGGTGCACGTCTGCGCCCCCCTGTTATAAATCCTTGGCTTAAAACCAGCGCATTTATAGCTTTTCTGGCTTGGCTGTTATCCCGTCTGCTGTTACCTATCTTGTACGATTTTGCCAAGTCAGGGGATTTGGGATTTAACTCGCAGTTTTATATTCTTCTTGCACTATAAAGATTCAAAATAGGGTATTGCATTAAAGCTGAGTGGTTGTATTTTCAATATGGCATGAAATTAAAGGAGGATGCGGAAAAGAAATAGAATTTATAAAGGCATTAGTGTCAACTGTTGGAAAATGCTCTGTGTAGATGCATCAGGAATTCAGATAGAAATGTACCATTTACATTATGCAAAAATATGCACTGTGCACTCTGAATGAAAACACAGTTAAGAAAGCTTAGAAAAGTGTTTCCAGTCCAATCGTGATGAATTACAAGGATGCATAAAGGAATTCAAGGCTTTGCTAATAACTAGACATTGTGTTGAATCTTGATCTTAATATTTAAAAAAAAATATTGTCCAAAGTCCCAAACCCATTCTTATGCCCACAACATTAATGTATAACGTCACTATTGACTTTGCTGATTGCAGACCAACGGTGGCCGACAGTGAACATCTCGAAGCCTTGGGATGTAATCTCTGAACTAAAATACTTTTCCCCCATTCCAATATCATCTGATTGTTCAAAATGCGACTGATGTGTTCATTGCTATGGAAGACTATTGGCACCTTAATTCAATTGTCTATTCATTTGTCAAATGGCTATGCATTATGTTATTTTAGTATTTATTTTGGAAGTGTGTTTGGCAAAGTGTAATGTTATATCCAATTTTGACATTTAATGTTCTATTCCAAAAGTTCTAATGGCAATTCAATATGTAAAGTGTCGATACAATGTCTTTATATATTGCAAATTACAAGATTTTGAAATGAATAGCATATTGACATGGAAATTTGGCCTCTTTATTCATTGTTCTATTCATTCTTAAAATGGCATTTAGTTTCGAGTTGTATTTGACAAAGTTGCATGTTATATCCTATTTTGACATGTAATGTTCTATTCCAAAAGTTCTAATGGCAATTCAATATGTAAAGTGTCGATTCAATGTCTTTATATATTTCAAATTACAAGATTTTGAAATGAATAACATATTGACATGGAAATTTGGCCTCTTTATTCATTGTTCTATTCATTCTTAAAATGGCATTTAGTTTCGAGTTGTTTTTGGCAAAGTTGAATGTCATATCTTATTTTGACTTGGAATATTCTATTCTACTTTGAGTAAGTTTCATTTAATGTGTTGTGAAACAGCACCTCCCTCTGGATTGCATTGCATATTGCATATTGCATTGCCACAAGGTTTGAGTGCAACTATTTTCAATATGCTATGCAGTTCTTGACCCTGGGAAGGCGGGCCCTGGTCCGCTCTCGGCCAATCAGAGACGAGTCTATATCCTCCTAGCTAGATGCTCTGTGTTGTTTTTTGCTGGAAGTAAATGCTGTTATGACGGATTGGAAGTAACAGATCACCCTTCATGAAGATTCCAAGTTACTCTAAGGAGGTTCTATGTAAGTATAGAAGCGTGTTTGTTAAAATACCAGTACTGTTTAGTGTTTTTTCTCTCTTTTGTTTATTAAACACTTGCTACCTAGTTCAGTCATGCTCAGCAGTCCCACAGAAAGTCAAACTCCACAGTGTTTCAGCTTCTTACATTTTATTTTGGCCCACAAAAAATATCTGTCTGTAAGTATTCAAATGATAGTGATCTTAGCTTCCATTAGATACCAAATTTAGTAATTTTTAGCATGTTTCCTATTCGTAATTAGGAAGAAAATATTCGGCGCTAATACCGTTAGCATCCCTATGGCTTTTCCCATGTAAATTAGCCTCGTGCTAATAGCTCGCTAATACAATCGTTTTTTGAAGGTTTTAGTTAACTCTAAGCTACTTATTTTCTATTTGCATTGTATATTTACCCAATTGAGATTGTAATATGCATTATTTGTGTAACTGTATGTTACAGTTTTAAAGTACTTCAGTAAATCACACAAATACAGCAAGACGCTTCTTGGTTTTCATTAGAGACTGTTCTATCTGCAAAGCTGGTTCTCACACACTAGTAAAGACAGAATACTTACACTAAACCAAACGTGGTGGCACGTGTTTTTGTTTTAATGATTAAGCACTTTATAGGCCTACTTTATTGTACGCCCATGTTAAATTCTATTCTCACAATCTTCAGCGCAGTTATCCTCTTACTCAATTATATCTTTATGCGTGGTGAAACCTCATTCCTGTCAATTTGGTTCACATTTCAGAACAAGAAAAACTAATTAAGCCAGGGTGATACATTTTCAAACCACCAGGTGCCGCCGTTTAGTAGGGCTGCGAATTACAGTATGATACATTTGATTTTGAATATGTCTATTTCCGTCTCCATCTTCATCACGGACTTCTTCCTCACTTTCCTTGTCTAAAACACGCTGTGGGCAAGAACTGAAAACTGGTATCTTCGGTACTGGGTGGTGCAACCATTTGACATCACTACCCAGAATGCATTGCGATGTAAATAACAATGGTGACCTACGTGCAAAAAATGTTTCTAAAAATATAAAACTAGCGAATGTTTCAAAAAAATGTTTGTTTTTTGAATTATCTTATAGATATGTTACTGACAGTGAAATTATTAAATTATGATCTATTTCATATAGATCAAACATGTTTGATCTGCTATTTCAGTTTGTTGTAAGATAAGAAAGGCTGTATTTATCCCATACAAGGGAAATGGTATGTTTGAAATAGTACAAAAGAGCAACTGAATAAGGAAGCAAATGTCAAAAAGACCTTGTGTTAAATATTAACTAAATAACAAAAACTATTCAAACATAAACTGTGTACTTCACTATATAAGGTACCAAATTAAATGAAACTAGAACAAAGCGATGACTATGTAGCAAGAGGTCAGGGGACTGTATGTACATGAATGTGAACAGCGTGTGAATATTTGTTAACATTTCGCATAGTGATAAGATAATGCAGATCTAATTCTGTTCTATCCTTAGCATCCAACAGTAATCAATATCCTTTTTGTTGTGGTCAGTCACTCTAGTTTTCTTCCTTTGTTCATTAGGGCCCAGAGAAACCTGTAAAGACAGACCACCTGTGCGGACAACAGCCTGCTGCCATCTTCATCCAGTCACCTCAGCGCTGTTGACATGATCACATTCATAATTTTTCCACAAATTCTAACAAATTAGTTATTAATTAAATGCAGACTATCTTTGCATCTCTCAGTTAATATTTATTTACAAGAAGCTCCTGACAACACAAACGGGTTCAACCCAGCTCCTCTGCGACATTCTCCTAGCCTTCGTTCTTCTGAACCGCTCCTGTACCACACAGCTGCTTCTTGGGGTTGCAGAGAAGAATGATTCCACCATACAAGAAGAATCTTATTGGCCAGTCTAAAAATGTTCTACCGTCTCTGATATTCAGATGTTGTACGGTCTCTTCATAGCGGCATCTGGAATGTAGATGGTTATAAATGATTAAATAAATAAATAAAACAATGTGTTGTGATGTGTGTGCTTATCAGCACAAACATGCTCCGGCTGTCCAGGTGCCTGGGTAAGACAGAGTTTGTGCCTGAATAACTTAGGTATTACTGATGTACTGTGAAATCTCATGATGCTTTCTAGATGCTGTTAGTACCACTATTATAATCACCCCTGCCTGTATCCGGAATGTAAACTAATTTTGAATATGGGGGTAGGCACTTATAAGCTTTCTTGCTTCGGCCTACTCCTTTTGAGTTTATGTTACTTTATTTATTTTCTGCACTGCAACAAGGTTAATGTAAATAATTACTCAAATAAATCCAATCAATCAACATTGGTAGTAACAGATTAGATGTGTTACACAACTCTGATCTAAAATACAGAATAGTACTTAGCCTCATGTTTTTACAAATGTAGGAGTATTTTGTCGTCACGTTATTTAATCTGATCATCAGGATCACTGCACTGAAGAGTGTGAGAATAGAAATTAACATGAGCATACAATAAAGTATAGTTTAATCATTAAAACAAAAACACGTGCCACCACGTTTGGTTTAGTGTAAGTATTCTGCCTTTACTAGTGTGTGAGAACCAGCTTTGCAGATAGAACAGTCTCTAATGAAAACCAAGAAGCGTCTTGCTGTATTTGTGTGATTTACTGAAGTACTTTAAAACTGTAACATACAGTTACACAAATAATGCATATTACAATCTCAATTGGGTAAATATACAATGCAAATAGAAAATAAGTAGCTTAGAGTTAACTAAAACCTTCAAAAAACGATTGTATTAGCACGAGGCTAATTTACATGGGAAAAGCCATAGGGATGCTAACGGTATTAGCGCCGAATATTTTCTTCCTAATTACGAATAGGAAACATGCTAAAAATTACTAAATTTGGTATCTAATGGAAGCTAAGATCACTATCATTTGAATACTTACAGACAGATATTTTTGTGGGCCAAAATAAAATGTAAGAAGCTGAAACACTGTGGAGTTTGACTTTCTGTGGGACTGCTGAGCATGACTGAACTAGGTAGCAAGTGTTTAATAAACAAAGAGAGAAAAAACACTAAACAGTACTGGTATTTTAACAAACACGCTTCTATACTTACATAGAACCTCCTTAGAGTAACTTGGAATCTTCATGAAGGGTGATCTGTTACTTCCAATCCGTCATAACAGCATTTACTTCCAGCAAAAAACAACAACACAGAGCATCTAGCTAGGAGGATATAGACTCGTCTCTGATTGGCCGAGAGCGGACCAGGGCCCGCCTTCCCAGGGGTCAAGAACTGCATAGCATATTGAAAATAGTTGCACTCAAACCTTGTGGCAATGCAATATGCAATATGCAATGCAATCCAGAGGGAGGTGCTGTTCACAACACATTAAATGAAACTTACTCAAAAGTAGAATAGAATATTACAAGTTAAGATAAGATATGACATTCAACTTTGCCAAAAACAACTCGAAACTAAATGCCATTTTAAGAATGAATAGAACAATGAATAAAGAGGCCAAATTTCCATGTCAATATGTTATTCATTTCAAAATCTTGTAATTTGAAATATATAAAGACATTGAATCGACACTTTACATATTGAATTGCCATTAGAACTTTTGGAATAGAACATTACATGTCAAAATAGGATATAACATGCAACTTTGTCAAATACAACTCGAAACTAAATGCCATTTTACGAATGAATAGAACAATGAATAAAGAGGCCAAATTTCCATGTCAATATGCTATTCATTTCAAAATCTTGTAATTTGCAATATATAAAGACATTGTATCGACACTTTACATATTGAATTGCCATTAGAACTTTTGGAATAGAACATTAAATGTCAAAATTGGATATAACATTACACTTTGCCAAACACAATTCCAAAATAAATACTAAAATAACATAATGCATAGCCATTTGACAAATGAATAGACAATTGAATTAAGGTGCCAATAGTCTTCCATACATTGCAGAACAACATTTGAATCCCCTCTCCACTCCTCAGCAACTATAAACAGGCCACGGCTATAAACTTGGATATAATGATGAGAGAAAGCAGCCGCATTTAGCCAGCTGGGTTCAAAATTGCAGTCACGATCACGGCCCTCCTCAGAGCCCTGATGTGAGGAGAGGGAGAGCGATGTGGAGAAGCTGTTAATGAATTGAAAAAATTAGCCTGGCAGATTATTTACGCCTGCTCTTGTCTTAATTGCAGTTTGAAAACGAGATCATCACAAAGCTGGATCACGAGGTGGAGGGCGGCCGTGGGGACGAGCAGTACAAGGTCCTCTTCCAGAAAATGTAAGTGCTGATTCACACACACACACACACACACACACACCTATACTGGTCTGTACTCAATTGTGGGGACACCTGACTAAATCGTCACTTGTGGGAACCACCCTTTCTGTAGGGTCTACAGCATCCAAA
This sequence comes from Neogobius melanostomus, assembly GCA_007210695.1. NCBI lineage: Eukaryota > Metazoa > Chordata > Actinopteri > Gobiiformes > Gobiidae > Neogobius > Neogobius melanostomus. The sequence goes on along the minus strand of VHKM01000662.1, from coordinate 14,600 downwards.
AAAATCAGGCAAAGTCCCTAGAATTTACAAACAGTAATATCACCTCAAAACCCCAATACACACACAAAAAATTCCACACCTGACTTTTACTATATTTCTGGGGACCTTCCAGGTTTTTAAATACTTGTGAGGCCCACTCATACACAGTCTCAGGTTTTTGAATACTTTTAGGCCCACTCATACACAGTCTCAGGTTTTTGAATACTTTTAAGCCCACTCATACACAGTCTCAGGTTTTGAATACTTTTAAGCCCACTCATACACAGTCTCAGGTTTGGAATACTTTTAAGCCCACTCATACACAGTCTCAGGTTTTGGAATACTTTTAAGCCCACTCATACACAGTCTCAGGTTTTGGAATACTTTTAAGCCCACTCATACACAGTCTCAGGTTTTTGAATACTTTAAGCCCACTCATACACAGTCTCAGGTTTTTGAATACTTTTAAGCCCACTCATACACAGTCTCAGGTTTTTGATACTTTTAAGCCCACTCATACACAGTCTCAGGTTTTTGAATACTTTTAAGCCCACGCATACACAGTTTCAGGTTTTTAAATACTTTTAAGACCAATCATATACAGTTAGGTTTTAAATACTTTAAAGCCCAACCATACATAGTTTATAGCGTTCATAACTATTCAACACAAATGCCCTGCCTGTATTATTGTGAAAAAATATCTCTTCTTAAAATGCTCTCTCAAAAATGTTACTTAGTCATAGACAAAGAAGGTAATCACTATTCAATTTGATTTGAATTGAAAGAATCACATCATAACTTTTGAACAGTTGGGGATAATTATATTTGTTTACAAACAAACATCCCATTGTAACCAAGTAACAACTGATTACAATTCTATCAAGAAATTGTTGTATACATTATAGAGGTGCTTCAATCATTTATCTTTATTTATAGTTTATTGTATAGTATTTTTATAGTCCGTTATTATTACTAATTAATGTCTGAGTTATATGTCCATATATGGCTATTTTATGGTCATGAACCTTCATTATGCTTTTGTCTTAAGCATAGCAGACTAGCTCTCGCGCCATGGTTGTTTTGATTAGTTACACTACACACCGCTGCTGTCACAAGTAGAGCCGCCAGGTGGGGAGGGATACAGTCGGCAATTAGAGCAGTACATCCAGAGCTGTTGTGTAACCACTAATTACAATAAAAAATACATTTATGGTTTAGAGCAGTGCAATGCTGCGTAATTTCACCAGAATATAGATTGAAAGAATGTATGTGAAATCCACGTTTGATCAACATATTTTACAAATCTTCTGAACAGGCTATGATCAGTGACTGATCTGATTGGCGTACCTCTATAGAATACTGTGTTGAGAGTTATTTACCTGTGAAACGCTTCACATTGAACTTATTAAACACTTAAAAGGGCAAACCCAAAGTAGTAATTAGTCTCAGATGACTTTTGGAACAAAAAAGTCAAGTGAAAGACCCCAAAAAATGTCACCAAACTGAGGATCAATTGCTGTACGTCAAGACACTGGACGATCCTAGTCCAAATGAAGTCTTTCCTTCCTTTTGAAATAACGTAATCAAAGTAACAAGACTACTTGTAGAAGGACTTTCTATTATCAGTAGTTGGATAACATTAATGGAGTAGTCCCAACAACGCTGCTTTTAACACATTGAAAAAAAGGTGGGAAGAAGAGATTTATGCTATACAGGCCCAATCAAAAGTTTAACTCTAATTAAAAGATGGCAACATTTTGCATGGTTGAATCTGATCAAGATACCAATCAGAACTTCCACAAGAAGAAATTTGAGTGACACAAACAAAACAAAATTGAGAATAACTCTTATTGAAAACAACAAATGAAGTAACAATTAAATTAAGACCGTTTTGCAGCTGCTAAAATGTTTAGGACCACATGCCTTTAAAAGACCAAATCTGTGCAAATGTTCATTCAAAGTCATTTTCAGTCAGGTACTCACACTCATGACGTCCTGACAGCAATGTTTAAACGTGGTCAGGTTGTGCTGCATAAGCACAGTCTCTTGCTGCGTGCCATCACTGCTGAGGTGGGAAACGGCAAGAAAGGATCTTTTAAGGAATTCTATGACTGAGGGTTATGGAACAAAAAAAGTCAAGTGGAAATTAAAGGTTTACTCTTTTTTGTCTCACTCCCATTTCTTGTTGTTGCATATTGAAGTTCTACTTGGAACCTTGTTAAGTTCTAACCATGCAAAATGTGATTTTCTTTGTTTTCTACCATTTTGCAAAAGGTCTTAAACTTTTGATCGGGACTGTATAAGGCGAGACACTGCAGTAAAAAAAGGTAATCAACTTAAATGTAGAGATATCAATTTCAAACGTATGCTGTAGATTACGGACATGAGAAAAAATGCATTACAAGTTTAAGGAATTTAAGCATAAAAATCACAAAAATTTCTTATATTTCCAGCAACAAAATCTAAATTTATTGAGCCAAGTTTCAATGGGCTGCACACTGTCCCCACATGATTTCCAGCTGGAAAAAAGCGACACTGTCCTTCTCCCCCATCTTTTACTTACACGATTAGCAGGGTCCCACACAAATCAAGAGATGGGTCAAGATTTTGTAAAGGACAGCGAGTTACTGATGGTCACTGCAACTTGTTACAAGCTTGTTGGATGTGAATCTTGCCCCGGTCGTAAGGGAGAAGCTTTTATCTCACGATCTTAAGGCTAGTGTTCAATAATGACAGTATAATGTGTAAACAACTCAATAAAATTTAAAACTAACTACTTGATCCCGTTTTGCGCAGACTCGTTCAAAACTTTGCACTAGTTTTAATTGAATTTTAAATTTTGTGTTAGTGGTTAGCCTTAAGACAAAATCACCCACTGTCATGAACCTGGAGGTTTCCTCCAGTGAAGTCGTTCCATCTTACATCATTTTTTAACCTGCTCCAGTCACATTCTAACTTTTATGCGCTGTCCTTTACAAAATCTTGAGCCATCTCTTCATTGTGTGAGACTCTGCAAATCGTAAATGTAAAAGATAGGAAACCGTCGCTAATTTGAAATAACATGGGGGCACTGTGCACATAGCCCAAAGCATCTCAGAAAAAACCTTGCCTTAATGTTTCTTTTTAAGGGCTCTGATTCGATTTTTCACATAAAATTTTATGGCAGCCGCAATCTCTATATTGTAGTGCTTCGTTTTCAAGTTATAGACAATTCTCGCAGTCTTGTTTCCTTGGAACAGTAAGGAGGTTATGAAGGAAGTCAGATGCCTCTCAACTGCTTGTACTTCCTCTTCTTCCCACTTTCTTTGATGACTGATTGACAAACTGAAGGATGAACTGAGGAACAAAATGACAGAATTAGACACAACTTACAGAAATTAACTTAAATATACCATGACAAATCAGGGAAAATAGATAAAGCTGTGTTTAGCCCATTACGTGCTGTCCCCTGATCGGGGTGAGGGTCACGGGTATGGACAGCAAATGTGATGTAGCTAATTATAGCTGTAGCAAAGAAATTAACTACAGCTTGTGAAACAAATTGTAAAACGGAAATATATACAAACATTACATTACTAAAACTGTATCTACCAATAGGGCTGAACGATTTTGGAAAATAATCTAATTGCGATTTTTTTCTTCAATATTGCGATTGCGATTAAATATGCGATTATTGTTGCAAGGTCCTCTTCTAATGTATTTTTCACCTAACACAAGCAATAAATCAGTCTGTTTCATAACAAACAATATTAGATTAATTTGAAGTGAAATTGCAACAAAATTGTTGTTTGACCTATTCAAAATGTGTGAAAATGTGGACTGCACTTCTTAAAAAACTGTCTGAACTTAACAGTACAGTCTATAAATAAAAGATACATTAATATATATAGATTTTTTTTTTAAAGATCAAACTCACTGATCCAGTCAGTAACATCACCCATACTAAGGTGCAGGAAAAGTAAGAACAAACGCCCTGCTTTAACTAGTTGGAAAAAATTTAGGAAATCAAACTCCAATTAATGCAAAATAAACTATTGATTATTATTATTTCGGCCAATCAAATCCCTGTCTGAGCTGCAACTCGTAGTTGCTTCAGATGCGCGTTATTGATGGACACGGAGAGGCCAGATGGAGCACACGCCAAAACACAGTGGAATTAGGAGCAGCATTTGGTTTTGGGATGTAACTTTGGACAATATGAAGAAAGAAGCACAGTGACGCAAGGAGACATGAGGTGCCAAACACAGACACGTCTCTTTGACTCGCAGCCATTTAGTGACATTTCAGCGTAAACAGCGCATTTCCTCAGCAAAATAAGACATGACACGGAGTCCTGCCTCGGATCGTAGTTTCCATACAGCAGTTTAGTGTTTATATCTAGCGTCTGTAATACCTACGGAGCGCATATGCCGGTAGATGCAAAGGTAAATAAAGGCACATGGCACATCGCCTCCGCGGATAGTTTACGGTCATGAACCGTCATTATGCTTTTGAGATAAGTTCTTTATCCACAACATTCCCAAACATAAGCCTCCTAAACTAAGCCACAAACCACTCTTTACTCTTTACAAGCAGCACAGGCTCACCTGTGGAGGCAGAGACGTAAGAATCCGGAGGTGAGGAGTTTCTGTGATCATCAGCGCGTGTAGTAGCAGCGAGAGAATGGCGTGATGAGCGCTGCAGCTAACGCAATGCTAGCCGAGAAGAAAGCAATAGTCCTTCGCGTGGCTGCATGATAAACGCTGATATTTTCACTGTACATCCACAATCTAGCGCACCTTAACTAGGCTGGACGTAAACAAAAGCACGCGGCGGAGCGGACTTTGCTGCCATATCTCGCCTGCTTCATTCACTTCCAAAATCGCGTGCCCTGCGATTACGAAATCGCGTTGTGTCATATCGCGATAAAATTGCAAATGCAATTAATCGTTCAGCCCTATCTACCAACATAAAATATATTGGGTTAGGCAAAGTAACTTGCCTCGACTCATCCTACACACACTTTTAGAAACTAGAAGATCTTGGCTTACAAATTTAAAAAAAAGTATCACACTGGCATAAAGACTACAAGGGCAAAGAAAAGGAAAGATAGAAAATGCACTATTTGCGTTTCATTAGTCGACCACGGACCCCACAAACATTGTAGTTTCACACTAGAGTGTATACCAAAGAAATTAATTCACAGGAACGTTTGCATTCTCCATAAAAACAGTGGCCCTGATGTGTGCTATGAAGATCTTTAGTGAAACAAGAATTTGCTTTACACTGATACATGCATACAGTTTATACCAGGCCCTGCGGTCCCCCACAAGAACAGTGGTCTTGTGCACTAGAGTTCATACCAGTGATTACTGTTCAGAGTAAATGCTGTGGTTCCCACAAGAACAGTGGTCCTGACGTGTGTTAACTGGACCTCGATAGTGGGGTAAAACCTGTCGTTTGTGTGCTAGGAGTTCATACCAATGACTAATGTTCAGAGTAATGCTGTGGTCCCACAAGTACAGTGGTCCTGACGTGTGTTAACTGGACCTTGATAGTGGGGTAAAACCTGTCGTTTGTGTGCAGTAGAGTTCATACCAATGACTAATGTTCAGAGTAAATGCTGTGGTCCCCACAAGTACAGTGGTCCTGACGTGTGTTAACTGGACCTTGATAGTGGGGTAAAACCTTCGTTTTGTGTGCAGTAGAGTTCATACAATGGACTATATGTTTCAGAGTAAATGCTGTGGTTCCCACAAGAACAAGTGGTCGCTGACATGTGTCTTACCTGTTGTAAAAATCGGGCAGCTAAAACGCTAACGCAAGCTTCAATAGACAGTAATATGACCCACTGTGAAATAAATTAAGTTACCTGGGAAATGCTTTGGGAAGCGCACCTGTTGAGTCTTTGTCTGTCGGGACATGGCGGCTCAGGAATCTCAGGGAAAAGTTGGGGCTCTGCGCATTCCCAAAGAAATAACACATGGTAGTTAACTTTACCATTTCCATTACTCTGAATTTTGGAATTACACCTGTGCCAATGTAAGATAACAGTAACCCTCAAATGGCTATTTTTATGTTGCGAGTATATCCAAGCCATCATACAGAAGGTTCTGGGTCATCTTCTGTACACTGTAGTTAAAGTTAGGACAGACGACAGAGTTACAGAAGATGATCAAGAACGTTCATCTAAGATAGGACAAACCTCCTCTACGACTGAAAGCCTACACAGACATCTAAGAACAATTCTTAGCCATGGCTAAAAATAAAATTTAAAATTGTATCCACTTCTGCATAGCAGGTCTTAGAACTGACCTGTATGGAAGTGGAGACCCTGACTAGTACAACTAAGATACACCTTAGTGAAGTGGCACCATGTTGTTTTCCTATGGCCTGTTAACTTGATGCTCAAAAAGGAAAAGATAGAAAAATGCACTGTATGCGTTTCTTGTAGGTCGACCACGGACCCCACAAACATTGGATAACACTCTAGGTGAACTACCAAAGAATTAATTCACAGGAACGTTTGCATTCTCCATAAAAACAGTGTGGCCCTGATGTTTGCTAGAAGATCTTTAGTGAAACAAGAATTTGCTTTACACTGATACATGCATACAGTTTATACCAGCGCCCTGCGGTCCCCCACAAGAACAGTGGTCTTGTGCACTAGAGTTCAATACCATGATTACTGTTCAGAGTAAATGCTGTGGTCCCCACAAGAACAGTGGTCCTGACGCTGTGTTAACTGGACCTCGATAAGTGGGGGTAAAACCGTCGTATTGTGTGCACTAGAGTTCAATACCAATGACTAATGTTTAGAGTAAATGCTGTGGTCCCCACAAGGTACAGTGGTCCCTGACGTGTGTTAACTGGACCTCGATAGTGAGGGTAAAACCTGTCGTTTTGTGCACTAAGTTTCATACCAATGACTAATGTTTTAGAAAATGCTGTTGGTCCCCACAAGTACAGTGGTCCTGACGTGTGTTAACTGGAACCTTGAAGTGGCGGTAAAACCTGTCGTTTAGTGTGCAGTAGAGTTCATACCAATGACTAATGTTTTAGAGTAAATGCTGTGGTCCCCACAAGAACAGTGTCCTGACGTGTGTTAACTGACTGATAGTGGCGGAAACCTGTCGTTTGTGCTGCAGTAGAGTTCATACCAATGATAATGTTTAGAGTAAATGCATGTGCGTAACCCCACAAGTTACAGTGGTCCTGACTGTGTTAACTGGACCTGATAGTGGGGTTAAAACCTGTCGTTTGTGTGCAGCTGAGTTCAACCAATACTAATGTTCAGAGTAAATGCTGTGGTTCCCACTAAGAACAGTGGTCGTGACATGTGTTTTACCTGTGTAAAATCCGGGCAGCTTAAAACGCTAACGCAACTTCTTCAATAGACAGTAATATGACCCACTGTTGAAAATTTAAATTAAGTTACCTGGGAAAATGCTTTGGCGAGCGCGTTGATTCTTGTCTTGGTTCGTGACATGGCCGCGTCTCAGGAACTCAGTGGAAATTGGGGCTCTGCTGCTCCTAAAGAAATAACCACATGGTAGTTAACTTTTACCATTCCATTACTCTGAATTTTTGAATTACACCTGTGACCAATTAAAGAATAACAGTCCCTCAATGTAGCGGGTGGGCACTATCGCTATACCATATCGTATTAATCGGGCGGGGCGGCCCAATATAATTTGATTATCGTTGTCAATTTTTCTATATCGTTGTGGACACGAATATAATTTATGTTGCACTCAGCTCCATCAGAGCAGCCAATAAACACTGACTGTGGACACAGGGGCAGGTGCCTTAAAAAGTAAATGAAATGAAGGATGTAAACTGTGAGAAATAGTATGGCACTAAAAAAAAATGCAATTCATCTTTGCTTAATCTTCCAAATAGGCGTAAGGCTGGGAATTTGGTCCATTGTCTGTTATATCGTCAAATATTCTTTATCTGTGATATTCTTTTATTCGTGATAGAGATTATAGGGCCATATCGCCCAGCCCTACCTCCAATAGGCATATTTTTATGTGCGAGTAATCTCAAGCCATCTACAGAAGGTCCTGGGTCAATCTTCTTACAACTGTAGTTAAAGTGTAGAACAGCGACAGAGTACAAGAAGATGACTCAAGAACGTCATCTAAGATAGACAACTCCTCTACGACTGAAAGCCTACACAGACATCTAAAGACAATTCTTAGCCATGCCAAAAAACTAAATTTAAATTGTATTCACTTGTGCATAGAGGTCTTAACTGACCTGTATGGAAGGGAGACGTGCACTAGTACAACTAAGATACACTATAGTGAGTGCACAGTTGTTCCTATGGCTGGTTAACTGATGCTCAGAAAAGGAAAGATAGAAAATGCACTTTTTGCGTTCTTGTAGTCGACCACGGACCCCACAACATTGTTATACACTCTAGTGTGAACTACAAAGAAAATTCACATGAACGTTTGCATTTCTCCAATAAAAAACAGTGGCCTGAATGTTTGCTATGAAGATTCTTTAGTGAAACAAGGAATTTGCTTACACTGATACATGCATTACAGTTTACCAGCCTGCGGTTTTTCCCCACCAAAAGAAAAAAAAACCCCCATTGGTCTTGTGCACTAGAGTTCATACCAGTGATTACTGTTCAGAGTAAATGCTGTGGTCCCCACAAGTACAGGTGAGTGGTCCTGACGTGTGGTTAACTGGACCTCGATAGTGGGGTAAAAACCTGTCGTGTGGCAGTTAGAGTTCATACCAATGACTATATTTTAGAGTAAATGCTGTGTCCCACAGTACAGTGGTTCCTGACGTGATGTTAACTGGACCTCGAATAGTGGGGTAAAACCTGTCGTTTGTGTGCAGTAGAGTTCATACCAATGACTAATGTTCAGAGTAAATGCTGTGCGTCCCACAAGAACAGTGGTCGTGACATGTGTTGACCTGTGTAAAATCGGGCAGCTAAAACGCTAACGCAAGCTTTAAATAGACAGTAATATGACCCACTGTGAAAATAAATTAAGTTACCTGGAAATGCTTGGAGCGCGTCGTTGAGTCTGCTTGGTTCGGGACATGGCCGTCTCAGGAAACTCAGTGGAAAGTTGGGGCTCTGCTGCATCCTAAAGAAATAAACATGGTAGTTAAACTTTAACCATTCCATTACTCTGAATTTTTGTGAATACACCTGTGACCAATGTAAAGATAACAGTAACCCTCAATGGCATATTTTTATGTTGCGGAGTATATCTCCAAAGCCATCTACAAGAAGGTTCTTGGTCAATCTTCTGTACACGTAGTTAAAGTGTAGGACAGCGGACAGAGTACAGAAATGACTCAAAGACGTTCATCTAAGATAGGACAACTCCTCGACGACTGAAGCCTACACAGACATCTAAAGACAATTTTCTTAGCCATGCCAAAAAATAAATGTTAAAATAGTATCACTCTGCATAGAGGTCTTAACTGACCTGTATGGAAGGAGATTGACTAGACAACTAAGATTACACCTATAGTGAGTGGCACATGTTGTTCCTATGGCCTGCTTAACTTGATGCTCCAGAAAAAGGCAAGATAGAAAAACACTGTATGCGTTTCTTGTAGTCGACACGGACCACAAACATTGGTATAACACCTCTAGTGTGAACTACCAAAGAAAATTCACAGAACGTTGCATTCTCCATAAAAACAGTGGCCCTGATGTTTGCTATGAAGATCTTTAGTGAAAACAAAGAATTGCTTTACACTGTACATGCACTACATTTATACCAGGCCCTGCGGTTCCCCACAAAACAGTGCCTTGTTGCACTAGAGTTCATAACCATGATTCACTGTCAGGAGTAAATGCTGTGGTCCCCACAAGTTACAGTGCGTCCTGAACGTTGTGTTAACTGGACCTCGATAGTGGGAAAAACCTGTCGTTTGTGTGCACTAGAGTTATACCAATGACTAATGTTTTAGAGTAAATGGCTGTGCCCCACAAGTACAGTTGGTCCTGACGGTGTTGTACACTGGACCTCGATGAGTGGGGTAAAACCTGTCTGTGTGCAAGTAGAGTTCATACAATGGGACTAATGTTTTAGAGTAATGCTGTGTTCCCACCAAGAACAGTGGTCTGACGTGTGTACTGGACCTTGAATAGTGGGGTAAAAACCTGTCGTTTGTGTGCAGTAGAGTTCATACCAATGACCAATGTTCAGGAGTAAATTGTGTGGTCCCCACAAGTACAGTGGGTCCTTGACGTGTTGTTAACTGGACCTCGATTATGGGTAAAACCTGTCGTTTGTGTGCAGTAGAAGTTCTACCAAATGACTAATGTCAGAGTAAATTGCTGTGGTTCCCACGAGAACAGTGGTCCGTGACATGTGGTTTACCTGTGTTAAAATCGGCGCAGCTACAAACGCTAACGCAAGCTTCAATAGACAGTAATAGACCCACTAGTGAAAATTAAATTTAGTTACCTGGGAAATGCTTTGGGAGCGCGTTGAGTCTTTGTCCTTGGTTCGTGGACATGGCGTCTCAGAAACTAGTGGAAGTTGGGGGCCTCTGCTGCATCTAAAGAATAAACACATGGGTAGTAACTTTACCATTCCATTACTCTGAATTTTTGTTGAATACACCTGTGACCAATGTAAAGATAAAAAAAAAATTACCCTGTGACCAATGTAAAGATTCATTCAGTACCCTCAATGGCATATTTTTATGTTGCGATGTATATCTCAAGCCATCTACAGAAGGTTCTTGGGTCATCTTCTGTACACTGTAGTTAAAGTGTAGGACAGCGACAGGAGTACAGAAGATGAACTCAAGAACGTTCATCTTAAGATCGACAACTCCTCTACGACGAAAGCTACACAGACATACTAAAGACAATTCTTAGCCATGCTAAAAATAAATGTAAAATAGTATCCACTTCTGCCATAGAGGTCTTAACTACCTGTAATGTGGAAGGGAGATGGGACTAGTACAACTAAAGATACACCATAGTGAGTGGCACATTTTTCCTATGGCCTGGTTAACTGATGCTCAGGAAAAGGAAGCATAGAAAATGCACTATTTGCGTTTCTTGTAGTCGACCACGGACCCCCACCAAACATTGCTTAGTTAACACTAGATGTGTATACCAAAGAAATTAATTCACAGGACGTTTGCATTTCTCCATTAAAAACAGTGGCCTGATGTGTGCTATGAGATCTTTAGTGTGAACAAGAAATTTGCTTTACAACTGATACATGCATTACAGGTTTATACCAGGCCATAAGACAAGGTCCCCACCAAGAACAGTGGTCTTTGTGCCACTAGAGTTCATACCAGTGATTACTGTTCAGAAGTAAATGCTGTTGGTCCCCACAAGTACAGTGGTCTGCGCGTGTTAACTGGGACCTCCGATAGTGGGTGTAAAACCTTGTTGTTTGTTGCCCAGTAGAGTTCATACCAATGACTAATGTTCAGAGTAAATGCTGTGGTTCCCACAAAGAACAGTGGTCGTGACCATGTGGTTTACCTGTGTAAAATCCGTGGCACTAAAACGCTAACGCAAGCTTTTAATAGACAGTAATATGACCCACTGCTGAAATAAAATTAAAGGTTACCTGGGAAAATGCTTTGGAGAGCGCGTTGAGTCTTTGTCTTGGTTCGTGGACATGGCGAGTCTCAGGAAACTCAGTGGAAAGGTGGGGCTCTGCCTGCATCCTAAAGCGAAATAAACATGCGAGTTAACTTTACCATTCCAATTTAACTCTGAATTTTTTGTGAATTACACCTGTGACCATGTAGAAGATAACAGTACCTCTCAATGGCATTATTTTTATGTTGCGAGTATATCATCAACCATCTACAGAAGGTTCTTGGGTCATCTTCTGTACACTGTAGTTAAAGTAGGACAGCGACAGAGTACAGAAGATGACTCAAGAACGCTTCATCTAAGATAGGGACAACTCCTCTACGACTGAAAGCCTACATAGACAATCTAAAGACAATTCTTAGCCATGCTAAATAAATTTAAATTGTATCATTGTGCATAGAGTCTTAACTGACCTGATATGGGAAGGAACGTGACTAGTACAACTAAGATTACACCTATAGTGAGTGGCAACATGTTGTTCCTATGGCCTGGTTAACTTGATGCTCAGAAAAAGGAAAAGATAGAAAATGCACTGTTTGCGCTTCTTGTATCGACCACGGACCCACAAACATTGGTATACACCTCTAGTGTGAAACTACAAAGAAAATTCACAGGAACTTTTGCATTCCCATAAAAAAACAGTGGCCCTGATGTTTGCTATGAAGGAATTTTCCTTATTAGTGAAACAAGAATTTGCTTTACACTGATACATGCATACAAGTTTATACCAGGACCCTGCCCTGTCCCCACAAGAACAGTGGCCTTGTGCACTACGAGTTCATACCAGTGATTACTGTTCAGAGTAAATGCTGTGGTTCCCAAAGAACAGTGTCCTGACGTGTGTTAATGGACCTCGATAGTGGGGTAAAAACCTGTCGTTTGTTGTGCAAGTAGGAGTTCATCATACAATGACTAATGTTTAGAGTAAAATGCTGTGGTCCCACAAGAACAGTGGTCCTGACGTGTGTTAACTGGACCCGATATGGGGTAAAACCTGTCGTTTGTGTGCAGTAGAGTTCATACAATGACCTAATGTTATAGAGTTTAAATGCTGTGGTCCCCACCAAGAACAGTGGGTCCTACGTGTGTTAACTCGAACCTTGATATGGGTAAAAACTGTCGTTGTGTGCAGTAGAGTTCATACCAATGACTAATGTTTAGAGTAAATGCTGTGGTTCCCACCAAGAACAGTGGTCGTACATTTTTTACCTCTGTAAATATCAGGCAAGCTAAAACGCTAACGCAAGCATTCAATAGACAGTAATATGACCCACTGTGAAATAAAATTAAGTTACCTGGGGAAATGCTTTGGGACGCGTTGGGTCTTTGTCTTGGTTCGTGTACCATGAGCCGGTCTCAGGAAACTCAGTGGAAGTTGGGGCTCGCTCCATCCAAAGAAAATAAACACATGGAGTTAAACTTTACCATTCCATTACTCAAGAAAAATCCGGTTGTAAATTAATATTTCTTTGCGATCAGATGCTTAGAAAGAGCTTGTAGTCGGCTCAACAGCAGGTTAAAATTGAGTAAAATCTAATTAGAATGAATACAGCAAGCTCTATTTTTACCCGAGTAGAATGATACATCGTTCACATTAAAAAAATTTAAAAACGGGTTTTTATGCAAGGCGGGCCGGTTATGCAGACTAATTAATAAACATGGATGCAACATCAAATTGAGGGGTAATTTTCAAAAAACAACCCAAGAACATTGCAGACATAGGCACTCAATTTTCCTGTCATTCATACATACACATGCATAAGCTCTTTAGCAAATAATAAACCAATAAATAAATCGATGTTATGCATTGTGAGTGAAAACACAAACTTTCTTTTATTTTCTGGCATCAAAGTTAACCATCTCCCTTCCATACAGGTCAGTAAGACCTCTATGCACAAGGATAACTTATTTTACATTTATTTGGCATGCTAAGAATTGTCTTTAGATGTCTGTGTAGGCTTTCAGTCGTGGGGAATACTCACACGTACCTTTTTTCCTCCATGGCCAATTAGTTCCTCTGTAGGATGTATGGTATTTCCTCTCCAGCATGTATGTCCCTCAAAGCAAAGAGACATATATGTGGTTTCATTTCAGACGTATCATCCTTTTCATTTTACAGTCTGAATGAAGGTGGTCATCATTGACAAGTCTAACCAAGGCTTCTGTCTTCTCGAGATGCATCAATGCTTGGAAAAAAAAAAAACATACATACATTTGATTTGACATACATTTGTCTTGGCTTGTTTAAAAGATGCAGTAATATCATGCCAAATAAACCAAAACAAAAACACATTTTCCTAAGCTAACCCTTAATTGTTTTTACCCGTTTCTAAATTTAAGCGTTTTTCAACTCCTGACCTTAACCAGCTGGATACTGTCATATCAAACATGTAAATGAACAAAAAAGCCAAGAAACCCCCGGCATTGTAATGAACAAGAAACGTGCTAAAACGTGACACACACGCACATCTCAATGATAAATTAACGTAGTACACTGTTCAAAGTTAGTTTTAGATTTGAGCAATCAAAAACATACAAATAAGATAACTTCTTAACCTTGAAGATGCAGTTTTCCTATCACAAACATGCTGCTTGTCTGTAAGTAACAGGCTAGCCTAGTACTAGCCAGTTAGTTAATTGCGCAGCTAGTTAGCTAACTCGTAACTGTTAAAAGATGCGGCATTATCATATCATCTTTTTTAGCTTGTTACCATGTTACAGAAGTTGTTTCCACATGAAAAACATACCCTGGAGTCGTGTTCGATCCACAAGTGTATCTACTTTGACTGAAATTCTCCAGGAGCTATTCTTCGCACTGCATGGCAAATTCCCAAATAGCCCCCTCCATCCTTATTAATTTACTTCTATTGGGTGGTAGCCTTCAAATAAATGTCTTGCCTCTTCTTGTCCTCCAGTGCGTTAAAATGTCTTTGTCCGTGCCATGAGTCCCCTGTCTATATTATTACTGTATTGTCTGAAAGCTCATTAATTAAAATAAAAAATGTAAAATAAGATCTCTTCTCCTTTT